>JAODUO010000044.1:0-110000 GCA_025642075.2 Ridgeia piscesae
TTTTCATGAATTAAGCCGGAGCGGAGTGATGCATTTATGGTGTCTGTTATTGGTCTAATTAATACGTCAAGGCATGCTTTCAGTGGTATGGTTGGGGTCGACATGATTATTTTTCTCATTTCAGCAGTTGTGGCTGGTTCAAACGATCGGAAGCCAGTGAGGATCGATCAAACCAGCAGTGATGTGGTCGTGTTTCGTTCCACGGGCACACGGACGTTGTGTCTGTCACAGGCAGCGACACGAGAGAAACATTGGGGCTGAGTGAGCCTGACATAGTTCACGATGCCATCGGAAGAAGGGAATGGGGGATGGAGTTACTGTGGAAAAAGTCGCCACTTCATCGGTGACGGGCTTGGCTGGTGACATCAACATTCGGAAAACATGGATATGCTCTTTAAGATTATTGGTGACGTTATTTTCAAATTGTTTGAAGCTACTCGCGCTCTCCAGACGTATATTTGCACAATGATAGGTGCACCCCTTTCTGTCATATTTTGGAATCGTACCTCCTGCCCTGCTAAAGACAATTATACAATCAGCACCCCTAAGCACCTTGCGGTTATATTCAACCTGGTCGTAATGTAAATAAATAATGGTTTAGTCAGTTAACTGGTATATTTACTTACGATTATACACATTTTGCAATGCGCAATAAACTCGATGTTATCCAGTTAAAGGATTGTTTTCTAGACTTTAGTGCACACTTACTGTTAGCGGCTGGTTAAAAACTAACATGAATAAGGAGGTGACTTCACAAGTGGGACAAAGATCTTACACTTCTCTGCTATGGAAATGGTTCTCGACTAAAACCTATGGTAACCTTTATTGCGAGATGGCCGGGGTACGGAGGGTGACCGTAACACAAGGGTCGACTGCACGATACCTAAAGCAGAAGAAGAATGGCAGGCGTTGGTGATACTTCAGTAAGTCTGCATTATTTGGGTACCAGAATTCAAGCACATGCTTTTGCAATTTTGGCCTATTATGGGTCATCCGAAAATTTGTAAATTTTAGTACAGTGAGATTGTCGTAGATGGAATACATATACGCTGGTGTGCATAGGCTATTGTACATATCTCAAAAATAATGCCATGGTGCACAGGGAGCCAATGCAGTAATTTTCAGAAGCGGCACTGAGCGAAGTAAATCGATGAGAACGCGTGACTTCCCTTGTGAGGGAGAACAATTGTCGGAACAGGTATGTTTTCTAATGAGACTTACAAAGCCGCAGAATAGGGACAATTCGAAGGCCGACATGCTTTCGCACCGTTCTGGCAGCAAAGGATTGCCGTGTGTTTGATTGGCTGAAACAGTTTAGATTATAGCGAGGTAGTACATTGTAAGTTACAGTATGTTTACGTCGAATTAATATAGCGTAGCTTTGTTTATTTGTTTGGCGACTTGTTCCGTTAATTAGCACCGTGTTTCTTTGAAGTCGATCGCTTTAATCATCATCTTTCGAGCCGATGGCGTGATGGTCAGACACCCTTAAGCTCAGACCGCTGGTGTGGTTGTAATCGTACGCAAGTCAACATTATTCACCTGTTTCTTTAGTCAATAATATACGTTCGGGGTTTTTCATACACAAGCATTAATGCATGAATGATTATATCTCCGATAAGAGGCGTTCTTTTAGCAACTGTCATACCGTCATAGCCCGAGTCCCCTACCCACCTTTACAACTAGATGGAGCCAATTCATTCCGTACGTTACCATCTCACCGGGAAGCTTCCAACCATGCTGCCATTATAACGCGAAGTTTGGTCGTATGCACCACTCGTTCATATATAAGCATGCACTAAGAGGGCAGTTTGTATATTGTATCAACGCTAGGTGCGTTGTGAGGTTGCCCTGTGTAGTCTCCATTACACCACTACCACCAGATGGCGCCAAGTGCTCCAGGAGACGCAGTGGAGGTTGGGAAACAAAATGGACGTCTTATTTCTTACCAAAACACCATGGGTCATCTTAGCAAGCTTTGTTCACTTTGACTACGGAAGTTGATTATTAACATGCATCAATTTGACTTCCACACAATGCCTAAGTGATGTATGCAGAATGTTACATGTCTGCGTATGTTGTCAAACTAACAACGAACTGATTAGATGTTGCCAATAATCCGCATACGCTGAAATCGAAAACGGGACTCGAGATTTTACTGTAATAAATATCAACATCCCCAGCGTCTATTTCTATGCTACCTTTTACTGACAATGTTAAGATATTTAAACCATTAATATTCTTTCTTCCCGTTATAAGTTAGCCAGCGTTCTGACTTCATTAACAAGTTCGGTCGAACCCGGGGCACGTACGTGTGTGACATCATAACAGTTTTGCGGGGCGTCGGGTATTATCAGTGTGCTTAAGTAGTGTCACCTGCTTAATGTCTTTTGCAACATTTAGTAACCAAGCCACACGTTAACAAATAAAACAGCAGCCAGTGGCGTAAACAGAGGGGAGGCAAGGGGCCATGCCCCCGAATCACGGAACAATAGGAGGGTAGGTAACTGAAAACCTGTAACTAGTTGTCTGATTCATAGAAGTGCCTTTGTCATGCTGCTTTCTGTAGGTTTGGGAGATGTAGCACCACCAATATGGTAGTTGTAGCAGCTTTGCCTGAACTACCTTTATTTTGTACTTTAACACACGTACATAAGAAACTCACCTCAAAACAGTTTAGTAAAAGAACACTGAAAACACTTATTGGAATAAAAAGTCAAAGTACCTTTCAAAAGTAGTAAGTGCAAAAGTAAAAGTACAATTCAATATTTTTATTTTAACAGTTACAGTAAAGTCACAAAAAAATGCAATACTAAAATAACTACAATAACTACATTACTCTAAATAAACGTTAACTTAAAGTGAATAGAAACAAGGCTGAATCTAAAATTCATTTCCATGTTTATATAAAGGTTATGTATGTATGTAATATTTGACAACATAAAATAAAATGCGGTTTCAAAAACCCGTCAGTATAGCGATTCCCGCGGAAAGCTGAAAGCTAATTTAGGTTATCAGGTGATCACGTGGTATCGTGACGTCATAGATGACAGACGTACCATTTCTATGTAAATCAGAGCAATCAGATATGTTTACAATATAGTTTTTTGGTCGAAACGAGCATCATAATAAATTATTGTGCGATATTCCGATGTAATGCAAACACTAGTCACCACTGGGAACAAGTATTTTTTATCTTACGGTTCCACAAGAATGAAATGTTGTTATAAAATTGAAGCCAGAGGTTTCGTGGAGACCTGGGGATCGTCACCTTCTTCGACTCTTTTAATAAGTAATAGCATCGGTTGTAGCCCACGGAAGATAATCCACGCAAGGACACATACTTTACAAACATTTAACTTCAGACGGAAATGTTATATTGTATATTAATATTAGTAGTATGCCGATGTATGAAGGAGGAGTTGTAAATTAAATTTAACATATTAAATCCGGGACCTGTATCCCGATGGTCTGCATAGCTCATTTGGTAAACGCATTCGCTTTTACAATCGGAAGGACACCGGTTCGAACTTGATACAAAATCATTCGTATTTTTTACACTCTTGTCTATGCTTTCACTAAATAAAATTATAATTAACCGAATCATTTTAAATCAGTAAATTATATACTGCTTTCGTTTTATTGAGGTAATGTTTTATTCGCGACGAACATGAAAATAAGGTAATTGTATAATTATAATTAACATGACGTATATTTCTAAATTAAAATTAAATTATTGTTATTACAATTGAAGACAAATTGTGAATTGTCTTGATTAATGAAATTTAGAAATATGCATCGTCGTTATAATAATTATACAATTAACATATTTTCATTTTCGTCGCGAATAATTACTACTAAAATAAAACAAATACAATGAGTTGTCTGCGCAGAAATGTGACACAAAACAATGGTTACGTTTGGGGTTCGAACCGGTGTTTTTCCTATTGTAAAAGCGAACACGCCTAGCTAACGCGTCTATGAGTTGAACCACGGTAACAATCGGAATCCTACTCCCGGATTTACAGAGTTATGTTAAATATACAACTCTTCCTTCACACATCGGCATACTAATAATTATTTTTAATAGGTTATACACATCCTTAATTTTTTGGCGTTAAATACATACTATCTTATTTGTAAAGTATTTGTCGTGAAATGGATCATGGCACAGCGGCTGTAATCGATATAATAATAACTTTGAAAACGAACCGAAGACTGGGGTGATCTCGACGCTCAGACACTTGAGACAGACTTCGGCGAAACAACTGGCCTCAATTTGTCTACAACATGTTATTCGTAAGGAATCTTAAGATAAAAATGTGTTCCTATGATGACCAGTACATCAGAATATCGCACAATAATTAATTTTTGACGTTCGTTTCGACCCAAACGTTATCCTTGTAAACTCTGAATGCAAAGAAACAGTGCGCTTGATGCCAGTATGTGTCCTATCTGACGTCACAACTGGGCACACAAAAAGCGCGGCAAAATATGCATGTCCACCGGCATTGCATAAAGTGTGGAATTTCTAATTCTTTTTTTTTAGCTTGGTGGGTATGGACATATATAAAAGCATGTCATATAACTCGAAATGAAGCATTAGGTTTTGTTATTCCCTTTAATAACATTCACTAAAATAAGAAATTGCTACCTGGCCTCGTTTTTCGTTGAGCGTCCGCACTAAGTGCTAACCTCTGTCGAATTATCTTTTGTGCACGAATACAATGCAGCCATGTTGAAAATGGCTTAGGAATAGAAGTCTGCGACGATGTTTAATGTATGTTACTAATCACAATAACGTGTAGATGTACAGCTGACATCTTAGCCAAGCTAAACTGTAGTAAACGATTGTCCGTTGTGATGGTCAATAAGGGCACCTTACTTAAGTTTAATGGCATTGGTATTTCTTAGGAATCTCCGGCTGATAGTTGCAGGCTTTAACCGTCGGATCCCAGTAAGTGGGACGTAGACACCGGAAGACAAACGCTTTTCCTTGTTCGCAATGGAAGTACTTCCTGCAGTCGGCTGGGTCGGCGTAGTACCCATGCCAACCAGTTTTGCACTTTGGCTTTACTACAAAAGAAATCAGAATAGGTTTAGAACACCATGGCATTGTACTAAATAGATTAAAGGGAACCAAAGGGGAAATGTTAGCGGAGAGTTACTGGTATAGTACCACTTACGAAAAAACAACTCTGCATCACAAGTATGACATCCCAGAGCACTAATATTTGCATGTAGAATATTGCCAGTATAGTTCTACCATACAGTATTTTTTATATTACCAGATGGTACACACACAACAGACATCACACAATGTTTTTACTTTCATTCGAAACGTACGAATCAAGAGAGAGGGTCTTTAATTAGTACGAGATCACTGGATTCGTACCACTGGTACTATAATAATACCTCATAGGTATGACCTGTTTTACTCAAATATAGCATATAATAACATAACCGTTTCAGTTTAAAACCCACAGCACATAATATGGCTAAAAGTACGGTCAAAGGTATATTAATCGAAATCATCACAATAGTGGCAAACGTAGGTGAAACCATCACTTGGTGTGAACTTTTCATTATGCCCATTGGTGACAAACAACACAAGCAATCCAATTTCACTGCTTTTGCTGGTTGTAAGCCGTTCACAACAAACAATGCAAAAAAACGGTGAGAAACATCCTTTTCGAGCAACTTTCTTCGAAGTGCGCCAAAGAAAGTAAACAGTATTTCGAGAGCTTCCGTCCATGATCCAGCCCGTCCAACCCATTACAAAGCTACTGCTTCAGTTCTGGTATCTCCAAAGGGGAGTGAAACTATGACAGATCTTTGTATTTTACATTTGTATTGCTAAAGCCATATGACGAGCAGCAGGGCATAATACCCGCAGTCGGTCTTTGTGTGTTGATTTGCGTGATACAATATTATTGTATCACGCAAATCAACACACAAAGACGGATTATCTCTCAACGTTGTCTTTACAACTGCTATAGTGAATTGGAAAGCATCGGATACGTCATCGAACATGTGACTTCTGCTCGTTCGCTGATTGGTCAGGCCGGACGCATCAGCGCGTTGACATGCAGTAGCTGGTTTCAGGAAACGTTTCCACTTTGAAATGATATCACCAGTAAGCCACTGACGTTAAAAATGTGATTACCGTTCGAAATGGTTGTTCTACATTAACTCTTTCACGTGCATAGCATGTGACGTTTCGCTTTTAGTGCTCTTTAACTCTTTTTATATGTTTCACATAGCAAGAAAACACCTAGCATGTATCAAACTCAAAACACAGGCAAACAGACTGATATACTTTAAGTCTTCCATCACGTAAGGGGACGATATCAAACGTCTTAAAGGTCATCAACTTAGAAAAAGGTCTCATAAAACGTCATGTCACGAACACACATATACGCCGACAATGTCACCAATGTTAAGTTTCCTACGTGCTCGACGACAATGTTACCAACTTACGTGAAATTCTCACATGTTTTGACGACAGTTTCACCAATTTGCCATAATGGATTAATGCTGATATGTGGCTGTTTCTGTCCTGCTGGCAACCACATTTATTTAATTTTATTACATGAAAATAAGAAATGCTTACTTTCCAATGCCATGTACATGGCTTTGAGAAGTGGATATTTCCCATTTAGACAGAACGTGCCGGTGAAGTCGTCACGGTCTATAGTGAAAGCCGCCCATCCGCCAACACCGTTTTTCTTCAGCCACCAAACCTGATAGAAACATGCGTCTTACCCATGTACTCAGAGAGCAGGTATAACGGAATATTACACGAAATTATTAAACACGGTGAATAAAAATATCCTTAAAACCTGGTAAAGCCATTGTACAATTCGGCGCCTAGGCGTGATTTGAAACACATACCAGTAACTACTGATGTTAAGGCTGCAGCAACACAATATCGCACTCACAGCTCACAGTAAACACTGCATTAAAACACTAATCAATGAGACCTCCCTTAGTTAGCGCGCAACTAAATCAACATCACAAGATAGCGTGCGATAAGTCGAGCTTATCAATGTTACGTTTGGCGTAATTTGGTATCGACTGAATTACGTACAAAACAGCAAAGTGTGACGTTAAATAATATCCGTGTGACGTTTACATTGGATTGGGCGTATTCTATTTGCAGTCAGTGGACGCGGAGAATGCGGAGACGGTGAAAAAGAATAGACTTCTGGGGTGTTATGCAAGGACCGAGAGAACTAATAGTCAGAGACAATGCTATTGTCCGAGACAATAAACGTCGGGACTTCTGCCACGGCGACGTTGGTATGCATGAACCGGACGTTAGACAGAGACAATAAAGTCAAAGACTTTTAAGCGATTGTCCCGACCTTTTAAGTTGGGCTAATTTCAGACGAGGGGAACCCGGGAAACCCCAACTAATTGTTCGAAGGGCGCAGGCGCCTCCCGTTTCTTCCTTCCGGGTAACACATTGCTTAGCAGGCGTAGTTAGAAGTGTCATTTTATTTTATCCTTTTATTTACCTAGATTTTACGGTGATCCTCATGTTTTACAAGGTAATCGTGGATATAACAAGGAAAGGAGTATTACTCTCTCTATTTCTGAGGTATTTGTCCGTGTGTCCGTTGTAATGTTTATCAGTAAATGATTTCTACAATCCATCCAGTCACAGACACAGGTCAAGATACCTACCACTTAAGTCTTAACTATGTTCGCGCTCTTAGGCTATTTTAAAATACTGTTGATCTCTTATTGCAGTGGCTTAAGTAACACATTCTGGCCAAAGAGAAATTTCTAAAGCGCAGATAGGACGCACGGTTTTTCACCTGGTTATATGCGTTTTTTTATTTAAATTACGAAATCGGAATTCCGTCTGCCAGTTTCTGTAAGAACATCACTGAAAATGATTTGTTTTCACGACATTGTGTGTTAACATATGTGTTAACATTTTAGAATGTGCCGTCTACGTTGATACGGGACTATATTTGTTTTTGTTCAAGGTTTGTCAAAACAGCATGAAATATTAGGACGCACGATTTCTGTTCGCACTATTTAGTAGACGTCTCAATCTACTCAAGTACTGCTTCCAGTCTCTAAAAAAGTTCATATTACTCTGGTCGTGCCAGTATCACTCTGGTCGTGCTCTGTGTATCTTTCCTTCTAACATTCCGTGGCTCAGTGTTCAGTGTAGATGCGCCTACTGTAGGTATTATATGATGCAGTGTACTCTCTTCTTTTGGTCATACTGCAATCCTTGTGGACCATAACTTTTCAACGTTTTGACGCATTGCTCTAAATATTCGCAAATGTGTTTAGTATTGTCAACGCGGTCTTCATGTCACCTTTCTGTAGAATCATTTTCCATGCAACAGTGGTGGAATTACTATTATAAAAATTGGATGGAATCTTTTCTTCTGTTAGATTAATATTATTCATTTTCTAAACTATATTAATCTTGTTTTAATTAAGTTTGATGTTAACGTGAATGCTGTGGGTGACAGTGGAAACACAGTAGCCCAGACAAAATAGATGAAAAGAGATTAAACAAGCTGTTTGATAATGATGGCGCAGGGAATATCAGAGGCAAGAATATAGCATCTACCTAGGGTGCCTTCTGAGAACTTGTTGAGGTGCATCGTCTCATAGACAACACTAACAAGACAACGTGGTGAATTATATTGCATTAAAATTTACGTCACTTCATATTGCTAATACACATATAATGATTACAAATAAAAAAATGATGCATGGCTTAATCAATGTTTGCTAACCCCAGAAAAAATATTTACTAACATAGACCCCATTTAATATTTACAAAGTAATTTTCATAATTTAATGTATGTTTATAAACAAATTCAGCATATATAATTTTTTATTATGATAATTCATATAAATGTATTAATATTTGCATCACTTAATTATTTACAAAAACAGAATAGCATAACTCAGACAGGTGTAGGTACGAATCAAGAACAAATATTGCAATGACACTTAGCAGCGCAGTAACAATGCAATATTTATATGCAGATTATTTCAACTGTTCGTTTGTTGTTAGTTATCACCCAATCATATAACTACTTAATTCCCTACATCTACATTGTTCCAGGTTCTTGTCACAATAAGGTGACTGCTGTATCTGAAGATTTCCCGAGGAGTAACGATCAAGCAGCTGTAAGGTTCAATGCTTGTGGTACATGGTGTCCAGTGATCCGGCTTCATCCTGCAGTGTTTCAGTTCCATCTGCCATAGAACTGGTTTCATCAAGTAGACAAGAAGAAAGACTGCCAGATTTCTAATTGCAGATCCAAAATGTCCAGTTCTGAGAAGAAAGGTGCATTTTTTAAATTGCTGCATATTCATGACATTTAAATAAAGAAATATTATCCAACTATAGAAATGAAACAATCAAACATTAAAACACAACTATGCTTACTTCAGCACAGGTTTGGTGCATCATAACAATATTGTACTGCATTGCTAGAATGTATGTCAGAATGCTATCAACTATGATGCTACCATTTATATAATAGTATTAATTTGAAACACATTTATTGAACATCAGATAATTGTGTAGAATAAACTTGCTTGTCTTTGGACATATATATATATACTACATGGGCAATATTAATTTACCAGTGGATAATTCTTTTTTTTGCATACTGAAATTATAATAAATACATTGTCATTGATAATGGTCACGTATATATCATTCATAACTTAATTTTGAATGCCAAACTATGTGCTGCAGTCCTGTCGTTTGACTGTTCATTTTTCAAGAAACTAATATAAATAGTAGAACATATTCCTCGAATTATGAATACAGAAACACCACGTCCTTGGCTTGTTATATTATCCATATATTGTTTACCTCACAATAGATACTTATATAATAATAACTTTATAATAAAATATCGGTAGGCCATGATAATGTGCCTACAGGCTACTGTTCTGACAGCCTCTGTCAATTAAAGGGATACTCCAATCAGTGAGAGATTCAAACAATTTACTTACATCTGTATATAATATATTGGTTGTGCATTGTAATTATGCATAAAGATCGTTAATAAACAATTGATTATAGTATAATTGTACCAGAAACACTACATATTGGAATCAGGGCGCTGCCATCTTGAGACTTATGCGCCAGTGACGTAAACCGTTTACGTCACTGGCGCATGCACGTTCGAACATCCGATGTCTGTCCAGTGGTATTTGATGTATCCAGTACGTCGCGGATTACTTTCGTCACAATCACAATTATTAGCGAAGATTCCGCCAATCCTTGCCTTTTTCAACAATGCGTCAGTGACGTAAACGATTTGACTTACGTCACTGGCGCATAAGTCTCAAGATGGCAGCGCCCTGAATCTAAGATAGCATGTTTTTGATATAATTAAACTACAACTAATTGTTTATTAACGATCTTTGTGCACAGTTACTAGCACAACCAATATAGTATACATATGTAAGTTAATACTGTGAACCTCTCACTGACTGGAGTATCCCTTTAACTTTGATTTCCAAGTCCAAGACCATGTCACAGTGGCCTAGGGCTATGGTAAGCAACTTTTAATATAGTTAAATGCTAGAGTTGATATCAATCTTAACACACTTTTGCATAAAGAATCGACATTTTCCTTTACTAGCCGTTTTATTATACTAATGTGATGCAAATAAATAGTTAAAAGTCCTGTGTGGCATATTCTATGACGAAAACACTCCGCAAAATGAGATATCCGTTACTACGATATATTTCTGGAAAGGTGTATAGAGTGACTACCACAGGCACACGGGGACAGTGACTTTGTTAGATGCAGTGGGACTGTTCGTTAATCTTCTGTTGATTTCCGCCAAATAGATGAGCTAATGTTATGTATTTTCACCATTATCACTTATTTACCATCGGCGGTGATGTCTATGCCTTAGTTAGTAAGACTTAGATTTAACAAGATTCCCACCTAGAGATTCAACTCTATATGGCAGGTGGACTAGGAGGCCATTTGGCTTATCGAGAGTCCAACCTATTTATCTAAGTATACCCCGCCCGTCTTAGGTATATGTCGATTTTATTTTTTAAATATATTAACACTACTAGCACCTACACAATCAGCTGATAATCTGTTCCATTCGTTTACTGTTCTTTGTGAAAATGAAAATTTTCTAATATCTAGTCTACACTGCTTCTTTGCTAATGTAACTCCATGTCCTCTAGTCCTTCTCTCTTCCTTGACTGTGAAATAAATATTTCTGTCAATATTTTCATACCCATTCAATATTTTAAACACCTCAATCTGATCTCCTCTCAATCTTCTGGTTTCTAGTGTTGTTAAACCACATTCTTTTTGACGCATTTCATAACTAATATTCCTGAGTTTTTGTATCATTTTGGTTGTATGGACTATGGTAGAGCTGCCTGACCGATGCTGACCAAAATATGCTGTCTTCAAATCGTATTTGCATAGTCTCAGGCTCGGCGTAGGGCCTAATATTTCGTCGAACATGTCTTTTCTGTGACTGTGACCGTATCTAACTAAAACTGTTTTATATATGTATGTCAAATACAACTTTTACATCGCCACCACACCGGTAGCGAAACGATATATTGGACTGTAGCTACCAGTTTATAACGTTAATATCATATCCACTTTCATGATTGTGATAGGTAAATGTGTATAATAAATACGCAGACTTACCTGGCTGTAGGTTGACCGGGGTGATTCGTTCGATGTTCTTGCTGGTGTAGCGTTTGAATGCGCTTATTTGACCACTAACATATCCGATCACAATAAACACAACGCCAACGGCAGCCATTAATTGCGAAATAGTCAGACAACTGGTTTTAGGCCAGCGGTTTAGCAGGTCTAAAAATCGCGTCTTTTCGTCCCGCGAATAGGCCGTCACGTGTAATTGTCAGCGTTCATGAAGCATAGCGATTTTCGCGTTAAAGTCCCGACGTACAGAAATAGTCCGAGACAACGTTATTGTCTCGGTTCATGCATAACACCCCTGAGAACGTCGGAGGCGCTCGAGACGCATAGCAACCAGCATAGCAACCAGCGCGTTTAAAGATGGACGGAGACGCAGCCGTGGCGTGTAATGATTTATTTTCGTCAAGTGATGATGATGATGAGCATCATGCCATCGATCAATACGCTGATGAGTTAACAATCAGCAGCGTTGATGTTATAAGTTGTATTTCGTTAATTATTAAGGGTTTTTTTTTAGACAAATAAAAAAAATTCTTTTATTCCCTTGGCTTGTCATTTTGTGGGCGTGGGCCCTCGGTACAACTGTGTCTGTGGCCTTGGCCGGCTTGGCTTTTGGGCTCGCGATGGAGTTGGTTGTGTTGTTTGAATAAAGGAATACTTATTTCATATGATGTTTATGTTATGCTATGTTATACATATTTAATTAAGAAAGAAATATGTAAATTCTTTTTATACGTTACCAGTGTTATGAATGTGCATGTTTATTTGTAAATATATGCCTGACACATGTAACACAACAACTGGTAAACGCGCCTTGTCTATAAAGTACCTCAAAAGACAAATTGTTTACCCTGGTTCTTGCAATCCTTATACATATTCTACTTCATGATTACATATATATGTTATGCTATACCTTCCCTGTTTGTTTTGATGTAAGTTGTAACTAGCATACTATATAATTATATTTTGCTTAAATAAACATATGTTTATTTACTCTTCTGTTCCTCTAACACAGGCTACGTGATGACCATCACCGAGTGCAACATACGTAATGCCACATTACTTGCCTGTTGACTTCATTGCCGTGTTCCGCATGAGGCCAAGTACATTCCAGGTGGTGCTGCATTTACTTGGTGCAGTGACCATCCCCCGAGTGCTGGTCATACAGCATTTTTGCATATCATTATTGTTCAACAATACTTATCTTGTGTTTACTTTATGTACTATTGATTTTATCCTTCGTTATTGTTGAATGTGCAGTGACATGCGCCTGTTTTCTTGATCACTGTAACTTCTTTTGTAATATTGTGCAATATTGTACTTTTGTTTTTATGCAGCATTATCTACTGTTCAGATTGTTATTAAAAATATTTTGTATGTAACATTGTGCACTTTTAAAGTACCTCACTATTGTTATGTTGTAGTATAAAGTGGCAATGTGTTTCAGTCCACCAATACTTCTGTTGTGCTACAGTTTGCATATAAATAACTTTCTGTTGTATTGTATTCTTATTATTATAAATACTATTGCAATCGTGGAATAATGTATGTCACTCATGTAGATATGCATATGAATAAATGTAAAGCATAAAACAGTTGTGTAAACTGATAATATTTATTACAAAATTTGTTGTAATATAAATGCTATGATAATATGTCTTTTTGGTAAAACATGAATGCACATGTGTGAAAAAAATACAATATATTAACATGATATGCATCATACTTAGTATGAAGGAACATGAGCAATAAACATATGTAACTGTACACTTGTTGTCAGTCATTGTGTGATAAATTCCTTACAACATTTTAATGTTTTGCACATTTATACCATTTAAATGTGAACACAACAGTATTTACTTTTACATAGTCTTATTAAGTAAGCCTGAAACATATAAAACAACAATTCGCATGTCATATTAAAAAATAATAATACCATAATAGCCAATCCTTCACAATGGTAAGGTAGACCAGTCGATATGTGAATGAATTGTGCATTTTTGTGATACAAGCAGGAAATTTGGCACACATGTAGAGCACATAATTACAAAACTATTTGGATATAGGGCCAACTCAGATATCGCATTGGAAGGCGTTGGCGGCCATTTTCCAAGATGGCCGCCGTAAACAAATTTTCTCATCTTAACAACTGCTTCAAGTAAATAAGTCGGTTTGGTATCTAATATAGGTTTTCGGGGACCACCATTTCAAATATATTACTTTTGACCTCCGACATACAACACAATACAATAGGAGAATTATCAAAGTAAAATTACACATATTGTTAGACATCACCAAGACTGTATTAATACAATGAATATATCAAGTATGCAGTTTGTCACTGTTTCTGGTGATATCTGAGATTCTTGAACCAATTACAATATAAATTAGTATAAGTATGTTTTTGTAATAAGCATGGATAAGCATGTATGAATCCAAACAAGATTTAGCATGACTTGTGCATGTTATAACTATGAAATAAAACACTATGGTATGTAGCAACTTAATTGCATTCTTGACATCTAGGGTTTAAACATATTACTAGACTTTTGTAAGTGTCTAAGTAGAAAACACGTAACATTTGTTTAAACTTCAACCGGTGATTAACATTTCTTATTTGTTTATAAATGTTGTTCCATATTCTTGTAAACTTATGTTTAGGTAGCTTCAAAGAAAAGTTAGTTCTGGGTTTTTCATGAACAAGAAGCTTGAATTGTCTGGTTATTCTTTTATCTGTATCAACACTTTTTTCATTACAACATTTCTGAACGATTTAGGTAATAAATCATGTTCTAAATCATACATAAATAACGAAGCCTGCAGTTTAAATACATCTACGATTTTCAGTATTTTTGCTTAAATAAGGGGTCCGTATGACTCCTATATCCGTTTTTATTAATTATTCTTAATGCACGTTTTTGTAAAATGTGTAGTTTCTTTGTGTTTCCGTTACCCCAAGCTTGTATACCATAATGTTATATGACTGTGAATTAGAGTGTAATATAATGATTTTAGTGATTTATGTGGTAAGATATGTTTCACCCTATTTATTGCAAAAATGGCTCGAGATATTTTCGAGCTGATTATATTAATGTGTTCTTTCCATGTTAAGTGTTTATCTATATATATTCCTAGGAATTTTACGGATTCATCTTTGTTATACTTGCCAATCTGGTTAATAACTTCATAAATTTATAAATTCCTTATTTCACTTTAGGGAGTATTCCACTGACATGCTGACAAGCATAACTGCATATATTGGATTGATAAATTGCGCTTTCACATTCGCCAAAGAAATATATACTTATATATATTGTATTTCAAATGTTTTACTCACATCAAACTCACCATTCGTTGTATTATGATATATGTGTACCACGTGACTGCGTCTCTCCGCATACGACATGCCACGCAAGCGGTGAAACCGGGGCGGTCCGGAGTCTCTCCGCGCTGTTCTTTTTGACGCAGAGAGATTCGTGCTAAAACGAATGGGAACTTTCGCTCCGCGGGCATCCGCGGAGAGGTCGGAGAGGCAAATAGGATACGCCCTATCTGTTCATCCATATCATTATGAATGTGCAGCAAAACCTAGTGTTTTAAATATAACTACCACGGGCTGTTATTTAATTTTCCTCTGGTGTTTAATGCAAAGAGTTGTTTACATTTTCGTCCGATTATTTGAAAAATTACATTTATACATGGCCGTCGCGGATTATGAATAACTGACTCACGCATGCGCAGTAACGTTACCCGGATAACATATAACGCCGGGGTAAGTTAAACGTACAAAGTACCTTGATCGAGAGAGTCTTCATGTCATCGAAGATCAGCCACTGGTGTCCATTGTACGCGTACTCCATCATGGAGTAAGGGTCGACCATCCGGGTGGTTCCCGGCGTACGCAAAATGAAGTCGCACGCCTAACCACAAAAAACACACATACACAACAGCAAGCATGTGTGCGTACGTACGTACGTACACACACACACACACACACACACACACACACACACACACACACACACACACACACACACACACACACACACACACACACACACACACACACACACACACACACACACACACACACACACACACACACACACACACACACACACACACACAATACTATATGGTATATTTTAGTTAATAAAATAACGGGTCTTTTAGTCGTACGATTGGCCTTACACAAAATAGGTATGCATATGTAGGAGTGTTGTTTGAAATCTGAAGTTTAACAGACAATGAATGGTGAGTAGATTGTATGGTGTATGCATCGCACAAGGCCACAAACGTACTTCGTATATGGAGCGTGTGTCTCTGCTGCGGGTGTATTTTCCAACTTTTCGGGAACGTCTAGCGTCAGCACCTACGCCGTGCTTCGATTTATCTATAAGCTCGTACATCGCCCCTGACAATGGCAAGGCAAAGACCAGTTTTGCCGCCGGACATCCTGCTTTCACCCAGTAGTCCAGTTGCCAGGACTGGGAATATAAACACGTACAAACGTTCTACATTACTTCTAGCACGAACTATGTGACTCATAGCGTGGTGGTGGTGGTGGTGGTGGTGATGGTGAGTGTAGTGAGAGTGGTAGCAGTTATTGTTTTAGTGGACGTGGCTGCGTACTGGTTATGGTGGTGGTGGCGATGGCGATGTCGATGGTGGTAATGAGAGAAGATGATAATGGTGGCAACTGCGGCGGTGGGGCGGGGCTATTAATACATTCATACAACCACATTAAATTAGGATTAATTATATCAATATGCAATTCAACACAATGCATTCCACTATCGTAACACAAATAGCATAAGAGCAAAATAAATAAACGAACAAATATTATTCAAATCAAATTACTCAATTCAACTGTTGTCTTGTGGCTCGTTCGATTCCAAGACTTCAACCATCGTCATTCTGTTTTTAAGCTTACTCTTTCTGCTATTCAGCTTTTCCTACTATAAGCTCCACCCAATTATAAACGTCAGCACATTTTTATTACCGGTATCAGCGTGACATCACAGTTAGATAGGCCTATACCAGCCAGACTCACACATACATTATACACAGACACAAAAACACACAGATACGCACGCACACAAACATACAAACACGCACACACATATAATATATATATATATATATATATATATATATATATATAATACATACATACATACACACATCCCTACTCTCTCTCTCCCTATTCTCTATCTCCCTGTCTTCGTATCTATATCTCTCTCTGTCGCTGTCCCTCTGTTTCTGTCTCTGTTTTATTTGCCCTCATACACCCACAAATACCCCACACACATGCGCGCGGGCACACACACATACACACACACACAATATATATATATATATATATATATATATATATATATATATATATATATATATATACGTCAGCAAATTGTTCTTACCGGTGTCGGCGTGACATCACAGTTACATAAGCCTATACCAGCCAGAGACACACACATACACAAACACACACACACACACACACACACACACACACACACACACACACACACACACACACACACACACACACACACACACACACACACACACACAACACACCAAACACATACATACACACACGTACACACCGAGACCCACACATAGAGACACCTATAATTGTGATTCTGAATGTTTTGGCACTGTTTTGAGTTGTACAGTTTTTGCTAACTAATCCATTTTGATAGCAGCTATGTAACGACACAGATTGCTTTTCTAAAATACATGAATAATCATATATATCTCGTAGTCAAACTAGTGAATAAATACACATTTGTAGTACGTTGAATATCGAACGGAAAACGTACAAAAACTACGTGCAATTAAATAAGTATAATAGACATGTACTGAGTCAACTTACGACGCTGCCTTCCTTCTGTCCAATATTTGTATTTGGTGGGGGGAAGAGGGGTTGGGAGGGCATGGTCGGGAACCGTCGCATCCAGCTCACAATACCCGGTATTAAGGAAATCCAGTCCAGGATCCTAAAATGTGTCAAGTATGTTAACTTACCAAATTCAAATGTTAGCAAAATTAACAATGCTAGTACATTATTTACGATTAACATTAATAAAACATATTTCATTTCAATTTTTAACGAATGCCATATTTTTATAATTACTGCGCGACCATTGGTCCTGTTTTTAGTAGAGAATATATAATGATGTCTTCATATACGCAAAACGTAAAAATAAAGTGATATAGCACTCGTAAGCTGCACCAGTAAGCCAAAGGGATTGCCGTCCAGCATAACAAACAAAGGTTCAAATAATATCCCATTATGAACCACTATCAAATCCCAAGTCGCATATAATTACAATATAATGCCAAAGGTATACAATTAAAATGGTAAGTTCTTATACAGGACAGGATCAAGTGCTTAGGAGCAGTAACCGCTTTAGGAGCGGTTGCCGATTTTTCTGGGATATTTAAAGCCACGATGCAATTAATGCGCGAAAGCTATTCCCACGCATATGGATCTGCCAAAGATCGCACTCACGTAGCTATCTTCGGGATGTCATATAACTTATCGATGAATTTCTTCGAGGTCGCCAAGCGGGCAGAGAGAAGGAGGGTGGGTTTTCTTGTAGCCACAGCCTCTTTGTCGAATGCCTTACGAAATCTCTTAAATATAAAAACAAACCAGTGAACGTCGAAATATGCGTAAATACGTGCGTGGGTACATGAATGCTTGCATCCGTTTGCTTATCCGTCTATACGATATATCACACAGCCACCTCAATAAAAAAAAACTTTCATATTATTTCATACAGGAATTTAAATAATAATGATGATAATAATAACACAACCGGCAGTGCATAATATGTCATATGCCCAATGATAATACTGAATGTAAGAAGAAAAGGTAAATCAGATCTAATTGATCGAAACTGGATAGGTTTTCATGCCGTAGGAAAAGTCGATGTAAATATGCCAGTTGATTATATGAAACTGCTTGATAAGTAATAAACGGGTCATATGTCTTAAGAACGCGGCGGGAAGGTGGCGAGACGAACTAGACGACGGAAGTGTACCATCTAGCAGAGGATAGCGCAAGATAGGCAGATGTGGAAGCAGCATGCTGAGACCTTTGCCCAACCGCGGGACACTATGGCAGCATAATGATGATGATGGTGATGTCTATAACGATACGATACCTACAGGTAGTGTTTGGTGTGTATATTAATACACGACAACGTATGCTAGTACCTCACACGGTAGAAATGGGTAGGACAAAACGCAACATCAGCATGTTCCTGTCACGGGACGGTTAAATGGTGCATGTAACCACTACATCAACGCTTACCTGACAAATAAAGGTGAACCTTTTTTTGGATCCGTAGGCATTTAACCCGATTTCTAAACCATCGAAGTCGTATTCTCGCAGTAACTTCATACTGAAGACATAGTCGAATTGACAGTGATTTTACGATATTGTACTGGCATGCAAGTTATCAACACAAACGTACATTTTACATTGTGTCCCTTTTCATGACTTGAAAGAGGTTCTTCACTAGAACCAAACTGTATCAAAGGAAACACAATTATTGAACATATTTATGTGGTAGTATGTGACTAAACTATCTCCTTTTGTGATAGCTCTACAGTCAACCGATACAGAGGAACTTAACTATTTAAAAACACGAATGGAAAGCGAGGGAACGCATGTTTCACCAACCTTTTGCTGATTATTGTGTCAATATTTAGCATTTCAAACGACCAATACATGACGTAAACCATCATCTTTAAGGCGGGGTTTTTCTTCTTCAAGATCTTGAGATCTTTGATCCTTTGAACATATTATATACGTAATGGAAACAGTAGATACACATGTTGTCATATAAGAAAGATTAGTAGACTATTGGAATAATATTTATATTGTAGTGTCTATATTATGTCTCTGAATAGAAGATGCCACTGAGCTTGATTTTCGAGGATATTGGCGCATAAGAAGTTATTATTATTATTATATAAGATGTAGTCTTTTTTATTCCACATGTAAATGTTGATTCAAAGCAGTTGGGAACATCTACTGTTGACGTCAACTATTACTGTTTTAAAAGCAAACTAGTTTCACGTTACAAGTCATTATTATTTAAAAGAATATACTTATGCCCGATTTTGCCAGGTATGTGTCCACACGAGAAATACATGGACTTTCAATAAATGATATACACTCTAGACACTTGATATATATACATAGATAAATAGACAAATGCACATGTCTGAACAAATGCAAAAAGTAATACGTGCGAATAATATAAGCGATTCGATGATGATAGAAATATTGTGATTGGCCAAAATGTTTTCATATCGTAGGAAAACAAACTGTGACTGTACATTAAATCATCTCCGTCCCGATTTATACGCTAAATCGGTGCACATCTTCCATTTTCCCTCCTTTCCACTGTGAGAGGAAGAATCTTCGTTAACAGTAGTATAGTTGGATCCGATCATTTAACGCTGGCGCTGTCAAAAGTCAACGTCACATGACAAGGTTAAATGGCGCCCCCTAGTGGATAGTTGATGAACTGGTGGCGCCACCTTGCAGACAGGTCACGAACTAGTACGGTACAAATTCGTTTGTCTTATCAAAAGGGGTTAGGGGGTCATGTAGCGTTCCCTGGCGGATAGGTAGTGAATTATAAACTAGATCAAAGAACAAGTGGAGCCATCTGACGGATATTTCTTCAGCTATTACCTCAAACATACGTGTGTCTCTCTACCATGCCCAGTATGTAGGTCACATAGATCACGTTCTCCACGTATGGAGCTTACATATGTCGTGCGTGCGCATGCGTGTGCATGTGAGCGTTCGTGTGCGCATGCGTGTCCGTCTCCGTCTCCGCGTGTGTCCGTATATGTCCGTGTGAGTCCGTGTGTAACCGTCGACCTTCCTTCCTCCGACTGTGTCACGTGCAAGGGCACCGCTACCGTAAGTAGACCTGTCGCCGTTTCAACTATTGGTTGCTAGACAACCAGCAGTAAATAAAAAACAATGTAATACATTGGATCTGTGACGTAGTGTCCCTAACTTGAACAGTCTGGGCACGTTTATTCATATGGTGGTATCACTTCATACCCAGTATATAGGTCACATAGGTCTTCCACCGATACAAAATTGTAGTTCACGCGTCGCTACCATGTCCAGTATGTAGGTCACATAGGCATTCCACCAATACAAAATTGTAGTTCATGCATCACTACCATATCTAGTATGTAGGTCACATAGGTCACGTTCTCGACGTATGGAACTTACATATGTCGTGAGTGCGCATGCGTGTGTGTATATGTGACCGTGTGTCCATATGTATCCGTGTGTGTCCGTATGTGTTCGTGTGTGTCCGTATGTGTGTGTCCGCGTGTGTCCATATGTGTCACCGTGGGTCCGAATGTGTTCGCGGGTGTCAGTTTGTGTCCGTGTGTGTTCGCGTGTGTTCGCCTGTGTCCTTGTGTGTTCGCGTGTATCCGCTTGTGTCCGCGTGTGCCCGTGTGTTAGCGTGTGTCCGTGAGTGTTCGTGTGTGTGCATGTTTGTCCTCGTGTGTCCGCGTGTGTCCGAGCGTTTTCGTGTGTGAGTCCCCGTGTGTACGCTTGTGTCCCCGTTTGTTCGCAAATGTCCGCGTGTGTCCGCGTGTGTCCGCGTGTGTCCGCGTGTGTCCGTGTGTGTCCTTGAGTGTCCGTGTGTATCTGTGAATGTCCGTGAGTATTCGCGTGTGTCCGTCTGTGTCCGCGTGTATCCGTGTGTGTCCGCGTGTGTTCGCGTGAGTCCGCGAGTGTTCGCGTGTGTCCGTGAGTGTCCGCGTGTGTCTATGTGTGTCCGCGTGTGTCCGCGTTTGTCAGCGTGGGTTCTATTGTGTCCGCGTGTGTCCGTGTGTGTTCGCGTATATCCGCGTATGTCCGCATGTGTCCGCTTGTGCGTGTGCGTGTGCGTGTGCGTAAGCGTGTGCGCGCTCGTGTGTGTGTATGTGTGTGAGTGTGTGTACCAGTGTGTGCCTGTGCGCGTATACGTGTGTGCGTGTGCGCATGCGTGTGAAGCTACCACCATCTAGCGGACAACTCTAACAAAACATTTGATCCGAGTCCCATCTCACTGACAAAACAACCACTAATTAGGGATAGACACACTTCGACCACAGCCATAACCTCATTTTAGTGTTTTGATGCGATAACCTTGTCATGTTTTCGTATTTTACTAAGAAAATACGTTCCTTTCATATCGTTTACCACTTCATCGAGATGAATACAGCTGTCTTTTCACAAGTGTTAACAAGTTAGTGTGGTAACTTCGTATGTTTTTACTTTTTTATTTCGGAAAACTTTTATTTTTTTATATTTTATGACATGATTGTAGCAAAATCTCAATATTACTTCGTTACGACCTGACATCTTTTTTTGTTATCGTATTTTAGTAAGTTTTACTAAGTCAGCAAGGTAAGCAGACGCCTCATACCACGTGCAAACCACAACTTCCGTATAAATGACTCCGACGATGACCATAACATAATTTCTGGAAACTACAGTCATAACATAATATTAAGTTTTTCGACGCGATAACCTTGTCAAGTTTTTATATTTTACTATGTCGGTGTGCCAACTTTGTACCATTTCTCAATTTTTCAGCGTTTCACCGAGATAGCTTTGTCACTTTGACATATTTTTCAAAATCATCTTGATACTTTCGTAACCTTCTGCGAGAAACCTTTGACAGTTTCTACCATAAAACGAGAACCTTGGTGATTTTTTTCTGAAGACATACATCATATTCCTAATCAATAAAAAATGTCACCCTTTCATTGCGTTAGACAGGTGGTGTTTTCACAAAATTAACTAAGTTAGTCTTGTAACTTGTAGTAAGATATAATTTTTTTCTTTTTTCGGCACGATAATCATATTTTACTAAGTCGGTGTGCCAACTTTGTACTATTTCGAAACTTTTCACCATTTCACCGCAATGGTTTTTGTCACTTTCAAGTCATCTTGGTAATTTCAAAATATTCTGTGGATAAACTTTAGCACTTTCTATCATAAACCGAGAACAATGTAGAAAAAACTTGGGTTGTGACGTTACTTCTTTAAAAACTGATATCATCTAGTGTCTAACGCAACGAAACGGTGAATCGTTACAAAATGGAACGGGATTAGCACACCGCCTTAGTAACCTATGAAAACTTGACAAAATTTTCGCTTCGCAACACTAAAAGATATGTTGTGACTGTGACCGAAGCCACCATTTTACAAGAAATTATGTTGTGGAAGTAGTCGAAGCCATCGTTTTCTATGTCAAACCCTAAATAGTGGCTGTCATGTTCGCTAGATGGGGTTAGCGTATAAGTAGTGTCAGCGTTATCCGCTTGATGGCACCAGGGTTTAAAGAAGTGACTTTACAACCCAAGATGTTTTCTAGCTTATCTAGAATTAATTATGAAAATTACGTATGTCGTAAGAAAAAATCGCCAAGGTTCTCGTTTTATGGTAGAAACTGCCAGTTTTCACACAGAAGGTTACGAAAGTATCAATATGATTTTGAAAAATATGTCAAAATGACAAAGCCATCGCGGTGAAACGCTGAAATTTTTTGAAATGGAACAAAGTTGGCACACCGACTTAGTAAAATATAAAAACTTGACAAGGTTATCGCGTCGAAACATTAAAAGTTGTGTTATGATTGTAGTCGAAGCCACCATTTTGCCAGAAATTATGTTATGGTTGTCGTCCGAGTCATTTGTACGAAGTTGTGGTTTGCACGTGGTAGGAAGCGTCTGATTACCTTGCTGATTTAGTCAAACTTAGTAAAATACGACAATGTAAAATTGATTAATACTGAGATTTTGCGACAATCACTCAACTACATTTTTAAATGTTGTAAGTTTTCCGAAGTAAAAAACTAAAAAACTTACGAAGATTCCCCACTAACTTGGTAACACTTGTGAAAAGACAGATGTATTTATCTATGTGAAGTGGTAAACGATATGAAAGGAACGTATTGTCTTAGTAAAATCAGAAAACATGATACGGTTATCGCATCAAAACATAAACATTAGGTTATGGCTGTGGTCGAAGTGTGTCTAACCCTAACTAGTGGTAGTTTTGTCAGTGAGATGGGGCTCGCATCAAATGTTGTGTAAGAGTTGTCCATCAGACGGTGCTAGCTTCACACGCACGCGCACACGCAGGGTGGACACACGCGGATACACAAGGACATACGCGGACACTCACGGAGACACGCCGACACAGGCGAACACACGCGGAAACACGCGGACAGACGGGACACACGCGGACACACGCGGGATCACGCGGACACACACGGACACTCACGGATACACACGGACATTCACGGACACACACGGACGCACGCGGACACACGGGGACACATGCGAACACATGCAGACGCACACGGACACTCACGGACAAACACGAACATTCACGGACACACACACGGACACACGCGGACACACACGGACACATACACACACGGACACTCACGGATACATGCGAACACGCGGACTCACGGGGACACACGCGGACACTCGCGGACACACGCAGACACACACGGACACATACACACACGGACACTCACGGATACATGCGAACACGCGGACTCACGGGACACACGCGGACACTCGCAGAAACACGCGGACACTCACGGACACAGGCGGACACACTCGTACACAGGCGGTCACTCGTGGATACAAGCGGACACTCGGAGACACACGCGGACACACGCGGACACACACGGACGCACGCGGACACATACACACACGGACACTCACGGATACATGCAAACACGCGGACTCACAGGGACACACGCGGACACTCGCGGACACTCGCAGAAACACGCGGACACTCACGGACCCAGGCGGACACACTCGTACACAGGCGGTCACTCGTGGATACACGCGGACACTCGGAGACACACGCGGACACACGCGGACACACACGGACGCACGCGGATACACGCGAACATACGCGGGGGCACAGGCGAACACACGCGGACACACGCGAACTCACGGGGACACACGCGGACACACGCGTACACTCGCGGACACTCGCAGAGATACGCGGACACTCACGCACACAGGCGGACACACGCGTACATAGGCGGTCACACGTGGATACACGCAGACACTCGCGGACACATGCGGACACACGCGGACACACGCGTACACACGCGAACACATACATACACACACGGACACATATGGACACACGCGGACACACGCGAACACATACGGACACACGCGAACACATAAGGACACACGCGGACACACGTGAACACAAGCGGACACTCACGGACACACACGGACACACGCGAACACACGCGAACACACGCGAACACACGCGAACACATGCGGACATACACGGATACTCACGGACAAACACGGACACTCACGGACGCCTGTGTCACACTTGTCTGGGTAGGGAATCTACGTCACAGATACAGTGTATTCCTTTGTTTCTTATGTACTGCTGGTTACCTAGCAACCTATAGTTGAACCGGTGACAGGTTTACTTACAGTAGCGGTGCCCTTGCACGTCACACAGTCGGAGGGAAGAAGGTCGACGGTTACACACGGACACACGTTGACACACTCGGACACGCACAAGCACGCGCATACGAACGCATAGATGGACAAGCACACGCATGCGCACGCACGACATATGTAAGCTCCATACATGGAGAACGTGACCTGTGTGACCTACATACTGGACATGATAACGACGCGTGAACTACTGTTTTGTATTGGGGGAACATCTATGTGACCTACATTCTGGACATGAAGTGATACCAATATATGAATAAATGTGCCCAGACTTGTCAAGCTAGGGAAACTACGTCACACACATAATGTATTACATTGTTTTTTATTTATTGTTGGTTGCCCTGCAACCTATAGTTGAACCGGCGATAGGTCTACTCACAGTAGCGTTGCCCTTGCACGTCGCACAGTCGGAGGGAGGAAGGTCGACGGTTAATATCACCTACACCTTCAGCTGACGCGATGACTTACCGTAGCGTAATGTACCAACCACTCGCAATCATACACCGTCGTCCACAGACGCACTGTAACTGATTCTGAATGAGCCAGCGTCCCTAGATGAGAAGAGACAGCACCCGACTGCCCTGGCCGGGATAGCAAGCTTCGATAGATAGACATGCGCCGTGTTGCACCCGCAATGGACATGGAGGACTAGGTATCTAACCAAACTTGATATTTATGTGTGTTAGTCGCATGCGTGGGAAATAAACCAAAGTTTTTTCGGTAGAGATACAAATTATACCATGGTGCAATGACCTAACGGGATGATCGAATTCCGGAAGACATAAGTGTTTCTTTATTGAATATATGTTTGAAGTCGACAACCTAACTTACCTTCCTCCGCTCCAGTTGCATTAGCCCACTTTTATATACGATAGATAAGAAAACAATAATATTGCGCATGTGTAGATGACCTACATGAGAAACGTGAAGAAAGTGGCCTACATGTAGAATGTTATGATGATAATTGACCTTAACATTGACCTTTGTTTTTTTACCTTCTTACCTTCCTCTCCAAAAGCCAATCAAAACGCATCTTTCTCCACAACAGCCAATCAAAACGCTCGCCAGGATCGCCTCTTGTTTATTTTTTGAAAATAGTTTTAAAATAAGACATGTATTTTTGGGGGTATTAATTGAAGACCTATTCGTCAGATGGCTCCACTTTTTATTTGACCTTGTTTGTAGTTCACTCCCTCTCCGCTAGGGGACTCTACGTGACACTTAATCCCATTTGACCCAATTTTTTAAATAAGACCCACGAATTTGGACCGTATCGTGACCACCAGTTCATCAACTATGCGCTAGAGGACGCCACTTGACATTTGACCTGATCGCGTGACCTTGACATTTGACCTTGCCCTTTGAACTCCTCCGCGTCAGCGTTAATTGATCGGTTCCTTCTATACTACTATTATTCATGCAATGATGCAGACCCTAACTGTATGTTTGTGCTGTTCAACACCATGTCTGCTATTACCAATTTTCAACAAAGCAGCTTTGTAAGAGGAACAGCGTCGTTTTCCACATCATTTCCACACGCTTTGTGTATTCGTGATCCAAACGCTTCATTGTATTCACTACACAGCGTTGCTCGTGCGCTTGCACATCAGGATAGTAACATATATTCCACCATTCGTGTCGTAGATACGTCACGGGACGTCACTTCCGTATATTTCGAGTCGGACATTGTGCTTATTTGCCAGGTATGTTAGTTTTAAGACTGGTACAACAAGACTGTCTATGCGAGTTCTTTCATTTTATAAGACGAGTGCTAATGTGATACAAGGATAGTCAGAGTCTATATTATTTTATTAAGACGTTGCGTTTCTCGTGCTTTTTTGTACGGAGGCCTCAGCAATTAGTTTCGCTATAAAGGCCGTGTTCCTCGTTTTAAACACACTACCTGACGCGAACATTAACCTGAAAGGTCGATGCCTTGTATAAAGATTATTCAGGTAGAAGCATGCCACACATGAAACATGTTCAGCGAAGCACATTCAGCGTTTCTTCCTGACAATGAGCGCAATTGTTCCAATTTGTCGTCTGCCGTAGTACACTCGATGTTCCAATGGCAGAGATGTTCAACGAAATAGATCAACGTAGCCATGATTACTGTTACTTTGGCTGTAGCGCCATCCGAAGGATGAGTATGTTTGCTCGTACTTACCAGCCCTTTATTGAAAGAAGGTGGGCCATCCCGCTGAAAGTCTCTTTTAAGAGCATTACGTGAGAGCATAGCTCTGTGTTGACGTCTTTTGGAAGGAACGTGGCATTGCCAACCCGTTTAGCCGCCGGTTCATATTCGTAGTAGCACACTCTCTTGACCTTCTCACCTACAACAACGTCGTCGTCAGTCCCGTCTAAATCAAACACACCGTTTAAAAATATATACGCACATATATATATATATTCATAAGTATGTGTGTATGTATGTATGTGTGTGTGTGTGTGTGTGTGTGTGTGTGTGTGTGTGTGTGTGTGTGTGTGTGTGTGTGTGTGTGTGTGTGTTGTTGTGTGTGTGTGTGTGTGTGTGTGTGTGTGTGTGTGTGTGTGTGTGTGTGTGTGTGTGTGTGTGTGTGTGTGTGTGTGTGTGTGTGTGTGTGTGTGTGTGTGTGTGTGTGTGTGTGTGTGTGTGTGTGTGTGTGTGTGTGTGTGTGTGTGTGTGTGTGTGTGTGTGTGTGTGTGTGTGTGTGTGTGTGTGTGTGTGTGTGTGTGTGTGTGTGTGTGTGTGTGTGTGTGTGTGTGTGTGTGTGTGTGTGTGTGTGTGTGTGTGTGTGTGTGTGTGTGTGTGTGTGTGTGTGTGTGTGTGTGTGTGTGTGTGTGTGTGTGTGTGTGTGTGTGTGTGTGTGTGTGTGTGTGTGTGTGTGTGTGTGTGTGTGTGTGTGTGTGTGTGTGTGTGTGTGTGTGTGTGTGTGTGTGTGTGTGTGTGTGTGTGTGTATAAATCCGTTGGATCATAATAACATCCTTAGGTCGACAGTTTTACCCAACATAGCATAATAAATTAATAAAAATGAGTCTAGTATGTACCAATCGTTTAATATAACATACTGCCGGACATTTTTTAAACACTAATTAAAATTTAAACATATACATTTGGTGACGTCCAAAGTGTTTTGCTCTAAAGTAAAGTTCAGAATGTTCACGGAAAAATCGTCCCTTACACAGTATATGTCATCCTAAGTATATTTCGCAAACCAATCAGAGAAAAGCAATACGGTTAAGGTTGCAAATGGCCAACGATGGCTTTTACGATCCCCCACCTTAATTATTTGTTGACATTTATGGTGAATCTGTCGTTGTGGAATGCGGCGAACGCAAGTTTTAAAGACGGACACAGCGGTTGCGAAAATTTTGCAAGTTTTCTAGACGCATGGTTACGTAAGATGTAGAAAATGGAGGATTATATCATAGAGGTTCTTCCAGCGTCGTCGTCGAAAGCGTCGTAGGTTAATCATAAATGACATAATCATGTAATATCATGAAATTTGGCTAACTTGATTAATTCGTTTGAATATTTTTAGATTTTAGCTTGACGTGAAGTTGGCATTTCATGAAACAGTGCTGGTCTGAATTCCTGTTTATTACTGTTATAAGTAATAAGTTACCTACTCGTAACTCAGTTACTGTCTCATTAAATTTATGTGTGATTATGTAGCTGGATCACATACGATACGTGTACTCGACTAGGCCCTACTGATTATTGCCAAATGTCTTATGTCGCTGGATCTCATACGATACGTGTACTAGACTAAGCCCTACTGATGATTGTCAGATGTCTTATGTCGCTGGATCTCATACGATACGTGTACTAGACTAGGTCCTACTGATGATTGTCAGATGTCTTATGTCGCTGGATCTCGTACGATACGTGTACTAGACTAAGCCCTACCGATGATTGTCAGATGTCTTATGTCGCTGGATCTCGTACGATACGTGTACTAGACTAAGCCCTACTGATGATTGTCAGATGTCTTATGTCGCTGGATCTCATACGATACGTGTACTCGACTAGGCCCTACTGATGATTGTCAGATGTCTTATGTCGCTGGATCTCATACGATACATGTACTAGACTAGGTCCTACTGGTGATTGTCAGATGTCTTATGCCGCTGGATCTCATACGATACGTGTACTAGACTAGGTCCTACTGATGATTGTCAGATGTCTTATGTCGCTGGATCTCGTACGATACGTGTACTAGATTAAGCCGTACTGATGATTGTCAGATGTCTTATGTCGCTGGATCTCATACGATACGTGTACTAGATTAAGCCGTACTGATGATTGTCAGATGTCTTATGTCGCTGGATCTCATACGATACGTATACTAGACTAAGCCCTACCGATGATTGTCAGATGTCTTATGTCGCTGGATCTCATACGATACGTGTACTAGATTAAGCCATACTGGTGATTGTCAGATGTCTTATGTCGCTGGATCTCATACGATACGTGTACTAGACTAAGCCCTACCGATGATTGTCAGATGTCTTATGTCGCTGGATCTCATACAATACGTGTACTAGATTAAGCCATACTGGTGATTGTCAGATGTCTTATGTCGCTGGATCTCATACGATACGTGTACTAGACTAAGCCCTACCGATGATTGTCAGATGTCTTATGTCGCTGGATCTCATACGATACGTGTACTAGACTAAGCCCTACCGATGATTGTCAGATGTCTTATGTCGCTGGATCTCATACGATACGTGTACTAGACTAGGCCCTACTGATGATTGTCAGATGTCTTATGTCGCTGGATCTCATACGATACGTGTACTAGATTAAGCCATACTGGTGATTGTCAGATGTCTTATGTCGCTGGATCTCATACGATACGTGTACTAGACTAAGCAATACTGATGATTGTCAGATGTCTTATGTCGCTGGATCTCATACGATACGTGTACTAGACTAAGCAATACTGATGTTTGTCAGATGTCTTATGTCGCTGGATCTCATACGATACGTGTACTAGACTAGGCCCTACTGATGATTGTCAGATGTCTTATGTCGCTGGATCTCATACGATACGTGTACTAGACTAAGCAATACTGATGATTGTCATATGTCTTATGTCGCTGGATCTCATACGATACGTGTACTAGACTAAGCAATACTGATGATTGTCAGATGTCTTATGTCGCTGGATCTCATACGATACGTGTACTCGACTAGGCCCTACTGATGATTGTCAGATGTCTTATGTCGCTGGATCTCATACGATACGTGTACTAGACTAAGCAATACTGGTGATTGTCAGATGTCTTATGTCGCTGGATCTCATACGATACGTATACTAGACTAGGCCCTACTAATGATTGTCAGACATAGATCCCGTGACAATAGAAACATTTCAATTTATCGAAAAAATATTTAACTAACTGTTCACAATAATCACTACGGCCATGGCGAAGCTAACGAACAGCCCGTTGACGTGATGTTTATGCAATAAATGCGTTGGGCGTGTCGCAATAATTTTGAACAGCTAAAACCTATTTGGCGCTCGAAGTGATTGTCATTTCTTTTTACCAATATTGTAGTATTTCACTAAAAACAAGAGTTATGACACCTTGCATCCATGCTATTGTTTAAATAAATAGTTCTGACTGATAACTGATAATGCTGACATTGTTCGTTCTAGAGGATTGAAACTGAAACTGAATATTATGATTATGTTACGCAGAAACGGATTGAATCAGTATACTTCTGCAACTAGTACAAGTACTAGCAGTGCGGATTTGACAAGTCTGTAAATTTATCTTCACTCAAAAAATCACGACCTTAATATCAAGCCCAATATCGTTTCCTATTTCGCGTTCATAACACATTTACAGCCAATTTTAATCAACACGATCACGCACAGATTTGCGTTTTGGCATAGAACAATGCGCATATTGCATACAGGACACACGATTTTGGCAATATAAATATTATATATATATATATATATATATATATATATATATATATATATATATATATATATATATATATTATATATTATATACAAGTGATTGTATGTATGTATTTATTACGTATGTATGAATATGTTATAACTGTATATATATATGTATATATATATATATATATATATATATATATATATATATATATACATATACATACACACATACATACATACATACATACATACATACATACATACATACATGTGATTGTGTACGTCCTGTTGTTTGTATTCAGAAAAGGTTGACATGACCGTGACGCATGAACAAGATAACAATTAATACGAGGGACTATCCCTATCTAGTTTGCACAAGACCGGTTTCTTCCTTCGCATGTCTGGCTACTCGCATGTCTGGCGAATAGCCAGGCGAGTAACATGCATCTCATTGGGGAGTGGCCAGACATGTAACGAGAGAGCACGTGTGATTGGCTCACGTGTTCGAGTGGCGACATCGAGCGATCGTATTCGTAAGTAGTTCACGTGCCATCTACTGAATCGTGTTAGGGGTCATGACACAGTTAGATTTCCTGTTTGGTTACAGCCGAAACTTTCACCTGCTATGCATAAGTGCATTTGAGCAGTCAGATTTTCTGAAGTGACAGTGGAAGCTGGTGACAGTGAAATGGTGCATTTTTAGCTGATTTTACTAAGCGGATGGGTACTTGGCAGAGATGTGGCTTGTTGACCCCTCTGTTGTATTACTAGCTGCATTTTACGAGAACGACATATTGAACATTGACTAAATTCGACCAGCCTGTCAATGATAACAACAGGCAATAAGTTTTAAAATTTTCCTGCGTCTGGTTTTCTTTATAATCCTACAAAACGCTAACATTGTGGTCCATGTTGTTTTCGCAAAATATTACTATTATTCTTTCGTCTTCGTCACTATTGTGCTTGATGTTCATGACAGTTTTTATGAACATTCAGTGAATTTCAAGAACATTCCAGGGCACTCGAATGGAAAATTTTATTTCAAGAACATTTCGACGACCTGTAGCGACCTGACCCCGGCAATCACCGGTTACGCTTGCGCCGCTACGGCCCACGTTACTCGCCGGCAACTTGCTGGAAAAACACTTCAAAACAGCTCCCAAAGTCATCATTAATAATATAATAATCAGAGTCTCTCTAGCATACTTAGTATTGGAATATTACTACAGTCAACCTCCCTGTTGTGTTTCAAAATATTAATAGATGGTGATATCATAAAAACAAAATGTAATTTATTTTGAAGTAAGCTAATTGTTGATTGTTTGTAGTTTCTTCCAGAAGTGTCACTACAAACTATCCCAAATGAACTTGTATGGTGCTTAAGCTGTTATAGGTTTACCATTTTCCAATCTGCAATGTTTAATGGTAAATTCTTATTATTAAGATCTATGGTTAAGACTATGGCGCAGTAGCTAGTCCTCATGCTCAGGACTTCTCAAACCACTTTACTTTCCTGGCAGACATGTCCAATTAAACACCATATCGATTTATCTGGTAAACATCCAGCCATGCTGCAATAAATGCACAAAGATATTTTTATTAAAATTATGATATCAAAGTGTAATGTAATTTAGAGTCAAGTTCGTTCCTTTGTAGTTAGCATAGATGCCTTTAGTGTATCTCCTATACTAATATGTCATCATGAAAAAATTTTGGTGATCACTAATTGTTTAATTCAATGCGCGTATGTGCGTTATGACGTCTAAAATAATATATAACGATAACAACATTAAATTAACATGGCTGTCTTATGACTCTCAAAAATGTATTACGGCCTGCAAGTGGGTCACGATACATGGCGTGACTCCGCGCGACTGGAGCTTATAGGGGACTAAGCGAGACTAATTGGGGACTGGACACAATAATAATATTCTAACGATGGATGACAGTTGTACCTTCCGACTGATGAATACTAGGAAAATCAGTTCATAAATATCTTGTGTTATACGTTTCTTATCTTAAATGTCCGATTTAATATTGAGTTTATCACACTATCATAGACACATAGCGATTTACGTAGTGCAGATAATAGACATGATGTTAGGACTTAGGCCGTATGTGTCTGTTACGGGATTTGCGGTTTACATTGCGGTACGTTGTGGTTTCGATAAGCACTTATATCTGACAAGTTGTCTAAATGCACATAATCATTACACATGTATACGTTTGCCCCAAACAGGTTGAACTGCGCGAAAACTGGCACTCTTCATTATTAGTCAGGATCGCCAAACACAAGTATTTGCCATGGCAACCACCATAATAATCGATTAAAATTCATGATTTCCGTGATCATTGTCACCGGCAAAGTGTTCCACTGCTTCTGCTTGTAATAATCTTTCGGACAATATAACTGAAATACGCTATTTCGGAACAGTTCGATTATTACGACCAAAAACAAAACAAAGTCCTATATGTTAACATGGAGTATATGGACCTTCTGCCCGCAACTGCCCCCAGCCTCGTCTATTGAGCACACATACGGCATGCACGCACATACAAATTATCGCTAGCTATGGGCCTGCACGGTCAATTTACCTTAAAGCTATTTCCACCATATAGGGAAAGGGTGACATAATTGTTTTTGGTCATGGTTTCTGTTAATAAAAGCTGAGCAACGACATCAATGTGGAAACCTAGGGCTAGTCTGGTGGCCAGTTTCTTTTAACAATTACATGCAGCCTAATGCAGACTATAATAACATTATGTATACTATTTACAATGACCTCACGCTGATTTCATTGACACTATCAAATGTGTATATGTAACCAAAATTAAATTCAATAAAATTCATTTTTGTGATAAATAAACACACGGCAAAATTCGTCCAAGTCACACCAACCTTAATTGCACGGCCGAATACGATACAATGTAACAGATTTTACCCGATTAACATCGCGCACTGGCATTCATTGATATTCGTGCAAAACAAATAAAAAATGAGTATGTTTTGTAAGATCATGTGATCGGTTCGCGGCAAGAAAACGCGGGCCATTTCTACATAATCTCAGGTGGATAGTTCAAAGACCAAGAACATGTGATCTGTGCACTACAAAATAACCGTGCGAGCGCCATTTTTACTATAATTGTGCATTAATATAGACATTATGCTTTCATAATAATGGACATGTTATACGATATCATTATGTAACTATGTGTGAAGTAGCAGTCTCGTGTGAAGCATTCGGCGTGCCTTCACATTGACGAACATGTTAGAGTATATCAATATTTAGCTATATGTGAGGTTTCGGAGTCATGCGAGTTCAACAGCTAATTGAGGATAATTTAAACAAGTGTTCAGCAAACATGCAAACAAATCCACGTTAAAGGGATACTCCAGTCAGTGAGAGGTTCACAGTATTAACATACATATGTATACTTTATTGGTTGTGCCTAGTAACTGTGCACAAAGATCATTTAAAAACAATTAGTTATAGTTTAATGGTAGCAAAACCATGCTATCTTAAATTCAAGGCGCTGCCATCTTGAGACTTATACGCCAGTGACGTAAGACAGAACGTTTACTGGCGCATTGTTGAAAAAGGCAAGGATTGGCGGAAACTTAGCTAATAATTGTGATTGTGACGTAAGCAATCCGCTACGTACTGCATACGTCAAATACAATTGGACAGACATAGGATGTTCGAACGTGCGTGTGCCAGTGACGTACGCGGTTTACGTCACTGGCGCATAAGTCTCAAGATGGCAGCGTCCTGATTCCAACGTGGAGTGTTTCTGGTACAATTATACTAAAATTAATTGTTTATTAACGATCTATTTGCACGATTACTATGCACAACCAATATACTGGTTGGAGTATCCCTTTAATCGCTACAGGCGCGGATACGCAGCTAGGGTCTAGTTGAGTATCAGCGCCTCTAGCGACTAACGTGGATATGTGGAACCCCATTGATTTATCTATGAACGAGGCTTTTGATCCTGGGTCTCCAACAGCGGTACTGTATAGCCATGCACAAGAGAACACATTCTCATATTATACAATACTGTACCTTAGTATTATGTTGGTTAATTTACTGTTAATAGATAACGCCCGTATTGTGCCATTTTTAATAATATGTTTACATACATTCAGTATACTCAATTCACATAATATTGCTGTTTATCCTTCACGCTTTGTGTTTGCCGTATTCTCACAATGACTAAAATGAAAGGAGGAATGATGTAGTAGGCTGTCCGGTACTATTTCGTATAGAGCAGTTTGTGATATCCTTTTGCCAGAAGATGTATAGTACGCGAGACTGGCATCGCATATTGAATACGTCGAGGGACCGTGATATCTGAAAGTCGTTGCCAAAATTTCGGCGCCAAAGAGAACGGACATATTCAGTGCACGGCACATATTACTCTTGTTATGGACACTGATGCGTCGTTTTATCTGTTAGGTGCGCATACAATGAGGCAATATCAGGAGGAATTTAATTGCAAAATTCTTCAGCAAGTAAGTACAGACTGCTGACACGTCAATATACCTACCATCCAAAGAATCCACCAGCGGACAGAAATCTAAAAGAAAACGCCATAATCGTTAGCACACAGACACACACACACACACACACACACACACACACACACACACACACACACACACACACACACACACACACACACAACACACACACACACACACACACACACACACACACACACACACACACACACACACACACACACACACACACACACACACACACACACACACACACACACACACACACACACACACACACACACACACACACACACACACACACACACACACACACACACACACACACACACACACACACACACACACACACACACACACACACACACACACACACACACACACACACACACACACACATTGAGACATATTGAGTCAATATTGTGCATGCATTACTAATAAATGTGTGCAGTAGCAGTTTTAAATACCCATCTAACTGTAAGACTAAACGCAAAGGCATGTTTTAATATTGTTCAGTTTAATATTATATGGAAAAAAATCAAATGTAGATTTCTTCAACATTTTATAATATACATTGCTGATATGTGCACGTAGTCTCTTTTGTCTTTGGCTTTTAAAACTAAGGACCTGCATTGCTAATTGCAATGGTACAAAGATACGTACCCATAAGTAGCCATACAAAATAAAAAATAAATTGCAAAGTTGAAAAGTTGATAATATTATTATTGTTATTATTATATTATCAGTCATCATCGTCATTTGCAGCAGTTGCTGTAGATGTTTTACCATGGATACCATCTATAGCAATTTACGTCTACGACCATTCCGTTGATAGGCGCGTATACAGACTACGAAACATGAGGCAGATGTATACGTACAGCAAAGCAGAACAGCACTGATGATAGAGATGTCCAATGGTCGGATCATGGTCGTACGTTTGAGTCAAAACGCTGTCCACTCCTGTATTCAGAAACAGTTGTGTGATATAATAGCATATTACCCCTGTAATACCAATTTTGCAGAAATCGATATTCCAAATACAAAATTGAATTAGTCAATTCAAAGAACCATCATTTTCTAAATGTTTTCCTGAATGTTGCAGTTTCAATTTCTTATTACGTACTAATGACATTTCATTACCCAAACTGATGCAGGAATATTATTACGTGCGTTGTTGGCACGGGCGTCGATCGGTGGGGGACGGAGGGGACGCGTCCCCCCACTTTTCAGCGTGGGGGGACAGCATAGGAATTGTCCACCCACATTTCAGGTCAGAAAAATTGCGAGGCATATGCTGACTCACCACTCCTCTCTCTTAAAAGCCGCTACGCAGGACTAGCTACACAATAAACTCGCGATATGAAGTTCCGACCACCCATTAGAAAACGACTAGAAAAATTGCTTGGCTGGGCCTGGCCACACCGCGCAAGTTGATCTTATTTTAGTAAATAATCAGTATGCCGGGCAGCGCCGCTGCCGGGCTCTATCAGTTTGCAACCTTGTCTTGATATTATTTATAGGCTCTAGTCATCAAGCACATTGTAAGTGATGACATTTGTGTTGCACTTTCACCCCTCACCTGCTTGATGCTTAGCGCCTACGACAGAAGCGGCGGATTCCTGCACTTTGTGTAACTTATTCCCATTTGAGTGATGACAAATTTCTTTGCCAAAATGTTGGATTGGGAACTTCTACTCAGTATGGACGTCGATCGGTGGGGGACGAGGGGGACGCGTCCCGCCACTTTTCAGCCTGAGAGGTCAGCATAGGAAATGTCCTCACACTTTTTCAGTTCGTGCAACAAATTTAAAGGCATATATAGCGAGACTGATCACTCCCCTCTCTTATAAACTCTACATCGGTCTAGTAGTCAAATTAATAAAAAATTATACGAGTTCAGATATAAACTTCCGACTACCTATTGGAAAATCACTAGTTAAATTGCTTGGTTGGCCACAGCCCGCAACTTGATCTTAGTCCAGTAAATAGTCACCATGCCGGGCTCATTTTGCACCTTTGTGTTGATATATTAATAGGCATTAGCCATCAAACATATTATTTTTTTGCCATCTCACCCCTTAGATTGTAGCCTGGTCGCCCTGGTGGATACTTATATCGCCTACGGCGGAAACAGCGGATTCCTGCACTTGTGTAATTTATCCCATTTTGAGTGATGACAAATTTCTTTGCCAAAAGGTGGGTTTGGGAAGTCCCACACATGTATCCCTGTAACCTCTGCATCGTGTCACTCAATGAATCAGGCAAGCAGTGTTGGGTCCAAGGTCTACCCCCAAATGTTCAGTGATTGGGCGGGCCATGGCCCCTCTTCAAATATATATGTTGCCAACATAACTATTTTAAATAGCATAACATTAAGGCCTTTGCTTATTTTAGAATTACCACCAGATCAACAATTAATTATGTTTTATATTTACAAAACAATAGTTATAATATATTATGTAATTTCAGGTCATATATATATATATATATATTATATATATATATATATATATATATATATAATATATTATAATATATATATATATTTATATATTATATATATATATATATATATATATATATAATATAATTATAATATAAATTGGTTCTGCACATATATGTATATATAAATAGGTTCCGTCCCGCACATATATGTATATATAATGTTTCCCGTCCACATATATGTATTATAAATTGGTTCCCCGTCCCGCACATATATGTATATATAAATTTTCCCCGTCCAATATATGTATATATAAATAGGTTCCCCGTCCCGCACATATATGTATATATAATTGGTTCCGTCCGACATATATGTATATATAAATTGGTTCCCCGTCCCGCACATATATGTATATATAAATTGGTTCCCCGTCCCGCACATATATGTATATATAAATTGGTTCCCCGTCCCGCACATATATGTATATATAAATTGGTTCCCCGTCCCGCACATATATGTATATATATATATATATATATATATATATATATATATATATATAAATAGGTTCCCCGTCCCGCACATATATGTATATGTAAATTGGTTACCCGTCCCGCACATATATGTATATATAAATTGGTTCCCCGTCCCGCACATATATGTATATATAAATTGGTTCCCCGTCCCGCACATATATGTATATATAAATTGGTTCCCCGTCCCGCACATATATGTATATATAAATAGGTTCCCCGTCCCGCACATATATGTATATATAAATTGGTTCCCCGTCCCGCACATATATGTATATATAAATTGGTTCCCCGTCCCGCACATATATGTATATATAAATTGGTTCCCCGTCCCGCACATATATGTATATATAAATTGGTTCCCCGTCCCGCACATATATGTATATATAAATTGGTTCCCCGTCCCGCACATATATGTATATATAAATTGGTTCCCCGTCCCGCACATATATGTATATATAAATTGGTTCCCCGTCCCGCACATATATGTATATATATAAATTGGTTCCCCGTCCCGCACATATATGTATATATATATATATATAAATAGGTTCCCCGCCCCGCACATATATGTATATATAAATTGGTTCCCCGTCCCGCACATTTATGTATATATAAATTGGTTCCCCGTCCGGCACATATATGTATATATAAATTGGTTCCCCGTCCCGCACATATATGTATATATATAAATTGGTTCCCCGTCCCGCACATATATGTATATATAAATAGGTTCCCCGTCCCGCACATATATGTATATATAAATTGGTTCCCCGTCCCGCACATATATGTATATATAAATTGGTTCCCCGTCTCGCACATATATGTATATATAAATTGGTTCCCCGTCCCGCACATATATGTATATATAAATTGGTTCCCCGTCCCGCACATATATGTATATATAAATATGGTTCCCCGTCCCGCACATATATGTATATATAAATTGGTTCCCCGTCCCGCACATATATGTATATATAAATTGGTTCCCCGTCCGCACATATATGTATATATAAATTGGTTCCCCGTCCCGCACATATATGTATATATAAATTGGTTCCCCGTCCCGCACATATATGTATATATAAATTGGTTCCCCGTCCCGCACATATATGTATATATAAATTGGTTCCCCGTCCCGCACATATATGTATATATAAATTGGTTCCCCGTCCCGCACATATATGTATATATAAATTGGTTCCCCGTCTCGCACATATATGTATATATAAATTGGTTCCCCGTCCCGCACATATATGTATATATATAAATTGGTTCCCCGTCCCGCACATATATGTATATATATATATATATATATATATAAATAGGTTCCCCGCCCCGCACATATATGTATATATAAATTGGTTCCCCGTCCCGCACATTTATGTATATATAAATTGGTTCCCCGTCCGGCACATATATGTATATATAAATTGGTTCCCCGTCCCGCACATATATGTATATATAAATTGGTTCCCCGTCCCGCATATATGTGTATATATAAATTGGTTCCCCGTCCCGCACATATGTGTATATATAAATTGATTCCCCGTCCCGCACATATATGTATATATAAATTGGTTCCCCGTCCCGCACACTCCCCTCGTTGTTGGTAATGCTGACGTAGCAGACTCAGCGTGGTTTGTGAACGTTTATTTATTTGGGCGTGTCAAGACTGGAGTCCTGTTTTCAGAAGCGGACATGAACGGTAGTTGCAAATTGAATAGGTTTTGCCAAATAGAACTAAAATACTGTCGTTGCTGACGTCAAAAGTCTTGAAACACGTATCGCTCACCGGATATTGTGATTTTACATATTTTATAGCGAAGTTGGATGAACCTTGAAATTCTGCCTGTATGCTTGTTACTGATTTAACTGTCACGATCTGTTGTGCCCGGCCAACACTTTACTTGTAATTTCTTCTAGGAATGAGTGAATACTGCAGGAGTGTTATTGCTAAACATTGGCAGCGAACGTTACCCTGAACGTTTTGGTGAAACTTACCCTGAGTCTCGTCGAGTCAAGCTTGTAAGCACGCGCCGCGGTTGCAGGGCTGTCAGGTGTAATCACGCAAAGACCAATTCGTGTAGTTATAAATCGTCGCGTCACGCTGCTTCCTGCCAACCAGAAAACAAAGACATCAATAGGCCTACGTAACCTGCGTTGAAGTTGGGCGTCCGTGTGTCGCTGAATTGAATACATGTGTGTGTGTGTTACAGCAATGCCACTGTCGCCAACCCTCCCTGAATTCCCGGGAGACTCACGGATTATACAGCTTATGTTTCTTCGACAGCTTATGCTTCTACGTTCCCAGAACCTCACGGAATTTCATTAAAAAATGTATTATTTCCGTTGATTTCCATTCATATTACTTGTCAGTCTTTTCCATGAGGACAGCGGAAGTGATTGCAACGGTTTACACGGTTTAAACACGAAAATATGCAGCCGGTGCTCTCTTTCCCCTATCATCAATGTTACCTGATTTGTGATTCGTTGAATTATCGGCGGAAGTTTGTATAACGTCAATTGACGTTACACAAATTCAAACGGTACATTTGAACAAACACCGCGAGTCTACTCTAGCGTCTATCTGTGACTGTGTAGTTTCGCTTCGATATTGGACGATCAGATGATCGAAAATGGGAAGATCGGAGCGAAAGGTTGGTTCGGATGATCATGGTGCACAAAGTAAGACAACAAAGTAGAAATATGCGGCACATTATCAAGCAGCGTGGACGACTGGTCCGGAGTTCACAACGTGGATGAGACCAGTGGCAGAGGACAGGGTGAGGGTATTCTGTGGTCTGTGCCGGACTGATTTCAGTGTGGCGGCATCGGGAATATACGATGTACGTGCTCATGCAAAGGGGACTCATCATAAAGAAAAGACTGCAGAGAGGGGCACCATGAAGTCTATTCAGTCTCTCTTTACAGGTCAAATTGTGTTTGATTTGTTTGGGTATGAAAAAATTCATAATGCCACGGGCTATTTATTTAATGTTTGTCTCATTATTCGAAATGTTCTGTGGTCTCTTGCATTGGCTCCTTAGAACATTTATGGCATTTCCATTAGGCATAATAGTTGTGACAAGATGGTATATTTGGGGGTCTAAATTTGCTGTAAATACATTTTACCTGCAAAAAAAGTAGCAAATATTAACAATTTTAAGTTTAAAGTGCCCCCAAAAGCCACCATTTAATGTCCTATTTTCCAAGTTTCTTGCTCGGCGAGGGGGGCCCTCGCTACGCTCCCTCGGGGTACCTCCCTGAAATGAAACTCTCCAAGGTTGGCAACACTGCGTGCGATAACTTCCTTGTGTGTGAACCCATGTGCATATGCTTTCGGACCAAACATAAATAACAGAGGATTGCACAATAATACCAACTAACACCAAAATCATTCTTTTTGGTAATAAGAGCAGATCCTTTGGTTACGAAAAGTTGGTGATGTGTAAACATTTTATTGGTATCTCGACGGAGCGGATCTGATGTTAAAAAGGTCGGCGAACCATAAAAACACACATATACACCCGCACGCAAGCAAGCACACACACACGCACACGCACGCACGCACGCACGCACGCACCACACGCACGCACGCACACACACACACACACACACACACACACATACACACAAACACACACACTTTTCTCGATCGACCCACGTGGATAGTGACGATTTGACTTAATATTTGATAAATACACGGCATTGCTGCTCGTTCAGTAGAAAAACAACTTCATTGTTCAACGTACACTCTACACGGCATGCTGCTGCTCAGTTCAGTATACATGACAATCATAACGGTTAGCTGTGGCATCATTACCCGGTAGTTACAAGCCCATATCTGAGGATTTTACACGTGGGAATACGAAGGGAAATTAAACTATTGCAATAACTACGTAAGTATTAATAACCGTCCACAATTATCAAGGAGCAATAATGGCTCAAATGTTACAGCACTCGTGGCTCAAATGTTATTATACAATTGCAGTGATTCAACTCACCAAAGAAACTTCTCACTTCCCACTGGAAACAGAGCCTCGTGGCTCGGGCTCATTGCTTGCTCTCCCACTCTCCCCCAAAACCCGCTATCGTCCCACCGATCAAACTGCAGGGACACCTATTGTCACTGCTAATTAACACTGACCATTAATCACCAGGTGGAGTCACGGATTACTAAACAAAATATATAATAGCGTCATGGCGGTCCATGACATATATCTATCTATCTATCTATCTATCTATCTATCTATCTATCTATCTATCTATATATATATATATATATATATATATATATATATATATATATATATATATATATAAAAGTAAATAATATTGAGAAATAAATGACGCGAGCGCGCGAGGTTTGCAGAGGCCGTTTGTGTTAAAAATTATTTAAAACAAAAATACTTACCACAACAGAAAAGGTATTGTGTCTATGCGTACCTCACTGCTTTGTGTCTTTATCGCTGTTTCACAGTAAACACCATGCTAACTGTATTTCTGACATTCAAGCGCAAACAAAAACAAACAGCGTCCATCGTTAGACATTTGATTGCCTCACTAGTGACCAGTTGTCGTTGACGTCATCAGTCTCGTGCTTTGATCTAAACGCACCAAACCGGATAACGCGTTGGGCGCGCGCTGCTTCGTTCCAAGATTTAAGCCCCAATCCATTTAATCATGTTCTGTGGTGCTAGCATAGTGATAATGGTGGCGTTGATGAGGACAGTTGCAGTCATCTTGTCAATCCTGAGACTTATCCACGACAAGGTGACATCAACTGTCCTCATCAACGGGACTGAAACAGAACCTTTCACCATTTGTACAGGGGTGACGCAGGGATGCATTGGACCGATTCTCTTCACTATCTACTTCTGTGCCATACTCTTTCTTGTCCGTGACCGTGTTCCGTGTGGAGTTGAAATTGACTACCAGCTCGATGGGAGACTTGCAACCTGAGTGGTCTCAAGGCCTAAACATAAATGACAAAGACTGCCGTTATAGACCTCCAGTATGGTGGTGATTGTGCCATTCTTGCCCACAGAGCAGACGACCTTCCGAGAAGCCTTGACCTCCTTACAGAAGCATATCAAAGTCTAGGACTCTCCATCAACTTATGTAAAACCAAGATCATACCAATCCGCTCCAGGCAACGTTGAAGGACCTCCTGATATTAAAATATCTGGAACAACCCTAGCAGTTTGTAACGTTATTGAGTTAATGAGCCCTCCCTGTGTTGGCTTGTTGTGCTGCTGATGGCGTGGTCGCGTGAAAGCCACAGTGTGTGTCTGGGAGTTGTATCACAAATAAAGAACTTCATAAAGCGTTCTCGTGTAGTTATTGAATAGACGAAGCAAAGAACATGACTTGGTGTCAGGAAGTATTGTCGAACTTATAAATTTGCTTGAAGTGAATTTGTAGCCGCATTGATTGGCATTGACATTGTATGCTAACGATAATAAATGCAAATGGCGACATCGAACATTCCCCGCCCAAGCCCTTGAGGCTTGAATATTAACGATAAGTCTGCGTCTAGTCTATGGAAATCCTGGAGGAAAACATGGACTAGTTTCGAGGTAGCAACAGGAATTTATGAAGCTGCGTATGTGTACACTTCTGTCCGTCATTGGCGAAGACGCAGTTAAAGTGTTTGAAATGTTTCAGTATGGGGAAGGGGAAAGTGACGAAAGGTTAGCAGACGTGCTGAAGAAGTTCGAGGAGCATTGTAATCATAGGCAGAACACAATATATGAAAGATACAGGTTCCAGTGCATGAACCAAGAGGCTGGTGAAACTGGTTCACACTAACTGACGGAGTTACGACACGCTGCAGAAAGCTCCGATTTCTCAAATATTACAATCAGTCAGATAATCAGGGACCGTTTCGTACATAGCATGAGAGACTCGAAGGTCCGAGAGAGGTTACTTCGAGAAAAAAACTCTAACTCTAGAAGGAGCTTACGAGATGGTGCAAGCAGCTGAGGCAACCGCAGAACAGACACATGTCATGTCAGGCGAGCAGGCGGTCTGTGTTGTGAAAACAAAGGGACGAGGCGGACCAAGTCAGTTACGTGATTACGCGAAGAAACAAAAGAAACCAACCAGTGAGTGCAAATTTTGCGTGTCGTAAGATGAACCACTTCCAAAGTAAGTGCAAGCAGCATAGGTACGTGGAGCAAGTACAGGCTGCTGTGAGTGGCAATGAATACAATGTTGGGACATTGTCAGTATTCAGTGTGTGGAGAGACGCCGTGCTATGATTACACTGAATATGGGTGACAGCGGTGTGCCAGTGCCATTCCAGATCGACAGTGGATCTGAGTGTTGCGTGCTGCCACGTCATGAGTACGTGAGAGTGCTTCATGAGTACGTGAGAGTGACTAGAGACAGATCGCTAGCAAAGCTGAGGTCAATGAAAACTGTCATTGTGATGTACAACGGAACACGCGAGAAAGAGCTGGGTCAGTGTAAGCTGTCTGTGGTCAGGAAAGGAGTGAAACACAGACTAGTTTTCAACGTCTTGCAAGGCACGTACATGCCAATACTTAGCCTGGACGCATCAGAGGGCATGGGAGTACCGAAAATCAAGGATTCAGATCCCCTGGACTATATATACAACACACACGAGGGTGTACAAGCGAAGAAACTAACTGATTGTACTGTGAAAGCCGAATACCCAGACGTGTTCCAGGGCCTGGGAAGGCTGAAGGACAGTTATTCCATCGAGATCGACGAATCTGTAAGACCAGTGGTGCACGCACCGAGACGCGTACCCGTACCAGTGCGTGAAAAGGTACGCAAGAAACTTGACGAGATAGAGAGTGATGGAGTATTGACGCCAGTCACAGAGGCAACCGACCGGGTATCAAGTATGGTGATTGTCGAGAAACCAAGCGGACAGATCAGGATATGCCTAGACCTAAACGATCTTAATAGAGCAATCAAATGCGAATACTACCCGATGCCAACCATCGAAGAGGTCAGTACTCGGCTGAAGAATGCAAGACTGTTCACTGTGTTAGACGCCAAGAACGGGTTTTGGTAAATCCCGCTGGGATGAGAAGTCCTGTATGTTGACGTGTTTCAGTTGGTTAATGTCAACGTCACATTGGACCCGCCTTTGAAGCTTTCCGAGCTGCCCTTTGCAAAGACCAGATTGTCTTCAAAGTGACAAGGCCATCGATGGCCATGCAGCTAATGTATTATTTGCAAAATCCACTAGATTAATTGCTTTGGTTACAATGGGGATCGCAGCCGGGCAAACGCATGGAGGAAAGACGCATATCACGTAAACGTAAAGGAAATGTGCTCAGCTCGTGTGTTACCCCGGCATACATGGATGCACTAGAAGCGATTGCACTAACAGAGAAACAACAGGAGAAGGTCCAGATTTGCGAAAAACAACCTGATAAGAATATTCGTGGGAGTTAAGGGAGCTGATCAGAGAAAATGGATTAAATGAGGGTGGAGGTTGGAGTAATTAAAACAGACGTGCCACATTTTCGGGATGGCAATCCGTACTTGTGACCTAAAATTATGTAAGAATCCGTATCACTAATCAGATCTTCCAGTTAACTGGCCAAGTTATTAATTAATTTTCAAAACGGTTTTTCCACGGGGTTTTTCGGCGTTTTTGTATGCATATACATGTTTGGAATGTCATTCTGCATCACTCCCGTTAAAAATGTCAGATATTATGTTTTTAAATTGTGTTTTAGAACAACTTAATCTCGTCGAATGACATTCCAAACACACACATATCGAAAAAACGTGGTAAACCGTTTTGAAAAAGCTCAAATTTAAGCCAGTTAACTGGAAGATTAACGAAGTTTAATTCACTTCAGCATGTTTAAACTGCGTAATGCAAAACAAACAATGTCATCAAATAATGACCATTTATTTAAGCAGTTCGTGCATATATCGAAGTTTCACTGGCAATCGTCAAAATTTTGAAATCAGAAATGCAGGCGATTTCGTTGAACTCGGCGTCGAGCTCCATTTCCTGAACCGTTTTTCATAATTGTCACGCGCCTGCCACCAGTTGAGCCACCTGCCGCGGTTTTCAGAAAAATGTAAAACCGCCAAAATCCGTATCGGATACGGGTAATCCGTATCATGTGGCAGGTATGTTCCCGAATAGAAAGCTATCATTAGAACGCAAATTGTACGCGATACATAGCGTTTCAGAGATCGTAAAACTGGCAAAATCGTAGGACGGGAAACCGACATTGGCAGGTATGATTAAAAGAAAGTTCTAAGAAGAAATTGGTGAGGAGTACATAGGTTAGTCATGTAGACCGAACAACTGGGAAAGAACAGATGGAGGCGAGGAAGACCGAAATTGCGATGTCGATTGCATTAAAAGTAACCTATTAATAAATATAATAATAAAATAAAGGGAATTGGAGACTGCTGACAGAGAACGTAGTAAGTACAACATGAGAGGAAGAAAAAAGACAATAAAAAAAAAAAAAAAAAAAAAAATTTTAGTTTAGTAAAGTTCTGGGCAACTATTATTTTTAATCCTTAATAATCATTAGCCATCAGAACATTGAGAATAATTATATTTTCATTGCTCTGTCAACTCTTATGCTGCAGCCAGCGACATAAGTGAATAATTCCTCATTTAATCCTATTTGAATGATGAAATTTGTTTGCGAAAGTGTATTAATGGGAAAGAATATCTTACACAGGCAACCTGAAACCCACTGTACTTTGTGACTTTGAATCAGCCAGCCAGTTATTGGTTATATATTTTACATAGTCAAGACTGATTTATTTTTTCAAACCGCGGATGAAAAAAATACATCAATAGAGAAACTGCAACATCAGAAAATAAATCTGGAGACGGTCTCAATGCTCAGTTTGGGGCAACTATTAACCGGTCTTGAAGTAAGATCTTGAGGTAATAATATTCATTCATCGTGTCCTCAGCGGACGCTGTTGGGTTGCATCGGGTTAGTGATTATATTGCAATCAACGACGGTGTGTTTTACGAAACATGTCGGCCGAACACCAACAAAATGCAACGCGTTGAAGAGCTAGTTCGTGTATATAACAACGTGTCAGCATCCAATTTCCGTGAACGCATTTACCCACAGGTGTGCAGATGATTATATTGAGAGGAGATCAGATTGAGGTGTTTAAAATATTGAATGGATATGAAAATATTGACAGAAATATTGTTTTCACAGTCAAGGAAGAGACAAGGACTAGACTCAGTCTAGACTAGAGGACATGGAGTTACATTAGCAAAGAAGCAGTGTAGACTAGATATTAGAATTTTTTCACAAAGAACAGTAAACGAATGGAACAGATTATCAGCTGATTGTGTAGGTGCTAGTAGTGTTAATATATTTAAAAATATATGTAATATAATTTGAAACAAATTATAAAAATTCATAATCAATTTTTAAAAAATAATTAATCAATTAAATGTAGCCTAACCAATACACAAACGTGCAAACAATATGCTAAACATATAAAACAATACAATACAAATAAACAATTTAATATAAATTTGCTCCATTAAAACATGGCAGTAATTAATTAGTTTGCACAGCCACCCCTGCAGCCGTGAGAACCTGTCATCTATAAATGTTAATACTATTAATCAAAAACATCTGCTGTCGACCACGTCGGGATCCGAGTGCTTTGTATACCACATGCACCGCGCGTACGGGTGAAGAAGGCAAAATGGCGACGTAGTTTGAGACAGGGGCTCCATAAACGGACTTTGTGGCAGTTTGTGCTATCGATTGGCAAGCCATCACTGTGACCACGTTATCGTCCAGACAATTCTTTACACTACTGCATATGAAGCAACTTGAAGCATATTAAATAAGTACCCATAAAACATCGCCAAAGATAGGTCATTTTAACTGCCTAATTACTACAACTTTTTATCGACGGATTACGATGATATTTATATGATCATATAGTTTTATCTTTCTTCTTCGTTCCATACTTTTCAAAATGGCCGTACTCATTAACATAATCTTGCAAACAATTTTGAAAGATGGGGCCTGTCAACGTGATCCAATATGGTCGCGGGCGTAAACAATGAAAACCGAAATACAACACCGAGAGGGAAAAAATCATTAACACCTTTTAAACACCGCCAAAAAATCAGTTATCGGCGCAGAATCATAGAATGACATTATAGCAACATAACAAAAATTATACAAGAACAGGTATGTTGCGTGATAATAAATTACGGCCACTAAACTCGGGGCCCCTGTCTCCCCATGTTATCAGAAGGGGCGACAAATTGGTCTGACCTCCCTAGTCCAAGACTCCCAAGTCGAAAATGACGAAATATCAACAAAAGTTACAAAACGTAAAATCCGTCAGCGAGCGCTGCTAGTCCGCAAGGACGTTGATTTAGACAACGTCTGGTATGGGGAGATACCACCAAATGGATTCTTACGCAACATTTTCAGCTATAATATAATCGAATTATGCAAAGATTGCACATGGCATGTCACCTTAAACTAATCATAAACATATACATGTCATAGCATAGGTGATCTGGTCTGATAAGAAACTGCATTAATCACTGTCATTTTGCACTTATATTACAATTTTGACATATCATTTTTTTTCGTGCATTGTAAACAATCTGGATATGCTTTACTAACGAAATGATTGCTATAATGAACGTGCTTATAACGATCAAGTTGCGGCAGAGGGTGCATGCCGCAAGCCCGCAACTTATATTTGCCACGTGTGTTGGATGGCCCTGTCCGACATTTCTTTCTGAATTAACTATTATACCAGCAGTATGTTATTTTCAATAATATATATGTACACTAGAGAAATATTGTGTGATGTGTGACGATTTTTGAGGTGACTTCCTACGAATGGGTTTCGCCCGTGTAAAATGCGGCTTGTTGCAAGTGTAGGGTGATATTTTGCTTGGCGCGAGAGACATTCTACTGTGTAATCAGAGATGGAGTGAGTACAATACAAATGTACTTGAGTACGAGTACGATTACTTTGAACATCCATGAGTACGAGTATGAGTACTCTGAAAACAAATGTACTCGAGTACGAGTATGATTACTTTACAATGTACTCGAGTACGAGTACGATTACATTAGAATGTAATCATGATTACTTTCATGATTACTTTAATGAATATCCTGTTTCTAACATAAAGTAGACTTTCATGGAATCCCTAGGTGTCATTCTTGTTCTGTTGTTGTGTCACTAATGTTCTAACTGATTACTGCTATCCACTATCCAGATGTTATTATTATTAATAATTATAATTAGATGACTTTCTCAGGTATTGGATGAATCATTTAATGCTGGATTAATAATTTAATTTATGGTTTCTGAATAAAATACAAATAGGAAGCATTTAAGAATTTCAAATACACATGATCAAATACATTACAATAACAACACTTCAAAACCAGGGGGGCATATTCAAAAGAGTATCCAATTCAAATATGTAGTATATCAGATGGGGGTCAAATACATTTGTATTTGAAAGTATTTAAATACTTTTTTAAGTATTTGTTGTTTAGGAATAAAACATATTTGTATTTAAATACTTTCCTAAAGTATTTGACTTTTTAAAATATTTGTTCAAATACATTGTCAGTATCAACATTTCTTTTTCACTGTCACATGTAATGCCTGCCAAACTGATTACCTTAATGCACTGCAACTTCACCCAACAGTGCTAATTACTGATGAAGACACTTAACAACAGACTTCCCCCTGGCCCTGCAGTGACCACAACTTGTGTTTGCTCAGAGCCAGAGGTCAATATCCCTTTTGTTCTTTAGTCAGACTTCAATCTGGCACCAGGCTATTCTGGTTTCCTGGCTGACTTTGAAGTTGAGCCTTCCTCACAACATCCCAGCAATGATTAGCAGTGTCTCTTCTGAGGGCAACATAGGCATTATATTATTATGGATCTCCTCTCCTGGCTTAACATACAAACAATACTTTCAGTCAGTTGTCACTGTGATGCAGTTAGCAATAACAATACTCCTATCATGGGTCTGCCTGTCATCATATGAGCAAAACACTAAGTATGCCTATAAACTAGGTGTATCAATATATGTGTTGCTTTTCTTTTACCTACATAGTAATACAAAATGAAAAGTATTTGAAAAATATAGGGAAAAGTATTTGAAATACTTTTCAATGTATTCATATTTAAATACATTTATATTTAAAAAGTATTTGTAATTGTATTTTAATCCCTCAAGAATATTTGTATTTAAATACATTTGAATGTATTTGACCCCATGTCTGGATGGGACAAACACAGAATAGTTGTGGATTTAGTTTAGTTTTTACAGTTTGCCTTTAAACATAATAGACGGATTTAGCAGCTAACCACCCAGACCCAGTCAGGATTCTGGATGTAGAAAGTATGACCAGTCATTCACATCATACTGACAGAGCAAACAGTACAGGTGGGGCTGTGGCCTGGCTTCTAAAATTACAAAGCAAGATGTTAGGGGATGCTTATCTCCTGCAGTGCTTCCCAGGGACTGTCACAATGTAACTTGTACTTTGTACTAAGCAAGAGGGTGAGGAGATGTGGCTTCTCTGGGAAGAGAAGGTATTGATTAGGGAAATCTGACTGAATAGTTATTTAACTGAAATGCTCAACAGTAATAGAAAATGAATACCTCGATTATTATTACATTTATTAGATTACTTCTAATATTGCCATTTTTATCTGTCTAATATTATTTGCTTGCAACTGTTCATATGAAAAAATGTAATCGTGAGAAGTAATCGTGAGTACAATTACTTTGGTAATGTACTCGAGTACGAGTATGATTACTTTGCTTCGTACTCGAGTACGAGTACTCAAAAAGTACTCATGTACGAGTACACGAGTACGATTACTCCATCTCTGCTGTGTATCACATTATGGTTCCGTCGTGTACTCGATACATTAACAAATAGTTGTTCCGCATTTCAGCGCACTACATACAGCGAAATTGAAATTACCATCGAAAGACGCTGCTGTGCCTTTCAATATCGCGGACATTTTTGACAAATTGGCCAGTGAGTTTTAAGCCCATCTGGTATCTTACATATATGGCGCACAGTTCATAACTGCACCATACAATTGAGCATAGTGTATTAGCATTATGTTATACCTAAATTCGTGAAGATTAGCAGTTTGCCTGCCTGGTATAATGGTGCCTAAAATGATGATTTTTGTATTTGTATGGGGAAATGTAAACAAATTGTAAAAAGGCCAAAAATTTAATTTCTAATCTTCAATATTCTATATATTCTATATATATGTTACTATTGGATCGATAAGACACTGTGGTGGACTATTTGTAATGCTCAGTACCATGTATTTCAAGTGAACGCTGAATAAACATGTTTCAACCAATACAGGGTGCTGTTTATCTTGGAGGGGTGCAAAGTTTGAAGACGCATATTATAATAATCATCGAGAGAGTGTCATTTTCCCTAGACAGTTAATCTAGTTATGTCATTCTTGATTTCTGACTAACTTTCGTTATGATTTGCTCTAATCGGGGAATCTATTTGGGGACATACCACCAAATAGTAGTCCTGCTTAAAAAAACTGCATTGTGCACCTTTTGTAGATTTCTGGAAGCACTAAATGTAGGACTGGTTGAATGGAAACGATATTTCTGCGTAGCGTGATATCACAGCTGCGAAAGAATGATATTTGTCAGACAGTGAAAAAAGTGCGTATGCATACAGATGTAATTTGGCCAGATGTAATTTGGCCTAGAGGTGTCAACATTGGCAATCGGCCGCTGATTGAAGCAAAAATGAAGGGGTGTCAGGTTAAAGACTGGATTGTAGGAGAAAGAGATATGTCATTTTCACGAATTTTATACATGACGTGTCGATGGAGACTAATTAATTTTTGAAATTAATTTGGGAAATCAATTGGTGGTATCTACCCGTATGATACCAGATAATCAGTGTCATGCCTGCATGCCGGGACACGGCTAGGTTATGGGACCTGCAAATCCGTTAGGGGCGCGTCGGTAGGTCGGCTGCAATTTGTATCCACTAGGCTTTCTGCTCATGAGGGGAGGCCCAGGGAAAATCCTTTTAAGAACTTTGCATGATGGCGAAACCACATTTTTTTGAGACCCAAGATGACAGAGAATGCCACCGTGTGAATTGTAAAATTTTAAGTGAGTTGTTTGATTTTGATGAGTGAATATGCGATATGTTAGGATAATTACATCTTTGTAGCACGTTGAGGAAGTTTTCTGAAGTTTGGCTAGCAGTTATATGAATATTTAGTAAGAAGACCCTGAAAATGTCATACAAATCGCATGTAGTGCATTGTAGCTACGTCGTTTCAAATTTATCGACCATTTTTCAGGATTGCACTGATGCAATGATGGCCATTTTTACTGTAATCTAATACATAATCTAACTGCATCTTTGAACACGATACTATTTTAAGACACTATTTAGGCATGAATGTATATTTAATTATATAATATTTCTAATGAGGTTAATATTTAAAATTTATGTGTTAATTTGAGCATCTTATCAATAAATATTGGTATAGTGAGATTTCCTATGCTAACCAATAGTCAATACGCTGCTTATGGTGACTGGTTCATTTAAGATTTATTTACAGAGAAACATGTCAAGGTTGACAAACAGATCTGCTATGGAAATATGTACTATATGTAAATCTGCTAACAAAGCATATGTAAAGGTTATTAAAGTCTGTCGCAAAGCAGTATTTGTACTGGGCCAGATAACTTGTATAAATACTTACATAAAATACGTTACTGAAAAGTCTCACAAGAAAATTGTAAATTATGTTTAATATAAAATGCTATTTCAATGCCATACCCATCTCAATGTCATTGAGGTGAAAAATTGTTTATTTTTACAAATATATCTGACAAACTATAAGGTTATAGCAGTTTGCAAGTGCATTTCAGTTGACTGATCCGGACCCGGTATGAACGTATGCTACGCAGCAGGCTGTTCAGTGGTCACAAATGTTGTATAATTTTCTGAAAGTTAAAATTGCCATAAGTTTTTAATGCCTGAAGATATTTAAAATCTGTAAATGGTATCTTGTTACCTATTATACATACAATCAACGTGCACCACTATATATATATATGGTAAAGTTATTTTTTATTTTTTTTGCAGGTCCCTAGTTAGAGTGTGTGTATTGCCTAATGTACTTAAATGCAGCATGCTATGCTGACAGGAACCCAACCAGCAGGGTAACCAATCAAACATAGGTCATTAACACAGTAGGAACCCTGACTACTAGACCCCTATTTTATAATAGTAGACTGTTTTAGATAAGCTGTGCTCCCCAAACTGACATGATCCCACTATTCTTGTGCTCTACTACCGGTAGTTGTAGTTATATTGGTGTCTCCACACTCCACTGACCACTTCAAACCCCCCCTCGCTGTCCTTTGCTCTTCTCCACTCCTCTTCCAGTCCTTAGCCCTTTCTTTTACCCCAAAGACCTCCCTCTTGATAAGCTTGTTGGATGTCTGGCCCTGTTGTTTTCAAAAACCCGTCTGGTCCTGTTTTCTGTCATTGTCAACCATAGCTTCATACTTAAGATTCATAGGTTGAAATTGAGTAGATGTTATGTATTATATTAAACAAATTTATTGTATTAAACAAAATGTAGTCTCAAGGTCTCAAGTGAATACCTCCAAACAGCCCAAACTTGGGCTAACGCAGGAGTTGTTGTTCTCTAGAGTTTGTGAGTCCACTACAGGTTACACATTTACCCCCTGTGTGGGATCTTTTACTTCCCCCTGGCATAGACACCAGACAGAAGGGACCACCGGCGTTGAGTGTCTCTTCCGAAAGACACAGGCAAATGTGGGGTGAAGAAATTGCCTAAGTTTCGAAACGGCGGTAGGTGGGATTGAACCACCGTCCCCCTCGATTGACAGTCCGGCGCTCTACCGCGCGACCACCGCATATACAGTAAATATAACATCTGGCGACATTGTGATTTGTGAACAATTGAAAAAATATGAACAATTTTGTTCCATTCACTATAAATGACATAATAATGTCACTGTTCCACCAGCACTAACTGGGAGCAGTTTATACATGCATCAGGCACAGCATCATTATAATGTTCAACAACACTATCATGTGTATGTGCTTCCATTATATTACCAGTCATAGCTTTATGCAGAGACCCATCATTTGGACCGGTAAACACCATTGTGGACTGGTAAAAATATGGGTGGACGGGTAACAAAATGAAGGAGCAAAAAAGGTCTTCCAAAACCATAAATATTGTCAGTTATGCCTCAAAAGTGATTGTAAATGGTGTCACATGTGTTTTAGGTCATCAGACAACATCCATGTGTCCACCAAAACATGTGTGACTGGCAATAATTTGGTGCTGCATAAAGCAGTGATTACCCTCCTATGTTGGGTATTGTTTGGACTGAACATTGCATCATATTGTATTTTCTATTTAACATGTTGTTATATTTTTAAAGAACTGCCACTGTTCATCTGTCACTAGAGAGTACCTGTGGTTCTCCGTGGATTGGACATAGGACCTTGCAAGGAAAAATGGTCATGGAGCTATCTGGAGCAGGTTGGAGGTCAGAGAGAGGTCAGAGTTCATGTCGGATCCAATGCACAGATGGATTTTCTTCACAAGAACTTTGCCTACAGGTAGTAGTGATCTACAGTATATAGAAACTGTTTCGTTGCTCCATTGATGGTTGTAAACTAGGAACAACTAATGATATAAACATAGTATAAGAATTGCTTTAAGGACGGGTGTATGTTACTCTGTTTAGAATTAGCGAGCAGAATTATTTGTAACACAAAGTCTGCCATGCCATAGTTCTAGAACGCAGAAACATGAAGTACTAGAGTTGTGATTAAATAATTATGCTTGCTTCGGTGTAATTGCCAGTTAAATTTGCTCTGAAATGTGAGCATTTGTTTCGTTTACCATTTGCACATATTACACAGTGGAAACTGATTAATACAGTAACTAGGCATCATTAGGCAGGCAGTATACCAGCAACATATGTAATACAATCATCATAAGAAAGTAATATTAAATAGAAAATAAAACCTTGGAACAGGTACTCTGTTTGTTTAAATTTGTTTGTGTGTACAACTAACTAAACAAATCTTACTGATTGCTATGTATAACAAATAAAAAACTTGTCAAATTCAGGTCGCTTCCTTTCGCAGAGCTTGTGCGGAGAGTGGCACAGACTAAACACTCGCACTATTTCTTCTCAGAGGTAAGATTATGTACAAATGAATATTATATTAATTTATATATAATATTAACTATTAATTTAGGTCATCACTCATCAGTGACTATGACATGGGAACTTTGTAAATATGCTAACACGACTTGCAGAATTAAGTGGCACATGTTATCAGAGTGGTTTGAACATTGGCCTTTTAATGAGATAATCTGGTTTTTAATCCTTATAGTGCCATATTAACGCTGTGGCAAGATAAACAGTTTTAGTAGAGACGTGGCTATGTTCTCTTATACATACAAGCCAGTTGAGATGTGCTTCATGATCTGAAATAAACTACAAAAACACATGTGGAACCTAATTTCAAGGCATCACTGACAATAATTATCTATCATTTTGGAAGACCTTTTTTGCTCCTTAATTTTTTATCCGTCCAGCGATTTTTCTACCCATCCACAATAGTTTTTACCCGGGTCTCTGCATAAAGCTGTGGGCAGTATCACCTGTTCTACCATTCTTAAGTCCACGTAGCGACATTGAAGCAAGTCCCTGTTGTGGATTTGCATGAGTGATCTCTGTTATATCCCATGTGCTGAAAATCCTCCAGATTATTTTTTAAATTCATGCCTGAATTAACAGGTGTATGGGATGGGGTAACACATTTTTAGTACAATGACTACCAGGTAGTGGTTGCTATGTGAGAACTTATTGTTGTCACGGTATGTATACATACCTTTAAAACAGTAACAATATCATATGTCATCAAGCATGTGTACACTGAAAAATATGTAACTGAAAAACTATCAGAATCTCTGCAAAAAAAATAATCTGTGTCTTATTCAACAGTGTGTGCTATTAATTGGGCTGTGTATGATCATTATAATTGATCATGAATAATCATTTTATATTTATGATTTCATAGGAACAAAGCAGATTATTTGTGTCGTAAAGTGTATGTTACACAAAAGAAGTAATTTGTTGTGTCTGAAAACGTAGCATGTCCAAATACATCAAGTCCACAAGTAACAGTACATGTTTTCCTTTCACGACACCACAGTTTATTTTCCTCAATCAATGTATTGGCAGGATGAGAAATACTACCTGAGATCCCTGGGGGATGATCCACGGAAGGACACAGCAGACCTTCGGAAAGATTTCCCTGAACTGTCGGCTGACGTGAACGTGCCATCGTTCTTCGAGGACCACCAGTTCTTCTCCAGTGTTCTTCGTCTTTCTTCTTCCGGCCTCCAGCTCTGGACTCACTATGACGTATGTGATACCACGTATCTTATTCCAAAGTAGGATTGCAACAACTTGCTTACAAGTACAGAATCTAACGGTTTATACATTTTTATTTCAGATGCAGGATAACGAATAAGCAAGAATACACATGGCAAGCTTTGGTTGTGTTACTGGTGATAGAAACGTATTAGTTCTTATTCTTTATTAGTTCTTAATCTGTCGTTCCATGTTTAATTTGGTTAGACAACAAATGCTATGTTTTCCAGTTATTGACACTTTCTGGTGCAAATCTGACCACTTATCCTGTTTGTAGGTTTATAGATGTAACTGATAGTTTCATGTGGCATTGTGTTTATATGGTAAATAACAGAACATCTAGACAATTCATATGCATCCAGTGTTTTAAGGTGACTTTTTGGCCTTGTGACGTACACTGCGTAACACTACTCTTGAACTTTGCATGTTGTATCTGAGGTTGTATGTACATTGATAGGCTATAAGAAGATAGTCTTGTTCTTTCTATAGTTGATGGGGTGTGTAGATGGTAGTTTCTGCCTGTTCACTCATGTTGAATGGTACAAAAATTAAGGTTACATTTACCCTAGTCATAGTTGATAGTTGATGTGGCATATTCACATGGATGCCATGTGGATCAGACGGTCATTCGGGTGAACCCAGGCTTTGTATTCTGTGCTGTTTATTCACTCTGCATTGCTCCGGTTCACTCAGTTGTATGAATCAGTGCACAACTACAAACAGTGGTGGATATTGCTGTGTAAATAGTCTTTGCTCTTTAATTACAGTGTGGCATAAATATTGACATGGTGTTTGACTGAATAGATCGGCTGGGAATTAAAATATTAAGTTTGTTGAGCAGTCCTAAGGTCAGGATACTACATTATAAGGAATAATATTTTCTAAATGTATTTCTCATAATTCTTATGTTGATGTGAAACATGTCATGTTGATGCAGGTGATGGATAATGTTCTGGTGGTGGTGTCAGGAAGGAAGAGGGTAGTCCTCTTCCCCCCAAGTGACGCCCTGTACCTCTATCTCACTGGTAAGTGATCATGTCACGGGAAACACTAAAAAACGACACAAAGAGTCAAGTTTCAGAGTAAAATGTGATATATTTATTTTCTCCATTGCTTCTTAGCATATGTCAAATCTGAAATTGTCTAAATTTTGTTATTTTAGTTAAACACTAATATCAGTCAGGCTAAATGTAAAATGTGTTTGCCTTTTTGGTTAGTGATTAGTTACAAGTAATATACCAAAGAATGGTACTACATGGTAGTGATTTTGCTGAGACATTTGGTTCAAATGTTCCAATATACTAGGAATTAAATTATATAGTCATTTTTTTCTCAGATGTGTAACAAAGTGAAGCGTTGCCAGATTACAAAGCAATATCCATACTGATGTTATGCATAATTATTATTTGTTTTCATTATTTCATAGGAGACAAATCCGAGATACTCGATATTGACAACCCAGACATGGAGACATTCCCAGAGTTCACAAAAGTGACGCGATACGAATGCATCCTTGGGCCTGGCGATGTGTTGTTTATTCCAGGCAAGTTTGTCTTTTGTCAGGTGAAAAAAACAGGAGTATTTCTCTTGTCATTATTTTTAAGCAGACCAGCTTTTGGTCTGCTTTAAAACAGCAGTCTGGATAAGATGATGATTATGTATATTTGGTATACATATGCTGTTGTTAAGAGTATAAGTGTGTAAGAATTGTATTTTTGCATTAATTGTGGTGTGAATAGTTCCCAGATAAATTGAAACATACAAGTCTGTCAAGTAGTGTGGCATAAGACGTGAACTTTCTGATGTCTAGATACCACACTATATAAAAGCGTATTCCTCGACCTACATTTTATTATATGATTATATTACATTTATTTTGCATGGTGTCAGTGTAGGTAAAATAACTTACAAAATATTCACACATGAAATATTCCCTTGTTGCATTTATTAAACTTATTTACTCTTTGTTTATGTAGCTCTGTGGTTTCACAATGTCGTCAACCTTGAGGCGGGGGTCGCAATCAATGTCTTCTGGCGCCACCTGGGGGCAGATTTCTATGAGAAAGACCTCTACGGTAACAAGGACCCAGCTTTGGCTAATCGAGCTTCACAAATGCTTGACCGAGCATTAAAGCTACTGGATGGACTTCCCAAGGAATACAGCAACTTCTACGCAAAGATGATGGTTAGGAAAATACAGAAAAGGACATATGCGTGCGATTCCTAACAGAATACCATGGCAGTGTTAGTCATAAAAGCACCATCATGCTTTAGTGCATCTGTCAGAGGGCTTCATAAAGAACTTCATTGTATAAAACTGTGTATTTGAAATGTGTTATATTGATTATTAAAGTATGCTTACTCTTTTAAATAAGGCATAAGTGTTTGGACCTTATCATCCCCACATTACAATAACCCTTTGTGATATAGTATATGTTAAATGATATCACATGTAATGTTTGGGAAGAAGAAGATAGTATTTTAATATAGAATTTGCTTAGCCAAGCATGATTTAATGAGTAGTTGTATTGGGTTTACTTGTAGTCACTTGCTTTGTCTCAGATGTAGGGTGAGTGACTGCACCATTCTCACTATTCTGATAACTACCAAACAATGCACTTTTGATTCAGCTAATGTCCACAAATTGCACAGAAGTCTGCCAGGGCTGGCGTAGTCATGCTACCTCTTCTGGCTTGTGAGGATGGATTCTACAGAATATTTCCGTGTTAGTGTAGGAAGTAATAGTGTGTGTCAGAAGTGTGTAAATTACTGCCAGGTGTGTCATTCACCTACAAAATGAATACAAACAAAATGGACACTTAGAAAGTATACATCTTTATCACCAAAGACACGTTCAAAGTTATTTTTATTATACAGTCATAAAGTAATATGATAATTTCATAACCATGTCAGACACGTTTGCATTTTCAGCAGCTTGGCTTTAAAGCGAGTGTGCCAGCTCCTAGGTTTTATTTCTTTTCATTTACTATTACTAAACACAAATTGACAGGCAGGAAAACTGCAACATACATGTTAAAGGTGACTGCGTGCCAACTTGTGCTTGGCTACTTTATTAAGCTAGGGAACATTGTTCGCAATTTGAAAGATTCCACCTGCAATAAGTTCAAACGGTAAACAAAACATCCAGTTTCAAAAACAATTGGCAATAATGCTGAGGTGAACACCCTTTGATGTTTAACTTTCCCACGTTCCAGACAGTAGACTTCCCACTTCCCGTTTCAAATTACTGCTTGGCCAATTCTGGACAGAGGAGCTGGCAACCTCCCTTTACGCTTAAGATAATAATATTAAGATAATTTGTACATAATAGTGTTTGACCATTCACCATTGTTTTATAAAACTTGCTAAAATACTTCCAAGTTACACACAGAACATGAATAGATAACATGAAGGCAAACTGACTACTGGGTGCAAAATCTCTCGCAGTTTATCTGGCAGATGTTTCCACGTGCTCTTTATTTACATATAATGAGCAATACGTATTATATACAGATTAATCACAGATGACAGAGTGACATTGTGTTTCTATGTGAAACCACCTTGTCAAGAATTGTGATTAAATCTTTTGACAACTTAGATTAATCACAGATGACAGAGTGACAATATTTTTCTATGTGAAACGACATTGTCAACAGTTGTGATATCATCTTTTGACAACTTAAATGAATATTCATTATTTTACAGAAATAATGTTCTGAAATGCTAGTCTGCCATTAGCTGTTTACTATAGTTTATGATAAAATTGAAACAATCCAATAAATGTTTTCTGAGAATATGTTTTTAGGATATAGCATACATTTGTTAACACATCTGAAAAGAAGTTTATGGGGAATATTTTAGCTTGATAAATTATTATGGTTGGTGATATCATGAAGCTTTGTACATAAGTTATATTTTGACCAAATCAGGACAGTAACGTCACGAATGCATCCTCACTAGTAATCCATGCACCTAGTTTGTCAATATACAGACAATTTGTTTAAAATGTGCAAATTTCAGATTGCCAAATTTGGCATGCCATTAAAATGTAATAAGTTATGTGAACTTCTTGGAAACACTGCCCACTTACAGTTGTCCTAACATACAAAGCTGCCCCTGTGAAGCGTGTACCACACCATTATGAAATGCACAAGTCACAACAGCAGTACTGTCGTCGCTGTCTGTATCCAACAACCACATGTACGCCAATCAAAAATAAACCTAATTGCATAGTATGTTAAAACCACAGCCCACGATCCACGGAGGCTAAAAATCTCTTTAGTAAACTCAGTTTTTTCACCACGTTGACCATCTTAAATACAAACCTAATATCCCTTCTAATCATCACTGGCTGGAGCGTTGTACAAGGACTGGTTCCTTCGCTTGAACTTTTTCGCACTGGCTGTGTTTGGAGTAGAAGTTGCTGAAGCTGGTGTTTCATCCATGGGGCCTGAATGTCGCTTCTTGGGACTGATAGCCAGGCTGTCCCCGGTTTTCTCTAAAGGTGACTCCGTGCCTGATTGTGGGTCTACTGCCATCTTTGCAGGTTCTGGTGACAACAAAATCTTCCTGTCTTCAGGCCCTACTCCTTTTACTGACCCTACTGCCAAGTCAATCTTGCAGGCCAGTTTTTCGTTGTCTTCTTTGTCGACGTCTTCATCTTTTTTGTCGTTGTCATCGTCGTCATCAAGATCGTCCAATGAGATCTCGTCTGGATTACACGTGTCAAACGTTGTATTCACGCTTGATTCCATGGTCGTGTCGATAAAATCGTCGTCATCGGAAGATACCTCCTTGTTGTCTGTGCTGTTGTCAATCATGTTGTCGATCAGGCTGGACTGTGTCCCGGTGAAGCTCGCGAAGGGATCAGTCAGTTCCAACATGTCACACAACAGTGTGGTTTGTGGATTGACATAGATCCGTGGCGGTGGAGCACTCATTCTCTTGAAGTCTTGCGTTGTGTCATGCATTGGCGCGGACCGCTTGAAGTTTTCCGGAATGCGGAACACGCCGGCAAAGTCTGCCTCAATGGATTGGATGTCATCGTCTGATGCATGGAAGTCATATCTGCAGCATAAGGGTGGTATTTATAAGCACTTCCATTCTGTCGACCATCGGTGTGAGCCAGGGATACTGCTGATCATGTCAGCTTCAGTATACACTGTATAGTGCAAGCCTGAAGCTTAAGCTTAGCCAAATAATGTCGCTTTCAGGCCAGTTCCGGTTGTTTAGGAAGTGGATGTAGTTGTGCACAATGCCACTCAACAGCTCATGAGACATGTCGAATCAGTATTTATACTGGTATTCCTGAACATGGGATCCGGCTTTGAAAAGCAGGGTAGGAAGGATGTGTGCACTAATGTCATGCATGATGTAGCAAAGTGAATTAGGAGTTCATTCAGCTAACTTACACACTGTGTAAATCTGCCAGGAATACAGTGTGTGTGTCATCACTATCTTTTGCTTGCAAGCATGGTACCAGTGTTTTTTTACAGTAAAATTTACTTCTCCACTTCATCACCTTAACTGTATTCTCCTGAATACCACTAGATGGCAGCATGGTGTGCATTTACACATGCAATAACGTTGGTGTCATCTGCATGGCCTGACACCTGCACAGAATGATAATTCACCTATGATGTAGCAGTAATCAACTGGTTGAAGGGAGACAACTTTTGATGGATTCCAAAGACAAATGGAAAAAATTTACCTTTGTGTTAAACAATAAATTAGTCGATCACGTCATAGGTTCAGTCAATCTGGTCACATTCCTGTGGAATTCCTAGTTAAAACATAGCAATAATACCACACGATACAAGGCTAATCAGCTATTTGGACATGTACCATTGCCAGACAGACAACTCAGTCAGCATTGATGATGATTTATGCGAGGCATTTATAATGGTTGCTTATAATAGTTTATGAATTTTGCCAACTCTTCACACAGTATGCTATGCTATTGTGGACTTACCTGGTAGCAGAGCCAATGCCTGGCATGTAGTTGTTGGCGTAGTTGAGACTCATGAGGTGATTGGTGGACTTGAGGACGGCCAGCCACTCCGGGTCTAGAGACAGCTCCAACTTGTCACTCTTGGGGGCAATGTCAAACACCTACAGACGCCAGGTGTGTAACAGTGTATGATCGGTTTGAAACTACTGTCACACCCCAATTTTTTATAGTATTTTAGCTTATTCATTTATCTTAGTTATTTAATTATTTATTATTTATGTTAGCTTATTTATTCCATTTTAGCTTATTTATTTAATTCATTTATATTTTGGAGTTAGCCATGCTGATGTGAAGAGCATTGATTGGCATTGAATTATTTAAAAAGTGCTATATTAAGAAACAGAATTATTATTATGTTTAGGCATGATGTTTAAGAAAAGCAGCAATAGAAAGGTTTCATATCCTTGATAAACTATCAATTTTCCATGCTACTGCCAGCTTCCTTAATAAAAATTCATGCCAAGGTACAACATCCCTGTATTAGCTTATGCCCTGCAGGAAACAACGCAAGATATGTAGCTATAAACCAACATTACAATATCTAGACATCGTTTATATAATGTATCATAATGTAGCTATAAACCAACATTATAATACCTAGACACTGTTTATATGATGACGCTTCAGATAGGCATCTTTACAAATGCTTCATATCTTTCAGAAACTTTAAGAAAAATCTATGCCAATATTTTCTGTTCCGGAGTACACAAGTTACACAAACTATAATTTTTTTATACACAAGGTTAGTTACAATGTACTGTATTTGCATACACAGCACAAGGAACAAAGGAAGATATGTAGCTATAAAGAAAAATTACAGTATCTTGACATCGTACAAATTGTCATTGTTAAACAAATGATTTAGTTATTTAGTACATCAAACTGACCTGAAGGAACTCCCTCCGTGGTAAACATTTGTCCAGGGCTAGAAACCGTGTAGTTCTTGGTGGCCCAGTGGTTGACTAAAAACAAAAAATGATTCATATATATAATGGCCAAATACACTGTAGTAATTACAGTAAAAATAGTTAATTTTCAATTAAATTTACTGAATAAAGTATAAACTGCAAATAATAAAACGTGGTGAGTAATGCATGGGAAAATGCAGAATCCATTGTAGTATATAATTTGATGATGCCATTTAAATGTCAGTTCAAGCACACATACCTGTAAGAATGAGCTCAAGAGTGTGGTGGACATTCGTGTATGCATAGTTTGTGTGGAGTCAATGCAGCACAGTTTTGAACAGAGGCCTACTTTAGAAGTTATTAAAATATTATTAGTATTATTACATGTCGCTATATACGTCTACCTTGTGCTGAACGAGGGCAGCGAACTTGACATGTAGATGGGCGGAGAACCAGTACTCCGGTTGCAGATGCTGGAGCAGCTCCTCCGCAACCGGGCTGCCCAAACTCCCGTCCTCCACCTCACTCCGGAAGTACTGCTTGCGACGCAGCAGGGCCGCCTTGTTGCCATAGTGATAGATGCCCCGCGGCCAGTCATGTGACAGGAAGATGTCAATTGGCCGTCGCAGCTGCAACAACGTGAGCAATGTTGGTTGTCATCCACAATGTTAAGATTTGCAACTTAATCTTCCATGATGCTAAGATGAACTTGTAGCAATGCCTGTGTGATGGATGATGTTAATGCAGACAGAGGCAAAAGATGGTTTTTCAGAATATCCACAAATTATATTTGTAAAAAATTGTTGCATTAATACAAATAAAAACGATACATATTTTATTGATTCACACCGGGAAGTTGCATATGTAAAGCATCTGCAACTGACTGGTCATCATCGGAACAGTGGTTGAAAATATTTGTAACATTATGAATAATTTAATATCCGATATGAATTCTAAACCTTTAACCAAGAAATTATTTTGTTTTAATGAAGGCATTCCTAGTATTCTGAGTGGTGTACATGAATGCTGTCACACACATCATAGCTCCTAAGATATAAGTGAAAAGGCGAATGTTCACAAACATATGCAAACGCATGCAACACAAATTGTAATTCTCAGTTTCTTTGGAATGCACATTAAACAACTGTGTATTGGACTAAGTTTCAAACTAGTTCATATCATGTAAAGTATTCATACCAAACATTTATAACTCCCAAGTTCCAATTTTCTCATTTTATATGACCTAAAGATACACATTTATGCACAACCCTCCAAGAACTTCTTAAAGACCATTTTGTTTTCTCAATGTACAGATATACGTAAGAATGTAAGCAAATTAGACAGGACATGCCATGAGTGTAACAATGAGTGTAACAATGAGTGTAACAATGAGTGTAACAATGAGTGTAACAATGAGTGTATCAATGAGTGTAACAATGAGTATAACAATGAGTGTAACAATGAGTGTAACAATGAGTGTAACAATGAGTAACTATTACAATGAGTGTAACTATTACAACGAGCGTAACTATTACAACAATCGTAACAATGAGTGTAACAATGAGCGTAACAATGAGCGTAACATTGGGTCTAACAACGAGTGTAACAATGAGTCTAACAATGAGTGTAGCAATGAGTCTAACAATGAGTGTAGCAATGAGTGTAACAATGAGTGTAACAATGAGTGTGACAATGAGTGTGACAATGAGTCTAGCATTGAGTGTAGCAATGAGTCTACCAATGAGTGTATCAATGAGTCTAACAATGAGACTACCAATGAGTGTAGCAATGAGTACCAATGAGTGTAGCAATGAGTACCAATGAGTGTAGCAATGAGTCTGGCAATGAGTCTAACAATGAGACTACCAATGAGTGTGGCAATGAGTCTAGCAATGATTGTAACAATGAGTATAATGAGTGTAACACACTGACACAGCAATATGACACCAGCAGTTAACAAGAAAGAGACAGAGAACTACCCACTGACCTGCTTCAGTCGGAATGCTTCCAGATTGCGAACATGGTACACAGACCGCTTTGAACTTTCGTTGTACGGTGGTCGTTCAAAGTGCCCTAAGACATAAAAATCTGTCAAACGATGTATAAAACTTTGGTATTAAAAATTACGACACTGCATTACTTTAATGTGTATGCAAGTTATTTATTAAATGTATCTCTGTTTTAATAGTAATGCACATGTTTATGTAAATTGTGTCATATCGAAAAAAGTAATGTTATATTCACATTTGAGTAATATTATATACAGTGTGATATGACCATACCTCCATCATAATCCCTATCCTTGTAGATTCTTGATAACCCCCACAACCCTTAACCCACCAAACTAATGAACATCATGAACATAAATTTCATATCATGTCACGATATGAAATTTATATGACCATACCTCTGTGAAAATCTTTATCCTTGTAGATTCCAGATAAGCCCCCAATTCTTAATCCACCAAACTGAAGAACATTGGCATACCCTACAAAAGTCATCACGAGTTAGTGGCATTTTATCATGCAAACTAATTAAATGTTTGACATTTTATAAAAACTCATTGGCACTCTGACCACGTTGAACAGTTCAGCACTGCACATTTTCTGTGTGTAATATGGCATTCTGCAAGATGGCGACTGCACTGCACTATGAGTTGTAAGGAAACGACACCTGGTAGAATATATGTTTAGTCTCTGTCTCTGTCTCTCCGTCTCTCTCTCGCTCTCTCGCTCTCTCTTGCTCTCTCGCTCTCTCTCGCTCTCCTCCTCTTGTCTCTCTCTGTCTCTCTCGCTCTCTCTGTTCTCTCTCTGTCTCTCTCTGTGTCTCTCTCTGTGTCTCTCTCTGTGTCTCTCTCTGTGCTCTCTCTGTCTCTCTCGCTCTCGTCTCTCTCTCTCTCTGTGTCTTCTCTCTCCCGTCGCTCTCGCTCTCTCTCTCTCTCTCCCCTCTCCCCTCTCTCTCTCTCTCTCTCTCTCTCTCGTGAACATTCACCCAAAGAGAATATAACATCATAATTGATTAGAGATACAACAAAAAATTTCATTTTATTGTCAGAAACAAACAGATAGCTACAAGTCAACAAATTCTGCAAACAGTAATAAAACAACGAAGTTACTCGGAGGTTGTTAATGTCAACAAACGTACCCATGTAGTAGATGTTGGGGGCGACCCAGCCTCCATATGGCAGCTCCTGCAAGTAGTTTGATGCCTCATGGTTGCCACCAATGAAGATGGTCAAAATGGGAGCCTTCTTTTCACCTGAATAGTATCTGCAAGACATGGGACATACATTTAGTTATTTTTCACTATATCTGTATATGTGGTGTATACATCTAAATTTAATGGTTAGTACTTTCATCTTCACCATGGATAGATATGCATTACCTGCATCACATGCACTAAAAACAAATTGTTTTCTGGATCTTAACCCAACAAAAAAATAGCCTCACAGAAAAACCATCCATTTACCCATACACCCTAAATTTTTCACTGGGTTGAAGGGTAAACGATGGCCCAAAAGTTGGCTCTTAGTGAATTGCAAGGTGTAATCCCCAAAGTAATTGTTTAACACTTCAATTTTTTTTAACAAACCGGCTGTGAATATTATTTAAACTATTTTCACATTACATGCTTGGACATGAAATCAAATTATTTATTATTACCCACCAGCTAACTCAAAACAGCTTAACATGGGGTGACAATACATTAAGTGAACATATCCTATCTGTAGGCTAGAATAAATGCCCGCTAGATACCCATTGGTGAGTGACTCACTTGTAGAACGTGTTCATCTTCTGATACTTGGGAGGCACTGCCATGGCATGCAGGTCAGACTTGTTGCGTACCGACTGAAAGTCACCGCAGATGAGCAGCAGATCAATCTTGATGTTTTGACTCTGCTGAAGAAAGTCAAGAGTCTCGTAGATCTTATCCAACTCTCCATGACAGCAACCTTCCACTGCGATCTTCATTTTCCAGTGATACTGCGGATCCTAGATTTCAGGAGATGAAAGCAGAAATAATCAACAACTACAGCAGAAGTTTCTAAAATTATTGTCTAGAGCTCAACAAGAGCAAGCAGCTAAATAGTGCTTATAAAATCAATTTATCATCCAAATTTATTTCATAGGTACTATTTGTCAGATCAAGGTATGCAACTGTGCATGATGTAAACTTAATTTGTCCACAGGGACTAGAGATGCAAAGATGTAATTAAACTGGTTGTACTATGCAAAAAATTCATATTTAGAAAAATTTAAATTTGCACTGAAAAGGATGATATATTGCTTGATTTTTTTATACGTTTGGAAAAGGCGTTTACATCGACTCATTGGAATTAAATTGGTATAAAACACAATTAAAAAAATGTCTGACCTCTTTACCAGAAGTGATGACATACAGAACACATATACATCACAAAAAGTAGTAAAAATCGTTATGACTTATGAAAAGGCCCTAATAATTTAGGCCAGTTATTTAACAATTACAAAAATATCTGACCTCTATACCAGAAGTGATGAAGAATGACATTCGGAACACATCACAAAAGGTAGTAAAAATTGTTAACTTATGAAAAGGCGGGTTAAAGGCCCTAATAATTTAGGCCAGTTATTTAACGAGGGGTAGAACTACCCCCTAGTCCATACACTAGTAAAGATAAGGGCGGACTAATAAACTTGCCAGTCAACTAGTCCGGTGGTCTTGTAAAGTTAAGTGTGTCATCCACCCCACCCTACACCTACAGTATAGTCAATCAAGCTTTTGAAGCCACAGGTGACCCTAAGTCCCTAACCCATACACAGGCCTGGATGTAACTGAATCCCAACTTCCCAAGTCATTAAAACATTGATAAATTGTTGTTCTTGAACCATTGGTTACAGCAGCTACAGCATCATCATTTACTGATAAATGATATTTTCTTAGGCACGGAGACTGGGTATGAATTTACCAGGACAGTGGGCATTGTTCATAAGATCAGCAGTTCACTGATAGTTCAGTGTATAATTTTCTGTAGTGTTATATTTTTATTTTGCCATAACACCAGAGCAGTTTTCACAACAGCATAATCTGAAGGTTACGACACCATAATCTGGAGTTACATAAAATTGTATTGGTAGGCTGCCCTGTATCTCATAGAGCTGATCATATCTTCAGTTCTTCTTCAATTACTTAGTTATTTCTTTATTATTACTTTATTACCTTTATGAACATTGCATTGTTATTTAACTGGGGTTGCAAAATACTGTTTAGTTTGAAATAAAAATGTGACTTATTTTTTATGTTTTATATTTGCAGGACTACTAAACTTGTTGGCGGCTAGTAAAGTTTTGTCTTTACTGGTCCTGCTGACTAGTAAAATAAATGGAGAAGTTCCACCCCTGCTTAAATATAAGATTGCCTACTTTCTTGAAGAAGAGGTTAATAAAATAAATCATACACAAAATGTAGGTACCCGTGAAATCCCCCTTCACACACTTACACTTTGATTTCAGTCGGTACCTGAAGTGGTTGAATAGATCACTTCCAACGCTCTGTTGACTTGTGGATACCCTTATTATCGCCCAACAATGTATTCAAATATCACTTACGCGAATAGCACATTCAATTATTTGGAAGCCCACCTTTCCTATAGCTTATGATAAATTATGCTGGAAGGTTAAAATGCAGCTGGTACTCTGCAGCATGGTGGTTCGTCCCTGCTTTATGCTCGCGCGCCAAGATGTTAAAAGCGCATTTTGGCAGGATTTAATTCGTTAGGTGGCGCTGCATGCAATTTTTTTGCGGACGGAGATGCAAACGGTGTTCATTTGTATTGATAATTCAACGCTATTTATGCAACATTTTTGAAATACGTTCCATACTGTCTAACGAATTGTGGAAAACAGCGCCAACAAAATGATTCCTTCCGCAATGGTATTTATTGTTTTGCACATACATAGTTTATTAGCGAGCGATAAATGGGTGCTAGTGTAATGTTTGTACACAAACGGAACCTGCCGAGCGTAGCCTTTGTCACTGCATTTGAGTTTGAGTGAACTGCCACAATACATTCTAGTATATTCATAGTACAATTTTAACATAATCATGGACATATACTGTAATAATATGTGAATGTGTATAAATAATAATTTGATAGAATAATACAGGCAGGATCCCCACCTAAATTCTAATTTGTAATGTTATTGGGTAATCTTCCAGTTAACTTACCTAAATTATTAGAGCCTTTTCAAAACGGTTTTACGAACTTTTTTCGATGTGTATGTGTTCGGGATGTCATTCTATATAATTTCCGGTACAAAGTACTTTGCAGACGATTGCCTACTATACAGGAAAATACAGACATTCAACGACCATATTTTGCTACAGAAGGACTTAACGCAACTTGGGAAGTGGGCAAATACCTGGGGGATGAATTTTAATACAAACAAATGTCACATCCTAAGCATAAAAAATAAAACACAATTCTTCTATAGCCTAAACAATGAAACTCTGGAATATTAACTACCAACCCGTACCTTGGCATCACCATATCTAATGACTTAAAGTGGCACTCACACATTTCTACAATAACCAAAAAAGCAAATAGCACACTTGGCTTCCTAAGACGAAATATACGCAGATGCCCCATTAACAGCAAACGGACGGCATACATTGCCCTTGTGCGCGCTGTCTTAGAATACGGAGCCATAGTGTGGGACCCATACCATCGGGGGGACATAGACAAATTAGAACAAATTCAACACCGTGCAGCTCGCTTCATCACTGGAGACTACCGCTCTAGACACCCAGGATCTGTCACAACCATGCTCACCAACCTTAACCTCGACACATTAGACAATAGACGACGCGACCAAAGACTAAAATTCATGTTCAGAACTGTTAGAGGATCCATCCCAGCTCTCCCCACTGAAACATTCTTCCGGCCCCAAAAACAAACAAAAGACACATTAAGCCTAAACACTTCCCCGACCATGTATCCTCAAATTTTGTCCAACAACTAACAACCAACAACACCAGATGTTTTATAGTACCCACAGCCCACACTGAACAATTTAAGAATTCATTTTTTGTAAAAACAATAGCCGACTGGAACCAACTAAACGAGTCGCAGGTCCAGGCTGAAACCATAACTGATTTCAGTCGCCTGACCTGCGGCTCAAACACCCAATAACATGCGCACACACCCCCGTCGTATATAATAGCCACTATTGGCTTCTTTACGACGTATCCCATTCAGATTCAGAAAGAAGTAAGATACTATTTAATTTTTTTAATTTTAGATAAATTTAATGCCGTCATGGCATGAGCAGTTAGCGCATGTCAGACACATCAGGCCCACAAATGCAGTGTGCACTACGAAGTCTAAATAAAAAACAAAATTTTAGTAATATTTTATAAATGTATGCATAAAACAAATAAATCTGCATTATTTATTATGATGTACACATAGCCTTAGTTTTGGGGACATATTCACAAATCACAAGACATCGCCTTTGTGGTTATGATGTGTCTGGTTAGTGCACCCTCCTCACGCCTTGTTTATGTCAACTCTATGGCATTAAATTTATCTAAAGACACAATTTAAAAAAAATTATATCTGGTTTCTTTTTAGCGGAAATGATGTAGAATGACATTCCAAACATACACACATCAAAAAAAATTGGTCAAACTGTTTTGAAAAGGCCCTAAGAATTTAGGCCAGTTAACTGGAAGATTACATGTTTTTGTAACATAATTATTTAAGAAACACTAAACAAAATTAATTACAGAATCACCCTCATTTTGTAATTGTTTAACCTAATTGTAACATAAATAAAAAAACTCAGTATGTTGAAGCAATTTAGAATGTCCATTATGATTATGTACGAGATCAAATAAACTAACTGCTGAAGTAATGATGTCAACATGACAACTTGTATTAAGTATTCTACTCCAGACAAGTTTGCCGTCCAACCATTTTATACACATTGCAGAGAAAGTCAGGCATGTTTGTGCATTGAATTTCTTTTGAGTTGAGAATATGTATGTGTCAGTATAAGTATATCTTGAAATCTGATTATCATTATCCTTCATGTGCATGTGTAATTTTATTTGTTCTGTAGGAGCTTGATGGGTTTATCGAGCAGTTCTTTTCTGCCGAGTCTGAGAAATGGCTTGGAGGTGTGATGTAAGTATGCAGGTGGTTGATTATTCAACTGCAACATTCATTTAGTACAACATATCATTGGCAGTTGCTGGCCACTGTCATTTTACCACTTCCACAGCAGAACTGTGCAAGCTCTTGAATTATAAGTTGAATACAATTACAAATTTAATGATTTTGGAAAGTACAACATTCTGTTGCATGTTTAAAACAACAAAAAATTAATGCCCAACACACAAATCTACAGCAATTGAATTTGACGTCTTTTACTTGAATTGAGACATACTTACCACACAGCTATGCTGTAAATCAGGAATAATTTAGTAGACTATTTTGGTATTTAACTTTTGTTATTAATATATCTGAATCAACATTTTTAATTTCATGTTTTTAGTTTAAGAACTTGTAGTCCTACATTTTTAATGATAATGTACAGAATGTTAACATAATTATGTCCATTGAAAGAATGATTAATTTATAGTGTCCCAGATAACATGCTATTGTTTGCAGGCAAATGAAGAATATAGTTATTGGCAACAATAAACAGAAAAGCTCGATGATTGCATTTGGAGTTATCCCAAGGTGAGACATAATATCCTTATATAAAAAGTATTATATATATTTGTTCATATAACAATAACTAAGCATGTTTTGATAAGTATAACTTTTTTAATACTAATTTGGTTGACATATTTGATAATTTTTTATTATTTGTTTATTATCACAATTGCATGCTTGTATTATTTTATGAATACTGTTATTTTATTAAATATGTTGATTACTTTATTAGTGATTGTAATCGCACTATTATTATTATTCCCTGCTAAAATATCATGAAGATTTCACTCTGCTGTACAGCTTGTTTTCTATTTCTGGGTAGGAGATAAAGAATTCCCAGAGAGAAAGGATAATAGAGAAACTAACATGTTGCCTGTGATGCAGATTGCTGCAGTTCTTGTTGGACGAGAGCGTCCCACCAGAGCTGAAGCTGGAGTCAGCTGTGGTCCTCGGAAGTCTGGCGAAAGGAACAAGAGACAACATACAGGCTCTGGTAGATGCAGGCGCCATCTCGGTTCTGCTCCGCGGTGTGTTACTAGACTATTTCCTGCAGCACCAGTCTCAACAGATGTGACCAGGGCTGGTTCCAGTTCGCAAAATTAAGAAAGTTATTTAATAAGATTACCACCTAGAAAATTAACTCTAGATGGTGGGTGGAGAAGGAAGCCCTTTAGCTTCCTGAGAGTTCAACCTATCTGTCTAAGTGTATCCTACCTTTCTGAGGTATATGTCAGTTTTATTTGTAGACATTAACACTACTAGCACCTACACAATCAGCAGATAATCTGTTCCGGCCATTTACTGTTCTTTGTGAAAATGAAACCTTTATAGTATCTTGTCTATACTGCTCCTTTGCTAACATAACTTGGTATTCTCTAGCCCTTCTATATCGTCCTTAACTGAGAAAAAATATTGTTATCAATATTTCCATAACCATTCAGTATTCTAAACACTTCTATCTGATCTCCTCTCAATCGCCTGATCTCTAGCGTCACTAGTCAAGGCTCTAGTCAACTGATCTCTAGTGTCATAGTCAAGGCTCTAGTCAACTGATCTCTAGTGTCAATCAAGTCTCTAGTCAACAGATCTTAGTGTCACTGATCAAGTCTCTAGTCAACTGATCTCTAGTGTCACTGATCAAGTCTCTAGTCAACTGATCTCTAGTGTCACTGATCAAGTCTCTAGTCAACTGATCTCTAGTGTCACTGATCAAGTCTCTAGTCAACTGATCTCTAGTGTCACTGATCAAGTCTCTAGTCAACTGATCTTTAGTGTCACTGATCAAGTCTCTAGTCAACTGATCTCTAGTGTCACTGATCAAGACTCTAGTCAACTGATCTCTAGTGTCACTGATCAAGTCTCTAGTCAACTGATCTCTAGTGTCACTGATCAAGTCTAGTCAACTGATCTCTAGTGTCACTGATCAAGTCTAGTCAACTGATCTCTAGTGTCACTGATCAAGTCTCTAGTCAACTGATCTCTAGTGTCACTGATCAAGTCTCTAGTCAACTGATCTCTAGTGTCACTGATCAAGTCTCTAGTCAACTGATCTCTAGTGTCACTGATCAAGTCTCTAGTCAACTGATCTCTAGTGTCACTGATCAAGTCTCTAGTCAACTGATCTCTAGTGTCACTGATCAAGTCTCTAGTCAACTGATCTCTAGTGTCACTGATCAAGTCTCTAGTAACATTTTAGTCAAGTCTAGTCAACTGATCTCTAGTGTCACTGATCAAGTCTCTAGTCAACTGATCTCTAGTGTCACTGATTAAGTCTCTAGTCAACTGATCTTTAGTGTCACTGATCAATTATTTAGTCAACTGATCTCTAGTGTCACTAGTCAAGAATCTAGTCAACTGATCTCTAGTGTCACTGATCAAATCTCTAGTGTCATTAGTCAAGTCTCTAGTCAACTGATCTCTAGTGTCATTAGTCAAGTCTCTAGTCAACTGATCTCAAATGCCACTAGTCAAGTCTCTAGTCAACTGATCTCAAGTGTCACTAATCAAGTCTCTAGTCAACTGCAGTTACACCTGATTGTTCAATTATCAATGACAGATTTATTAATTTGGCAAACAATGGGTACATAACATTTTATTACAGTTCTGTAACACAGTTTGTTGATGTATCTATATAATTTCTACATAGTTTACATAGTGCAATGTTGTGATAAAACTACACAACATTACTGATGGCAAGTGTTGTGCGTGGACCTAAGCAATTCAACATTGACTACAGAGTTGGCTTTTTGTGTTTAGTTTTAATGCATAAAGATACATGTATGTGCTAGATATTGTGACAAAATGTGCTGTCTTGGTCTGAAAATATGGTGACGCATAACATTATGTGGTTCATCCAAATTAGATGAACTACATCGTAAACAGTCATTCTCAGGGTTTATATCAAAACATCCGTATGAGATACTATTTAAATTCAGTACAGTTGGGTGGATCAATATGTGTTTCATCATAATGAATAATTTGTTCACCCCAAGTAATATTTAGGCCACACACAAATCATTTCTTTTAAATAGCGATGACAGACATTTTTATATAAAAAACAAACAGTTATACATTTAAATACATGATCTGGCTCAATAAGCTAAATAAAAAATATTCGTATCAGGCCTCACATGCAGACAGTTTTGTATTGTTTTTGCTGCAATGCCAACTTGTGAATACAGATGTTTTTGCAATACGCATGTGTAAAGAAATTTGTAATTCTAAATTACTACCCAACTGTAGAATTATTGTTACATATATTATGAGAGTCGACTAAATAAAAATTTTCATTTTTGTTGTTCGGATGTTTTTCAGAAATGAACCACCCCAACATGAAGTACGTCGAGGCCTGCTTGAGGTGTCTGAGAACAATATTCATGAGCTCTGTCGCACCAATCGACTACATATACCAGGTTGGGATGAAAAACAGAGACGCCCATCCAGAAAATGATTTCCTGAATGGTTTCCCAAGTTGTTCAGCTGGGTGATTATGTATCTTGAAACAATCACGAGAAACATATATGTACAGGCGAACATACATGTACATGTAAACAGTTGGTTGTGTAACATATTTTACAGATTTTTAATCTAGTAAAAATTGTAATCAACTATAAATTTAAACAAGTTTTTATTTTGAAGGATATATAATGTTTGATGCTTGCTGCGAATGCCATATAGGAAAACAATTTTAACACACACACACACACACACACACACACACACACACACACACACACACACACACACACACACACACACACACACACACACACACACACACACACACACACACACACACACCACACACACAACACACACACACACAAATACACACACTAATTCAATTATATAGTTAAGATATTTATCAACCACACTCACCACGATTTCCATCTAGTACAACATGCTGCAAAAATTTGGTTATATATCGATATTGTAACAACTACCACTTATTGTGGAGTACTTTACTGCTGGACCATAACATTGTATATTTCCAATAAAATGCTCCAAAGTGCTAAATGCTAAATGATGGAGAAAGACACTGTTGTGTTATCGAGGGTCCTAATTATTCCCACCTGTTGCAGGACCCCGGCTGCGTGCCCCACATGATCAGTATCATGTGCAAGTCGACCTGTCTGCAGGAGTGTGTCACCACCATCCTCGCCAACTGCTGCAAGGTCTGTGTCTTCTTCTTTCTCTTTCATCACCAAACACTTTGTTGTTTTTTATTGCTTTCAATATTTCTATGGTGTATGTTCTTTTATAGAACATATGTATATAACAGATATTTTTTTATAATATATATATATATATATATATATATATATATATATATATATATATATATATATATATATATATATATATATATATAATACTTATTAAGGTATATGTATGGCTTCAATATAAATTGATAAAAAAATGAATACATAAAAAGTGTTAATAAAAGTGTCCTTAAGTATAGTTCCTTGGTGGATGTAAACTTAAATAAATGAGTTTTACGGAGAAGATTGGCCTTAAGAGTGCCTATTTGTTGCATGCTTTCTGACAAATAATTCCAATATGTACAAAATATATCACTATTCGGCTTTGACTTATTTTTGCTCTTCCGTCACCAGTTCCAGTTGACAGCTAAGTCCAATAATATGTCTATTGTTCTTCCCATTCCATTCCCAGCTAAGCCAAGTCTCCCTTCATACAGACCTCTCGTGGTGTTTTTCTTCTCCACCTACTGTTAATTCTGCAATGTGCGTATTTCAGCTAAATAAAATATCATTTGTGTCGTTTGTACAGTAATTATGATACACTTCTGTGTTGTCGTAATCTGATTTGTTAGCAGTACAAATACTCAACACAACCACATTATAATATCAGAGTGTTCTATAATACATAAAATAATAAATGTTAGCCACAAGTAAATGAATTGTGTGAGTGTTAAAATACATATTATGTATTTTAACCACTAATTTTAACCATTAATATTGATTTAATTCACATTCACTTACGTAAGACTGTATTATTTTGTATTAGTTTTCACTGCATTCCGTTTTCCTTTATACAAATAAATTCAGTGTCTGTCTTTCGATAGAAACATTGATTTGGGCCAGTTTCTCATGCCCCAATGTGTTGTTTGTGTAGAACATGGAGCAGCAGGTGATTCTCTGTAGCTCCGGGATCATATCTGCACTGGCACTGTTCATCGCTTCAGAAATATATGCTGTGAGTGTCGCCGTACATCATACGTTGTGTGTTCATTACACATGAAAACCCTCTTTTTATCAATTACTTCCACACTGATATACATTTTAGATGTTCTATGTTCAGATATTGGAGATCACAATTGTACACATGATATTTGTATTGTATTTGTTACCCTATTTTTAATAATTATTTTAATCACACATTCCATGTTTTACCCATTTTTATATATATTTTTATTACCTACTTATTTGTTGTATTACTTGTACCCCATCATTGCTTTAATTGTATTTTATGTATTGTATTTTTCCATTTTTTACATTGTATTTTGTGTATACACATGGACTTTGTCTGACATAAACATTGTACAGTGTATAATTTTTTATTATACCTATACACTTGGATGGCGGTCAGTGTGAAACACATTGATACAGAGAGAGTGAGAGGCCATATATATATATCAATACGCTTTATTCTAAAGTTCGTTGTGAGACTTTCTCATAAGCAATTTATTTCAGTTGCTCACGACTTATAAATTGATTTGTAGTCAACCTAAATGTAAATCTGAGCAAGGTATTTGTACAACAGAAGTCATGTTGATCACGACCAAAGCAGTTACTTATCGGGGATCTCTGCAAGAGATTCGGCAGAAGCTCGTTCATCTATAAACAAATTTCATACTGAAAAATAGTTACGCATCAGATTATATTGAAGGTTGTAAAAGGTCCATTGCCCCTACATATATGATTAAAAGCTAGTGACCTACATAGTTTAGGAAGATAACTCTACCTTGCATTTGGTGTAGTGTGTGGCAAAAACTGTAGTCATTTAATATTTGCATATAAACAACATATACAAATCAACTTCCTAGTCAATTCTGCCAATTTTACAAATGTGATGGGTAGTTCACAAACAAAAGTTCCAAACTGGAAAACAATTTATATGTATCAAAATATAATTATAATATTGGAGTGAACTCCTTGATAGTGATCGGGGCTTGACGTTGGAATAATCTACCTTTAGACATTAAAAATAAAATGTCGGTAAATATTTTTTTAAACAAAAAGCTATGAGTAATTGAGAGGAATGAAAATTAAATTCTAATTATCTACCATAAGGAATTTCCTTCTGATTTCTATTAAGCCATTACATAATTTTCAAGTTTAATATATGGAAAACGCCAACCTGAAGCCAACAAAACAAATGCACTGTGTAACCTTTGCTTTTTATATGTAATATTTTATGTCACAGTACACAATATGAGTTTGATTTAATGGGCAACCACCTCGACAAGTTATACACCTCTGAAAAATAATAAAAGACTGCAATCTTTACTTTTGAATTTTATATATTTATTTTTATTGTACATGTGATGAGGAAATAAATTTACTTACTTTACTTGTTTACTAAGACTGCTGTGTTGGTAACCCTGCTGTGTGTGCTTGTAGATACAGATGCCGGCCCTCCGTTGCTTCTCTGTGCTGTGCTTCCAGAACCAGCAGGTGTCCATGGCAGTCGCCACAGGTGGGTCCTGTCTCCGTCCTCCGAGCATGTCCATCCCGTAAAGGTGACGGTGTCATGTGAAATTGCTAACATCGCCATATTACTCACAGTCTCTCTTTCTTGACTGGTCATAAACTTTGATAAGGTGATGTTGTCGATAATGATGAAGACATGTACAGATCAGACAGTACATCGTCCCACACCCTTACTTACTTACTTAGGCCTGTTTGCTCGCTGGGAGCATAGGCCATCGACCAAGGAACGCCACCGTTTTCTGTCCGTGGCCATCTTCTCCATTTCTCTCCTGGTGTAACCCATCTCCTTCGTTTCTTTTTCCGTGTCTCTTTGCCAGGTGTTTCGTGGCCTACCTCTTCGTCTCTTCCCTGGGGGGTTCCATGTGATGGCTTGACGGGTGATGGTGTTTGGTGGTTTCCTGAGTGTATGTCCTATCCACCTCCATTTTCTCTTCTTTATTTCATTTTCTATGGGTAGTTGCTTGGTCATTTTCCAGAGTGTAGTGTTGGATATCTTGTCTGTCCACTTCAGGTGTAGGATTCTATGCAGGCATTTGTTGATGAAGGTCTGTATTCTTTTTAGTGTCTTCTGTGTACTTCGCCATGTCTCCGATCCATAGAGTAAAACTGCCTTGACATTTGAATTGAATATTCTCAGTTTGGTGTTAGTTTTAATTTGTTTTGCTCTCCAAATTTTTCTCAACATGATGAATGCATCTCTTGCTTTCTGTATCCTTGCTTTGACGTCTTCTGCTGTGCCTCCATGTTTGTTGATTGTACTGCCCAGGTATGTCCCACACCCCCATACGTTTAAATTTAGCACCATGAATTCTAGGGATGTGTACATTTGGAGATTGAAAGATGTGAATACAACATATGCATTTCTGCAAGAATCACATAATTTATAGAACACAAGGCAGCTATTTTTGGCTCATGAGCAACATAGACCTGTACTAATTAGTACCCAGTCTTGTTGTGATGGTTCGTCGGCATCGTGGCCATACGCATCGATCTTTTTGTTTACTTTCTGACCTAACTATTAAAACGACTTCTTACAGCCGCCACACTTATCATCACATATTTTATGTACATATACACACTAGGTTACAAAATAAAATCATATACATTCCTGTAAGGAATAACATATAGGAAACAAACTCACGCAAAACTCGACATGATCTACGGGGTCTGCGGCAGGTACGTGTAGCTCGGTGATTACCATAGCATCTGTAATTTATCGCAAGCGTCACTTATTTAATGACCTTCGCAAATTCCGGTTTAATGCTAACCCTAAAGTAACTAAGCCGAAGATAATTTCAACAAATCCTGAAACACCAACCTTAACCCGACACTGCTAACAAAAGTCCCCTCGACACAATACCGATATTACGGTAAGCTACACATAGCGGCCACATACGGTGATGACACCTCATTGCTGGCGAGTTTGATGCAAGTTTGTTGTTTGAAGTTTATTTGTTTAAGTAATGTTAGTGATTTTATTTTGTAACCTAGTGTTTGTATATGTATACATGTAAGATATGTGAGAAGTAGTTTGGCGATAATAGTCTTTTTCAAAGATAAGACTTAGTCAGAAAGTTCAAGATCGCCCGGGACTGATTTTGTGGAGGAGGACATGAAAGATAATATTCGAGCGATACTCGTTTATATAGCTGCGAATTTTCGAATATCGAGTCGAATAGCGGAAAATGTTCGAATATTCGAAATTTCAAATATGAATCATATAATTATTCCCTTACTTACTTAGTACCCAGTCTTGTTGTGATGGTTCATGATGTACCCTCATCTCTCGTCTGTTGTCTTTCTTCAGCTACACACAATGGCCGCCCGGTGCCCAACTTGTTGGCGAGTTGTCTGGCGCGAGATAAAACCACGGACATGCAGATGCAGGCGGCGAAGTGGTGAGTTGGAGTCAGGGCTTTAGGCAGGACCAAATTATTGCCAGTCACACATGTTTTGGTGGACACGTGGATGTTAACTGTTAAGGCAGTTTACAAAATTTAAATGTGTCTGATGACTTAAAATGGACTACAGACACACATGTGACACCATTTACACTGACTTTTGAGGCATAATTGACAATATCTAGGGTTTTGGAAGACTTTTTTTGCTTCTTCATTTGTTATCTGTCCACTTCGCGTCCACCCATATTTCTACCCGTCCACAATGGTTTTTACCTGTCCAAATGACAGGTGGACAGGTCTCTACATAAAGCTATGGTTGGAGTCACCTGATCAGTGAACAAGAGTCACCTGATCAGTGAACAAGAGTAACCTGAGCAGTGAACAAGAGTCACCTGATTAGTGAACAAGAGTCACCTGATCAGTGAACAAGAGACACCTGATCAGTGAACAAGTATCACCTGATCAGTGAACAAGAGTCACCTGATCAGTGAACAAGAGTCACCTGATCAGTGAACAAGAGTCACCTGAGCAGTGAACAAGAGTAACCTGATCAGTGAACAAGAGTCACCTGATCAGGGAACAAGAGTCACCTGATCAGGGAACAAGAGTCACCTGAGCAGTGAACAAGAGTCACCTGATCAGTGAACAAGAGTAACCTGATCAGTGAACAAGAGTCACCTGAGCAGTGAACAAGAGTAACCTGATCAGTGAACAAGAGTCACCTGATCAGTGAACAAGAGTCACCTGATCAGTGAACAAGAGTCACCTGATCAGTGAACAAGAGTCACCTGATATGTGAACAAGAGTCACCTGATCAGTGAACAAGAGTCACCTGATCAGTGAACAAAAGTCACCTGATCAGTGAACAAAAGTCACCTGATCAGTGAACAAGAGTCACCTGATCAGTGAACAAGAGTCACCTGATCTGTGAACAAGTATCACCTGATCAGTGAACAAAAGTCACCTGATCAGTGAACAAGAGTCACCTGATCAGTGAACAAGAGTCACCTGATCAGTGAACAAGAGTCACCTGATCAGTGAACAAGAGTCACCTGATCAGTGAACAAAAGTCACCTGATCAGTGAACAAGAGTCACCTGATCAGTGAACAAGAGTCACCTGATCAGTGAACAAGAGTCACCTGATCAGTGAACAAGAGTCACCTGATCAGTGAACAAGAGTCACCTGATCAGTGAACAAGAGTCACCTGATCAGTGAACAAGAGTCACCTGATCTGTGAACAAGTATCACCTGATCAGTGAACAAAAGTCACCTGATCAGTGAACAAGAGTCACCTGATCAGTGAACAAGAGTCACCTGATCAGTGAACAAGAGTCACCTGATCAGTGAACAAGAGTCACCTGATCAGTGAACAAAAGTCACCTGATCAGTGAACAAGAGTCACCTGATCAGTGAACAAGAGTCACCTGATCAGTGAACAAGAGTCACCTGATCTGTGAACAAGAGTCACCTGATCAGTGAACAAGAGTCACCTGATCAGTGAACAAAAGTCACCTGATCAGTGAACAAGAGTCACCTGATCAGTGAACAAAAGTCACCTGATCTGTGAACAAGTATCACCTGATCAGTGAACAAAAGTCACCTGATCTGTGAACAAGTATCACCTGATCAGTGAACAAGAGTCACCTGATCTGTGAACAAGAGTCACCTGATCAGTGAACAAAAGTCACCTGATCAGTGAACAAGAGTCACCTGATCAGTGAACAAGAGTCACCTGATCAGTGAACAAGAGTCACCTGATCAGTGAACAAGAGTCACCTGATCAGTGAACAAGAGTCACCTGATCAGTGAACAAAAGTCACCTGATCAGTGAACAAAAGTCACCTGATCAGTGAACAAGAGTCACCTGATCAGTGAACAAGAGTCACCTGATCTGTGAACAAGTATCACCTGATCAGTGAACAAAAGTCACCTGATCAGTGAACAAGTATCACCTGATCAGTGAACAAGAATCACCTGATCTGTGAACAAGTATCACCTGATCAATGAACAAGAGTCACCTGATCAGTGAACAAGAGTCACCTGATCTGTGAACAAGTATCACCTGATCAGTGAACAAGAGTCACCTGATCAGTGAACAACATTCACCTGATCAGTGAACAAGAGTCACCTGATCAGTGAACAAGAGTCACCTGATCTGTGAACAAGTATCACCTGATCAGTGAACAAAAGTCACCAGATCAGTGAACAAGCGTCACCTGATCAGTGAACAAGTATCACCTGACCAGTGAACAAGAGTCACCTGATCAGTGAACAAGAGTCACCTGATCAGTGAACAAGAGTCACCTGATCAGTGAACAAGAGTCACCTGATCAGTGAACAAAAGTCACCTGATCAGTGAACAAGAGTCACCTGATCAGTGAACAAGAGTCACCTGATCAGTGAACAAGAGTCACCTGATCTGTGAACAAGTATCACCTGATCAGTGAACAAGAGTCACCTGATCAGTGAACAAGAGTCACCTGATCTGTGAACAAGTATCACCTGATCAGTGAACAAGAATCACCTGATCAGTGAACAAGAGTCACCTGATCAGTGAACAAGAGTCACCTGATCAGTGAACAAAGTCACCTGATCAGTGAACAAGAGTCACCTGATCAGTGAACAAGTATCACCTGATCAGTGAACAAGAGTCACCTGATCAGTGAACAAAAGTCACCTGATCAGTGAACAAGAGTCACCTGATCAGTGAACAAGAGTCACCTGATCAGTGAACAAGTATCACCTGATCAGTGAACAAGAGTCACCTGATCAGTGAACAAGAGTCACCTGATCAGTGAACAAGAGTCACCTGATCAGTGAACAAGCGTCACCTGATCAGTGAACAAGTATCACCTGATCAGTGAACAAGAGTTACCTGATCAGTGAACAAGTATCACCTGATCAGTGAACAAGAGTCACCTGATTAGTGAACAAGTATCACCTGATCAGTGAACAAGTATCACCTGATCAGTGAACAAGAGTCACCTGATCAGTGAACAAGAGTCACCTGATCAGTGAACAAGAGTCACCTGATCAGTGAACAAGAGTCACCTGATCAGTGAACAAGAGTCACCTGATCAGTGAACAACAGTCACCTGATCAGTGAACAAGAGTCACCTGATCAGTGAACAAGAGTCACCTGATCAGTGAACAAGAGTCACCTGATCAGTGAACAAGTATCACCTGATCAGTGAACAAGAGTCACCTGATCAGTGAACAAGTATCACCTGATCAGTGAACAAGTATCACCTGATCAGTGAACAAGTATCACCTGATCAGTGAACAAGAGTCACCTGATCAGTGAACAAGAGTCACCTGATCAGTGAACAAGAGTCACCTGATCAGTGAACAAGTATCACCTGATCAGTGAACAAGAGTCACCTGATCAGTGAACAAGAGTCACCTGATCAGTGAACAAGAGTCACCTGATCTGTGAACAAGTATCACCTGATCAGTGAACAAAAGTCACCTGATCAGTGAACAAGAGTCACCTGATCTGTGAACAAGAATCACCTGATCAGTGAACAAGAGTCACCTGATCAGTGAACAAGAGTCACCTGATCAGTGAACAAGATCACCTGATCAGTGAACAAGAATCACCTGATCAGTGAACAAGAGTCACCTGATCAGTGAACAAGAGTCACCTGATCAGTGAACAAGAGTCACCTGATCAGTGAACAAGAGTCACCTGATCAGTGAACAAGATCACCTGATCAGTGAACAAGTATCACCTGATCAGTGAACAAGAGTCACCTGATCAGTGAACAAAAGTCACCTGATCAGTGAACAAGAGTCACCTGATCAGTGAACAATAGTCACCTGATCTGTGAACAAGTATCACCTGATCAGTGAACAAAAGTCACCTGATCAGTGAACAAAAGTCACCTGATCTGTGAACAAGAGTCACATGATCAGTGAACAAGCGTCACCTGATCAGTGAACAAGTATCACCTGATCAGTGAACAAGAGTTACCTGATCAGTGAACAAGTATCACCTGATCAGTGAACAAGAGTTACCTGATCAGTGAACAAGTATCACCTGATCAGTGAACCAGACTCACCTAATTTGAACAACATTTCACCGAACAGTGCACATTGTAGTCAGCTCTTATTTTCATGTGATTCAGATACTATTCTTTTATCTAAAAAAGTTAACATTAAAATCACCTGATCAGTGAACAAGACTGTAAAGCGGAATCTTTACCGTGATTTTGACAAGAGTCACCTGATCAGTGAACAAGTATCACCTGATCAGTGAACAAAGTCACCTGATCAGTGAACAAGATCACCTGATCAGTGAACAAATATCACCTGATCAGTGAACAAGTAGTCACCTGATCAGTGTGAACAAGTAGTCACCTGATCAGTGAACAAGTATCACCTGATCAGTGAACAAGTAGTTACCTGATCAGTGAACAAGTAGTCACCTGATATGTGAACAAGTAGTTACCTGATCAGTGAACAAGTAGTTACCTGATCAGTGAACAAGTTACCTGATCAGTGAACAAGAGTTACCTGATCAGTGAACAAGATTACCTGATCATGAACAAGTATCACCCGATAGTTGAACAAAGAGTTACCTGATCAGTGAACAAGGTACCTGATCAGTGAACAAGATACCTGATCAGTGAACAAGATACCTGATCAGTGAACAAGATTACCTGATCAGTGAACAAGATACCTGATCAGTGAACAAGGTCACCTGAATCAAAAATTTTAAAACAAGAGTTTCCTGATCAGTGAACAAGAGTTACCTGATCAGTGAACAAGTATCACCTGATCAGTGAACAAGTTCACCTGATCAGTGAACAAGATCAGATCAGTGAACAAGATCACCTGATCATGAACAAGATCACCTGCAGTGAACAAGATACCTGATCAGTGAACAAGATACCGATCAGTGAACAAGTATCACCTGATCATTTAAAATATCACCTGATCAGTGAACAAGAGTACCGATCGTGAACAAATTACCCGATCAGTGAACAAAAGGGTTTCCTGATCAGTGAACAAATTGTCAGTGAACAAAAGTTACCTGATCGTGAACAAAATCACCTGATCGTGAACAAGATTACCTGATCAGTGAACAAATACCTGATCAGTGAACAAGTTCCCATCAGTGAACAAAGTACCTGATCAGTGAACAAGATCACCTGATCAGTGAACAAGATACCTGATCAGTGAACAAGATCACCTGATCAGTGAACAAGAGTTACCTGATCAGTGAACAAAGTACCTGATCAGTGAACAAGAGTTACCTGATCAGTGAACAAGATCACCCGATCGTGAACAAGATCACCTGATCAGTGAACAAGATTACTGATCAGTGAACAAGAGTTACCTGATCAGTGAACAAATCACCTGATCAGTGAACAAGGGCACCTGATCAGTGAACAAGAGTCACCTGATCAGTGAACAAGAGTCACCTGATCAGTGAACAAGAGTACCTGATCAGTGAACAAGAGTACCTGATCAGTGAACAAATCACCCGATCAGTGAACAAGATCCCATCAGTGAACAAGGTTACCTGATCAGTGAACAAGATTACCTGATCAGTGAACAAGTATCACTGATCAGTGAACAAGATACCTGATCAGTGAACAAGTTTCACCTGATCAGTGAACAAGATCACCTGATCAGTGAACAAGTATCACCTGATCAGTGAACAAGAGTTACCTGATCAGTGAACAAGAGTCACCTGATCAGTGAACAAGAGTTACCTGATCAGTGAACAAGTATCACCTGATCAGTGAACAAGAGTTACCTGATCAGTGAACAAGAGTCACCTGATCAGTGAACAAGAGTTACCTGATCAGTGAACAAGAGTTACCTGATCAGTGAACAAGTATCACCTGATCAGTGAACAAGAGTTACCTGATCAGTGAACAAGTGCAGTAGCCGTAGAGAGTTTGGTGTATTTTAGTATTTTGCCAAATCTAAAATAATTTTTTTATTATTTAATGGCGAATCTTCCTTATGACTCATTAATTTTGAGAAACATTTACAACCAGAACATGCCTATTCTGTAGTCAAGCAATTCTTATTTTTTTCCACTGTGTATTAGAATATATCTTTTTTATATTAAATAATAGTTAAATTTAAAAAAGGGAAATTGGCTAAAAGAATGCTGTAAAGCAGGAACTGCATTTAAACCAGGAAATGTTTGTAAATGAGCACAACGTAAGGAGATCTGTGACCACATCAGTACAGTTGCAAGGTCTGGGCGAAGATATTTATATTTCATCCAGTCCATATTACATATGAACTGGATACTTGTGTATACATAATTTATATTGTTTTATAGGTGACTACATAGTGTGTAGTGTGTACTGTGTAGTGTGTACTGTGTAGTGTGTACTGTGTACTGGTACTGTGTAGTGTGTAGTGTGTACTGTGTAGTGTGTAGTGTGTACTGTGTAGTGTGTAGTGTGTACTGTGTACTGTATACTGTGTAGTGTGTAGTGTGAACTGTGTAGTGTAGTGTGTACTGTGTACTGTGTACTGTGTACTGTGTACTGTGTACTGTGTACTGTGTACTGTGTACTGTGTACTGTGTAGTATTTATGAACTCTTTGTTTTGTATGTTTCAGTCTGACCTATTTGTCTAGAGCCGGAGCAATAGAGCCTTCGGACCAGTTGGTGTCCCACAAGGTATCAACTTTCACACTTGTAGCAGCTTTTACAAGTCAACCTTTGGTAGAATGTGCAGTTACGTATCGTGTATTAATTGGGCATGACTGAAGGAAAGAAATCGAAGGCGTTATTATGTGCAGAAAATTTAAGACATGTACATATGTGACACTTAGAAAAATGTACAATGACAGCATACTGTGCTTCTACTACTCTGTCATAGAGTAGATAATTTCCGCAATGTTTCACATCTGTGTATTTGTATAAGATATATATATTTTTTAAGTAACTACTATATAATTACCATAAAAAAAAATTCAAGACAAAGACATCAGACATTGATAACACTGTGCACTTAACATGACAATTTAGTCTTACTAAAGACTAAATTGTCTTACTCCCCAATTAAAGTAACAATTTCATACAGATACAGTGCTTTTTTACATAAATGATTACCAATCAGAGTGTATCCCATCATGTAAATTACATATAAACTAAATGTTTAAGTATGCAATAACAAATAGACTTAAAATACAGTTTTGAACAGTGCATTTAATTAAAACAAACAGCTGATTTGAGATGTTGTATGCATACAACAGACACTGCCTGCCCTCATCCGTCTCTGTAAACAAGACAAGACTTGGGAGGAACGTGTCGAGGCAGCCGAGACCCTTGCTTACCTCATTGAGGTCGACGTCACGCTTCAGCGAACCACGGCCATTTCCGACCACATCCTGGAAACCCTGGCTGAATACTTCCGTTATCCTGGCTGTCCACTCGACGCTACACTCATGCCGACGAAGAAGGTACGACCTTGCATTATTTCCAGTTTCTTCTGCCCTTTTCTGTGCCCTTCCAGTCATTGTCTAGTCATCTCTCCATTGTCTCGCTGGTCTTCCTCTAGATGTTTCCCTTCATAACGTTTCCAGATGGAGACACATGATGTCTATCTGTTATCTGCTTATCCATACTTTTTACTAATTATAATTTATATATTTATCTGGATAGTTATTTTATTTCCATTGTGTTCTGTATTATGAGTATGTGATCGAGAATAAATTTACGACATTATACAAAATGCTAGTAGAAATAATAATAACCGATGTCTGTATTTACCTGTTTGTCGCAGGATGACATTGTGGTTGGCAATGAGCTACGTCAAGCGGCTTTCAAAGCCTACGCGTCACTTGGTGCCAATGACGAAGACATCAGGAAGAAGGTCAGTGGACCGGAACACTAGTGGATGGTTCATGGATTGTATACAGTAACCTCTTTATTACGATCATTGTTGCGGCTGAGCAACAGTGACCTGATTAGCCAGGTGACCATATCAGTTGGACTAAAAAATATAGAAAAATATAGGAAAAAATTGGGACTTTTCAGGATGGCCGTAATTTCCGGGGGGCTATATTATCAAGGTTAAACAAGGTAATGCGATGTTTAAATGTGGTTATTTAGTTAAAATGATAACCTGTATAAATGTTGTTGTTTGGCATGAACAGTTGAACATAATCTATTGTTCTCTGCAAAATAATGAAAGCTAACTAAATGTTTTAGTACCAAAGCATTAGTAAAATATTTCAGTTACTTAACATCAATTTTGTTTAACCATTTCCGTATGGCATGCCTATCTAGTGGTACACCACATGTGAAGTTGTGACACTTCTGTACGGCAGGCCGTTAGTCAGGTTTTGACAAGCTTTGTCATTCAAAGCATTTTGCTCGTAATTATCCACTATGTGGAGCCACTTGTACATGGTGGATAAGCTGAATAAATTATGTGTATCTGTGTGTGTGTGTGTGTGCACCTATAAATGAGTTTATTCTGTGTGTATGACATTATCTAAATGTCAGTAATAACAAATAATAATAAATAAAATTAATCAATTATAATTTAAATCTGACATATCAGCAGCATGTTTGACATATTATAGATACAATATCACATAACCTCTTAAACATTGGTTTTTATAACATTACTTTTAGCAATTGTAATCTTTTAATAGAATTATTTATGGTAAAGTTTCTCTCAACAGAGGAGAAAAACAGAACACCAGATGGACCAAATTTTCTGCTAATTCCCTTTCAATAGATAATTGAAACAGAGCACTTGATGGAACATGTGGTCAACGGCCTCTCAGACCCAGTCACTAAGGTCCAGCTTGCGGCCGTCCGTTGTCTTCACAGTCTCTCGCGGTCAGTTCAACAGCTGCGGACCAGTTTTCAGGATCATGCAGTGTGGAAACCACTGATGAAGGTACAGTCATTCACTCACTCACTCACTCACTCATATCAATACTATTGGATCCAACCGTCTGCCACAGAATCCTATATTTCTGACCCACCTCAATAATCAGTTGCACAGAATATTCTGCACAACACCCAAAAATCTGGTCCATCAGATGTAGAGCACAGTGGCTCAGGGGTAGAACTTTGGACTCTCGACTAAGAGGACCCGAGTACGAATGCTGTGCTGTGGTGTTGAAACCTTCGGCAAGTCTTTTTCACTCAGCTGTATAAATGAGTACCTGGCCACAGACAATGGTGGATATGTCTACGAGCAGCCTTCACGCATTAATTGTAACATATGGCTAGATGCTTCCCAGAGAAGTTGGGATGGTGTCTGAAATATTTACCTCATCTTGCAATGTATGGTTTACATCCTCTGATACATTATCATAAACAAAATAAAATCCATGCATTGAACTTGTAGATTGAAAAATAATAGAGAATAATTAAAAAAAAATCAGGTTTACTTAAATATGAACAATGAAACAAAAGCAACTGAAGTTATTTCAACAAATGAGATACTATTTTAAAGCTTGTGATTTTCTGATGCGTTGCTGTTGGTCGCTAGATCTTGCACAGTGCCTCGGACGAGGTATTGGTGGTCGCGTCATCAACGCTGTGCAACTTGCTACTGGAATTCTCCCCCAGCAAGGAGGTAAGGCTTCTCTGTGATCAACCTGGTTTTTCTTCTAAATAGTGGTTGTCATCAATGTATACATTATTCATCCTAGTTCACCATTTGCCGATATTTTTTTAGGTTTCTATGATTTATATCCATCTGATCATTTTCTCTCAGTCTCAGCCTTAAAACACATTCATACTTGAAAGTTAATGCATGTTAAAATATTATAAATGCTATGTGGTCTACTGATGTTTTAATTTTGTAAACTTAATGATATTTAATTTGAAAAATTGAATTGCTACTTACCATAGTGTTTAATTTCATTCTTAAAAGTAGCCCAAGTAACAAACTACTTACTTTTTATATCCATGTTTCATAGCACAGACTTGGTGATGTCTGATGTCTTAATTTGATCTTGACAATTCTTTTGTTTATTTAAAAATATATATATATATATATATATATATATATATATATATATATATATATATATATATATATATATAGTAATGATGGTTATTTTTTAAAAGATGATGGTGTCACTGGAAGACGGCCTTTAGCCAAGTGACAGCCATGCAATGCAACACGCTGACATTTTAGTATATACTTTAGTTTTGTTCTTGTACATGTTATGATGTGAAATAAACTTACTTACTTACTTTCATTCATATACCATCAGCCAATGCTTGAACTCGGGGCCATTGATCTGCTGGTGACATTGACGAAGAAAGAAGACCCAGCCCTACGACTCAATGGCATCTGGGCTCTCATGGTGAGAAATACAGATGGCCCCGTGGAACACTTGGCTGATAGATGATGATTTATAATATTGTACATTTTGTTGGAATCGTCCACCTTGCTGTCTAGTATGGATCACTTGTTTGTGATATATTTTGTTTTGAAAATGCAGTACATTTTTTCAGCATTTCTTATAGTGTTTAATGAATACAGAGACATTAAAAAACATATTTATAAAGTCAGGACGACAGGTACATCATGATATAAACATGAAAGACAAGGAAAATGACATGTATTACATCGATTAAATTTAATCCTTGTTCAACACAGAGTTTATTAAGAATATATGGGCTGTCATGCTCATAAAGTAAGTTAATATCTTACAAAAATATGTGGGCTACGTATGTATACATTTACAAATAATTACCATTCCTACACATAGAATTAAAACATTCAGAAATACAATAAATATTTCTGATTGTTTGATAACTTTTGTCATAATCATATTTTTGTTCTGAAAATAAATAACTATCACTGCTCCATGTCATCTCACTGGACGTGCGGCTTGTTTATAAGTTACAACTGTCAGCAAGTAAGTATAACCTCACTCACTCGTTCCTTGGCTGTGCCTGTTGTAGATATGTATATCTGTAAGACTTCAACAATGACCACATCTTTGTCTACAAGAATGTAACAAAGATATTATGTTAAAGGGAATGTGCCTCCTGCCTTTAAAATTTTTATTGTAGGTACTTATGTTATACAGTATAAATGATACGCAAATATGTTTAAGCGAAGCAGAACCAACTTTAGAATTTAACCGTTCAATGTTTATAACAATCACTATGCTGTTTATTCAAATCACCACGTTGTCACTAAAATTCCTGAATAGGGAGCTCATAAAATCCTGAGGAAAGTCGTTACACAACTGGTTCAGAGGTACAAATGTCAACACATCACAGTCAATGTGGCTTTTGCCGTTCACATCGACAATTTTATTTCCGAGAGTAAACAATTGATTCGTCATGAATCATAACATTTCACCAACCACAAATTATTCATTAAAACATATTTCGCCTACGATACAATATATTTAATTTATATAGTGTAACATTATTGTATAATAAACAACAGGAGGCACTCTCCCTTTGAAATATATAATATAGCGATAACAATTGGAAACGTTTGCTGCTTACAGAACCTGGCCTTCCAAGCGGCACAGAAGCTCCGCAGTCAGATCTTGAGTGGACTGGGCACTGACCAGTTGTTCCGTCTACTTTGTGACCGTGATGTCAACGTTCTTCTCAAAACACTTGGCCTCCTCCGCAACCTGCTCTCTAGCAAACCTGTAGGTTCACTGGCATTTTCTTTAAATGTTCCGTTAGTTGCCTACTAAATTTACACTTTGCATAGTTTAGTTTTATAATGATAGTGGTAGGAATTTTTTTATGTATGTATTGTCTTTATATACTTTTTAAAAAGTGATGTTTTACTATCCTGCAGTTTGTATTATATATATATATATATATATATATATATATATATATATATATATATATATATATATATATATAAAGGCCAACGCAAAACATTCCTTGTGCATTTTTAATGTAACTTGACAAAAAAGTGTCTGAAACTGAATACTGTTTTATTTGCAACTATGTACACATTGTTGAACAGTGTCATACTCTACAGACTAGTATGTAAATAAAGTTAATTATTATAATAATATAATAATAAATATATTTTTATTATTGACTATTCGGAGGCCACATTCATCAGCTATAACTCCCTGATTACTTATTACAATTAAATATGTGCCTGTTACAGCACATTGACCAGATGATGACCATACATGGCACTCAGATCATGCAGGCCGTGATCCTGATCCTGGAGGGCGATCATCCTGTCGAGGTCAAGGAACAGGTGAGGCAGAACAAACACACCTCCAGTTATGGAGACCTGGGGCACCGTGGCAATGTTTAGAACAAACATCTCTCAGTCGAGATGTCGGTTTGAGTTCTTTTGCTGTTGTTTTGAACTTTGGCCAATTTTGTTCACTCCACATTGCTCCAGTTCACTCAGTGATATGAATGATTGCCTGGCTATAAACAGTGGGTATGAATATATCCTTTGCAGTATGCAGTATGGCTGAATGCTTCCTATAGAAGTAGAGATGATGGAAGTGATTGCCATGCTTTGTGATAGTTTGTACTGTAATTAATTGCCCGTAACCTCTCAGGCAGTAAGATGTACATGAGGTAAAGTGTTCCTCTCCATATATCCCGATTTCGGTGTCGGTTTGAGTTCTTTTGCTGTTGTTTTGAACTTTGGCCAATTTTGTCCACTCCACATTGCTCCAGTTCACTCAGTGATATGAATGATTGCCTGGCTATAAACAGTGGGTATGAATATATCCTTTGCAGTATGCAGTATGGCTGAATGCTTCCTATAGAAGTAGAGATGATGGAAGTGATTGCCATGCTTTGTGATAGTTTGTACTGTAATTAATTGCCCGTAACCTCTCAGGCAGTAAGATGTACATGAGGTAAAGTGTTCCTCTCCATATATCCCGATTTCGGTGTCGGTTTGAGTTCTTTTGCTGTTGTTTTGAACTTTGGCCAATTTTGTCCACTCCACATTGCTCCAGTTCACTCAGTGATATGAATGATTGCCTGGCTATAAACAGTGGGTATGAATATATCCTTTGCAGTATGCAGTATGGCTGAATGCTTCCTATAGAAGTAGAGATGATGGAAGTGATTGCCATGCTTTGTGATAGTTTGTACTGTAATTAATTGCCCGTAAGATGTACATGAGGTAAAGTGTTCCTCTCCGTATATCCCGATTTCTCCCAGAATGCAACAAGCCGATACATAACTGTATATGTGAGTAAGTTTTGAGCTTACTGCCCCGTGGGTGATTAGTTATGCAGCCTGATTAAACAAAGTGATCTTGTCGTATAAAACCTAAGTCTGGCAAACTAAACGAAATATTCCCAACCGTGCCTTATACAGATAACACAGGCGGAGAAAAAATTAAACTCTGGTAATGTGGAGTTTTTTCTATGTTTTAACGATTATAAGTGATCAATTAAAGACATTTGTAATGAAATGCAGGCATAGAAGTACATGAAATTAGTATATATAATGAATTAAAAATTGTAACAATACAAAGAGCTACAACTTTTCAAAGAATCCAGTTTTTCAATTCCTGTAATTTTTTTCAAATATCCATGTGTTTATTAGGAAATAAAGCAACTAAGAGCGAAAGTAAGAGGAATCAACTTGTGTTTCAGGCTCTGTGCATTCTTGCTAATGTAGCTGATGGTGACAAAGCCAAAGATTTCATTATGATGAATGAAGATGTGCTAAAAAAGATTATGAATTACATGGTAAGTCAACCAATCTCCAAGGCTTTAGGTATTAAGCTGTCTACCAAAACATTTATATTTTTCTGACAAATTGGTCTACATTTAGATTTACACAAAAGAATATGAAGAAATGATAAGTAGTTGTAAAATACAGTGTGGGGAGCATGTGATTGTTAGCACATCTGCCTTGCACACTGGCACCCCGGTTTCAATACCTGGCCAGGGCAAACGTCGTATATTTAGTGTACAAATCTGTCTCTTAACATTGGGGAATGTATATCCCTAGTTTTTCAGATACGTTAATGTCGGTCCCGTCTCAGTTTGGGACAGTAAAAGAACCACTGAGGACGACAAGCACCCTGGCAGTGACCACCCTCCGTGCCAGCACAGAAAGATCATCATGGCAATGATGTTATCTGAAATGCTGACTAGTTGAGTGGGACCCCACAACAGCATAATATTGTAACCACATTATTAGTATTACACAGACAATTCAGTTAATAAAACGTTGCTGAGTGCTGGAAACAGATAGTAAACATAGGTTGAGTTCAGCAACACTCTCCTCCAAGTGGGTGATAAATTATTTTTAAAAGAAATAAAAAAAATTACATATTAATATATTTTTAAAACATCATTGCTACATCTAATCTGTGTGAACTGATAGGTTTCATATCTGCAGGTCATCTAGAATTGCGTGTAACATAAACTTGCCTAATCCTTCTAGGTATATTTGGTTGACTTTCAGATTCATAGTGATGTGAGACTACAGATTGCAGCTACATTTTGCATATCAAATCTGATATGGAGTGAAGAGGAAGGTGAGTAGTGGCACTGCGGAGTAGTGGCACTGTGGAGTAGTGGCACTGCTGAGTAGTGGCACTGCGGAGTAGTGGCACTGCTGAGTAGTGGCACTGCGGAGTAGTGGCACTGCGGAGTAGTGGCACTGTGGAGTAGTGGCACTGCTGAGTAGTGGCACTGCAGAGTAGTGGCACTGCGGAGTAGTGGCACTGCTGAGTAGTGGCACTGCGGAGTAGTGGCACTGCGGAGTAGTGGCACTGCAGAGTAGTGGCACTGCGGAGTAGTGGCACTGCTGAGTAGTGGCACTGCAGAGTAGTGGCACTGCGGAGTAGTGGTACTGCAGAGTAGTGGCACTGCGAGTAGTGGCACTTTCAGAATTTGTGGGATGTGGAGTAGTGGCACTGCTTTAGTAGTGGCACTGTTGGAGTAGTGGCACTGCTGAGTAGTGGCACTGCGGAGTAGTGGCACTGCGGAGTAGTGGCACTGCGGAGTAGTGGCACTGCGGAGTAGTGGCACTGCGGAGTAGTGGCACTGTGGAGTAGTGGCACTGCTGGAGTAGTGGCACTGCGAGTAGTGGCACTGCGGAGTAGTGGCACTGCTGGAGTAGTGGCACTGCGGAGTAGTGGCACTGCGGAGTAGTGGCACTGTGGAGTAGTGGCACTGCTGAGTAGTGGCACTGCGGAGTAGTGGCACTGCGGAGTAGTGGCACTGCTGAGTAGTGGCACTGTGGAGTAGTGGCACTGCGGAGTAGTGGCACTGCAGAGTAGTGGCACTGCGGAGTAGATGGAGCATCAGCTTAAACTGATGTCTCATTTGGTTAAATGTCTTTATTTATTGCAAACATTTAAGCATCTGAAAAAGCAAGGTAATTTAGACTTCTGTTGTCTAATGTTTGTTAAATCTGCAGGTTTGTGAATGCATTAACTTTTGAGTACTTTTGGATGATTATTTGTTGAAGAAAGCAAACAGATTGCTGAAATGTGAGATTATAAGGTATGCATTTCTGCCCATATCACAGAAATAATTTTTAAGAATTGATTGAAACCACAATTGCGCCATTTTAGTTAGACTACAAAAGTTTTGTATTTCCTTTACTTTCAAATCGTCATGTTTGTAGCTTCCTTATCAACAAGATAAGACCATGGCACCTAAACTTACTCTGTATTCTGTGTGCATGTATGTATTATTTTGTACCTTACGTTGAAACCATCAAACCTTTTCCTTGTGTTGAAGACATGGACATGTGTAATATTTGTCTTTGTCAAGTGAAACTCCTCTGCTCCTTGTCAGGTGCCAACGAGAGACAGACGAAGCTGCGGGAACTCGGAGCTCAGAAGTTGCTACAGCAGCTGCTTAGCACCAGCGACACGGTGCTCTTTGACAAGTGAGTTTCTCTTAGTAAATGACACACAGCAATTACGTTGCATATGTCCGCCTTATGTGTTAACATTAGTAAAGTAATTATGGTTTGCATTTACCGTTAGTGTATTCAGTTTTATGAAGGAATGACAGAAATATTGTGGATGTTAAATTTGATGACACAACTAACAGGGGCGTGAAACAATATAAGTAACAACAATGATTGTGGTAAGATGTTCACTGCTTTAATATGTAAACAAACAATCGACGTCAGGATGGGGCATTATCTACATGCAAACGGTGGGATACTTAACAAGATATTCAACAATGTTACCACCTATAGAATTAGATCTAGATACCAGGTGTACGAGGAATCGTTTTGGCTTATTGAGTGTCCAACTTTTTTTTTTACGTGATTCCTGTCTTCTGGTGTACATCTGCATATTATTGTTAAACATTCACATTGCTAGCACCCACACGGCAGCCTGTTAGAAGTGTTATGAAAAATTCCTTCAATATTGTTTCACCTCGTTTTCTTTCGCTTGTCGTTGCAGAGTGAAGATTGCGTTGCAACAGTTCTGACTGGCAGACGATGGCGCCACCATCAGTGATATATGTTGGATGCTGTCATGTTTCGAGAAGTTGGAGTGAAAAATTAGCTATGTTAGTTATGAACACGATTTCCATGTGACGTGCCCTGTCGATTGGATGTATTTCATGTGTCCGTCATATTTATTATATCCCGTTTAGTATGCCTTATGTATTGAGACAATGTTTGCACTGCCACCTGGTGTCAAATGTAATCTGTATCACCTATACTCATGATCACAGAAATTATGACTGATTGTGTAGTACTTCGTCAATTGTCATCTGTTATTTGGCTAGTTGCGTGACACGCAGTAATACATCTATGATGACACATTGGATATATATATATATATATTTATATATATATATATAGCATATGCATATATATATATATATATATATATATCGATCGCTGATCACAGTAAAATATGCATGACATTATTTGTATCTTTTCTTCAAGACACACTACTCAATAATTTGAGTGGATTAGCTGGAGGTAAGTAAGATCTCTAAACAAAGAAGTCGCACTTTAGCAATACATATTACTGTTACAACATTAGCAACCATTATTTTCACTCCTCTAGTTTCTTGGTAATTTGGTGAAATGTATTTATATAGTATTTTTAACCCCATTTGTAAAGTCAGTGTTTGAGATTTTCGTCATAACATTTATATTTGTTTTTCTTATGTACATATAACTGCGTGAACGTTTGGTGTAGGTGGAGTACTGGCAAATAAGTCTAATGTGCATGAAATAATTCCGCCTGACAAAATGTAAGCTCCTGAATGTTTGTTTAGTACAGTCTACATAAAACAGACTCTTGTCTCGGGCCTATAGCTGGTGAATCTTGATAAACTGTCTTACAATGTAACGGATGTCGACGCTTGCCAAAACGGTGATGAAAAGGTTAGCTAAGCCATCGACGCCGTTTCGAATACTCCTGCTCTTACGTAAGAGAAACGATATATTACTTGGAGGATCCCCAAACACTGGCTATGTTGACTCCGTTAAATTGTCATGGATAGTTCATTATAAACAACAGTACCCGTGCGAAGTGGAGAAAATACATTTTCAACGAATGCGACACATTTGTCTGACAGCGCGACTGTAGCCAGAAATCTCGATAGCTGCAGACTAAGATGGCGCCTTGTACGTCAGTGCTACGGAAAACGACGCAGCAACGCAGTTGTTCATTTTGTTTGATTCTTGGAATAGTGCATGCATGCAGTCTTGTTTGCCTGTGCATGCCATGTTGATATCTTGTTTATAACACCGAGTTATTGTTAAGAAACATAGTTACATGTAAAGTTGTCATCTGTGAAGTAAACGCGTACATGAATATAAATGCGATCATCAGACTAATCGTTCCATTTCAGTCAGTGCGGAGGCAATTTCTCGAACTCGCTTGAATACTGATGATTTTAATCCACGAAACGTGTGGGCAAATTAATCTTTACGATCGTTATGTGATTAGTTACAATTATCACTAATTATCATCGCCGCTAGCTGTTGGGTGTACTACGAGAGCCCGTGACATCACATAGTAATTAGTTGTAAAACATCGCATGTGGAGTCACGTTTCTCAAATCTACATTGATTTTTCAAGTTCACTATATCCGTTACAACAATTTATTAAAACATCAATTAAATAATCTGCATATGTTGTTACAATTGATTCATTAACATTCCCAACAGAACTCTACATCGGACGAATTATATAACCGACAAATAAAATGTCTAAAACGCGGAGGTTTAAATTAGGCTTGTTAACAGCGTGTGTGTGATTGTTGTGCATAATTTTTTAAATGTTACATGAACTTGGAATTAATTTGCTGCTGTAATATAATGAATAATAATAATACCAGATGTATTATATAGGAGCTCGGTATCCCCCCCCCCCGATGGGATCAAACGCGCACAGATCTCGCTCAATCTCGGACGTCTCGTCGGTTAGTACGGTATATGTTTTAAGTTTTTATCCCATCCGTGTGAGGGCGCTGTATGTTGAAGAGCCGCGGCTCGGACGTGTTAGCTCTGATAGTACACTGTCTAACGGATAACGCTGACTGTGACGTGAATTACTTCACATAAAATATGCGTGCATTGAATTTATTTTATTTGTAAAATCATATCTTGATATGTTTAACTTTTCACACAAGCGACGTAAGATATTTATAATTATTGTCATTATAGTTTTAATAAATGCGCATCTTACGGTGTTTCGTTGTGAATGAAACATACGTTTTGAACCAGTCGAGCGGCCTTCGTGACCTGCTGCGTTCTCCTTAGCAACGGCATGACGACACTAACGTTTGACGTGTGTCTACCAGTTTTTTGTTCACGTTGCTTAAAACGCGAATTCTGTAGAGCACATTTAACGAACACGACTGCGACAGAGAAGGTAAGTGGGTTTCTGATCTGTGGAAGCGCTACAAAAGCTATCATTGATCACACTTTTAAATGAGGAAGAAAGATGGATTGGTTATCGGAGGAGACAATGCGAGCGTGCTACATGGGAAGACGAGGAGAGGACCACCTGATGGATGAGCGAGGGAGGCAGATGGTATTACGTGCAACCGTGATCGATGGGGCAAAATTGAGAAAGATGACCAGAAGCGTATCAGATATATAAATGGGTGTTCTGTAGAAACAATTGGATCGAAGGCAATGTTTCGGACTAGGCGAATGGGACGCGCAAGTCTTGTCTGCCAACAACGGTTGGTCGGTTTCTCTTGGAATAGCTGGCCTCATGTCTTTCATGTAGGGGCTACTACATATAGGACAAATATTATTATATTATTTGTCAGTGAGACTAGTTGGGAGACTAAAAGTTGATAGCGCTGTGTCAGCCGCTTCTTTTCTTGAGCCTCACAAGCGTGTACAAAGGTGATTATATTTCCGTCAGTGTCAAGCAGTGGTGGAGTCACGTGTTTGTGTTGTGTGTGATGTGGAGGTGTCACCGTTTGTAGTAACTCTTGGTGGTGTGGTGTCTTAGATGTGATGGTGGTGGTGGTGGTGGCGGTGGTGGCTGTGGCGATGGTGATGGTTGTGACGGCGGTGGTGGTGGTTGTGGCGTTGGTGGTAGTGGTGGTGGTGGTTGTGGCGGTGGTGATGGTTGTGACGGCGGTGGTAATGGTGGTGATGATGGTGGGTGTGGGTGTAGTAGTGGTGGTTGTGGCGGACTGTAATGTGGCATTGTGGTGTGGGCAGTATAGTGTTATTTGGCGTAGTGGGTTATGAGGATTTCCGTTGGTAAAGTTATATTTCGTACCTCGCTAGGTGGCGACACTCAATCAGAACAGGAACGCCACACGTGTGTAAAGCAAGGACATTTTATTCTTCGAGAAATGCGTTATCTGAAAGTATTTTAAAACAAGAAAAATTACATTCCATATATCTCATATTGCATACTTTCATTGCAAGTTAATAATGTGAAAAAATGGCAGAAAAGTTCAGTCGCCGGTTTACAACCTTAGGGCTAGTGTAGGTTTTGTAACGGCTGTACCTACTGTACTTTTTTTCCGAGATACAAACGATTGTAATAAAACAGTACACACACACGCACGCACGCACGCATGCATGCACGCACGCACTCAGATACACACACACACCCACCCAACACACACACACACACACACACACACACACACACACACACACACACACACACACACACACACACACACACACACACACACACACACACACACACACACACACACACACACACACACACTCACACACATATACATAACGTCTCTAACAAACCAAAAATAATGCATCGCAATTGTAAGAAAATATGGGTTAATAGTGTTTTGAGACACAAAAGCAGCTTCTCTGTGACCACCAGACACTGCGCGGCAGGCCGAGGCAGCAACCAGAGGCAGCACGTCATATACAGAACTGTAGTTGGAGTACATCCTGTAGAAAATATTCCATACGTTTTTCGGAGGATTATATATAACGTAGGGGAGACCGGAACTAGTTGTATCACGGGCATTTTGTAACGGTGGGCTAATGTTTACTGTAATGATTATATTATGTACCTATATGTGGCCATGAAAAAAGAGTTAAATAGAATATCATATCGTATCCAACATAAATTAAAATGATAATTTTAATTGATATAGAACTTCAATCAATTCTACAAATTAAATATAATGCTACTGATATTGTGTTTGTGTTTGTGTGTGTGTGTGTGTGTGTGTGTGTGTGTGTGTGTGTGTGTGTGTGTGTGTGTGTGTGTGTGTGTGTGTGTGTGTGTGTGTGTGTGTGTGTGTGTGTGTGTGTGTGTGTGTGTGTGTGTGTGTGTGTGTGTGTGTGTGTGTGTGTGTGTGTGTGTGTGTGTGTGTGTGTGTGTGTGTGTGTGTGTGTGTGTGTGTGTGTGTGTGTGGTGTGTGAGTGAGTGAGTGAGTGAGTGAGTGAGTGAGTGAGTGAGTGAGTGAGTGAGTGAGTGAGTGAGTGAGTGAGTGAGTGAGTGAGTGAGTGAGTGAGTGAGTGAGTGAGTGAGTGAGTGGAGTGAGTGAGTGTGTGATGTGAGTGGTGGTGTGTGATGTGTGTGTGTGTGTGTGTGTGTGTGTGTGTGATGTGTGTGTGTGTGTGTGTGTGTGTGTGTGTGAGTGAGTGTGAGTGAGTGAGTGAGTGAGTGAGTGAGTGAGTGAGTGAGTGTGTGTGTGTACTAAATAACTCTGTAAAGTTATACATAATTGTGTACTAATGGCACGCGATGATATCCCTGCCAGCGACAGCGCGTACGTGTTCGATCGGCAAACAGAGAATTACCGGCGCTCCCCTAAAACACGTTGAGTTCAGTTCGGCGTGAAATTCGCGCTGGCGCTGTGAAATATTGGCAAATAAATCGTTTCCGAAGCGCGTTCCGATGTTACTCCGCTGTGCGCGAGGCATAACTCGCTACGGCCTTCCAAATTGAAGCCGCCTCGTTTATCTGTCCGTGTCAAGTAGCTCTATATCTACAATGTCGTAGCTCACTGGGAATTGCCAAAAATTGCCTCGCTTATATAAAGCCCAGTAATTGAATCACCTGGCAAACGTTCCCGGGCTATTAATTCTGGCAGACGACATATGCAGAAAACGCGTTTCATCGGGCCCCCAGTGGCTAGCTTGGCTCTCTTGTTTTAATCGCTTCAGGCGGATTTCACCACTTCAAAGACGCGGTGTTTGTTTCGTGTTTTCCCGGTTGCATATCACCAAAGTAAGCACGCGTCATCTGTGCAGGTGATTAGCGATTAGTGTAATAACATTATTACTGTTCAAACCGCCGATGACCACAAGTCCACAATGTCCACTTGGCGGTCATGCAAAAACACGCTGTTTTTTCTCTCGCGTATATCATCAACGTAATCAGTGATGGCCCGAGGTGATTAGCGATGAATGTATAATATTATTAAGCGCTGGCTCAGCGGTTGAATGTAAAATACGGAATTCCACGTGATCGCAAGGGCAAAGACGTGGCGTTTGTTTCATGTGGTTTTTTCTTCTGATTACGTACACCGAGTAATCAGAGATAGCCTGCAGGTGATTAGGGATTAGTGTAGTAATATTATTATCCGTCCGCTCAGACGCCTAGCGACGAGTACTCAACTTGACCACAAGGGCTACTTAGCGGTCACGCCGACTCCTGGACTACATTACCGCGGTTACTGAACGATCGCTAATGACCAGTAGTCAGAGTGTGGTCACTCACACCGCGGAGGCTGAGGGGCATGTGTAGAAACATCAGATGTAAGACCACAATAAGGTGCTCGTCCGCCATTCCCCGAGCGACCAAAGAGTACCCTATAAAACCAGCATTATGCAGGTTGTCTGAATTTCTGTGAGCACATATGTAGTGTGGAGTGATTAGAAATGATGTGTTCGTGCAGCGTGGCATCAGAGCTGTCAAACTATGACAGCTGTCAGTCGGTGCATTTCTGCGTATTAATACAGTTGTCATTTTGCTTGGTGATGTAATCAGGGGCAATCCGTGGGTGGGGTGGTTCAAGCAGAAATGGAGGGGTGTAAGGTTTGAAAGACGTTTGTGGTAGCCTGAGGTATGAGAAGTTCACGAATTTTTCACAGAACCTCTGTCCATGGAGGGTAAATATGCTGTGAATTTGTCAATAATAGAGCTCATCAAGATTAGTAGGAAATGAAGGAATGGTCGCCTATGGAAAATGCAAATGTGGTCTGACTCCATCACTTATACGCACTGGTTTACGAAGAACGCCAAGGCGGTGAACAGACAGTGGATAACGAACCACGACCGTGCCAGGAACTGTGTAGCATTTCCAATCTGGACTTGCAGCACCGGGTGTAGGGCTGTGGAGCAGTAACGCGTGGACTAATTTAGTTTTTTTCATGGTGAGAGGGGCAAGACGACCGCCATAGATTCAGCCCCAGTCCACCCCCCGCTGTCTCGCGCCGCGGCGAGATTCTCGTCTCGATAAACATTGGAAGTCAGGGGAGGGGGGTTGCTGTTGGATAATGTCTCGGCGTTTCTTTGGGTTTACTGAGGGACAGAACAATATACAACCACATGTCTAGCCCCACAGTAATTCCAGGGGAGGCACTTCCCCCTCCCCTCCCCCCTGCCTTTTTAGCGTTATGACGTCTATCCTTCTTCGATTCTTGTAGTCTCCTTGCATTCCTGCCCCATGCAAAATATTCAATATGGTTCACATTTTCAACTTGTTCCCCGTTGATTTCAGATTGTGTGTTTACATTGCATTCTAACAGCGGCCAACAACGGTTAATACTATAAAAAGCGGGACCGTCGTGTCTGGTCGGTTCACCATTATAGTGGAAACATCACAAGCGTCATGTCATATAGGATGCTGTTTGTGTCAAAGGAACGGGACAATAACATATGCCCTAACAGTTGCGAGGTTTAAACATGATTGCCTTACTTAACTACATCTTATCCACTCATGCCTGTATGCTCATTGTTAATTAATTGAATTAAAGTTTAGACGGTGTAAACCACACACAGTGAACATCTCATAGGATAATATTATGTATGTCACAGATGAACGTACGAAACAATTAACGTTTCCAACGAATATTGAGTTACCGTTTCTATTATTCAAATGTGGTGACCGAAATTGATGATCATGAAACACAGGTTTTTTTGTAATTGTAGACGCGTAACAGACAGAAATGAAAGTGTATCAGAAACCAGAAGTGAAAATTAACCCTTGTTCTAAGCCTGTTTTGAGTTTCATTCTATGGCCTGTACGGAGTCAAGAATAGTGTATTGTTTTGCGATCTTTCGTGCTGCATCACAACACACGGATTGCACGTCAGATCTTCTCCCGAAAATATTCGTTGTGCATCGTCTCGCTGACTATTTCTTGGGATACAATCGACATCCGCCTCCGCACGGCGAGGAACATTTGAGCATGCGCGAGAAAACATCGGAAGTTGGACACCAACACGGAGTCGTCTGCAATATGGTGGGTTTCTGTTAACAGGGTTGTAGTAGCCAGCATCCACAGTGTCATGACGTGAGTGTACCACGCCACGTTTAACGGAAAACAACAACAATACGACGTGTTAACAGGGTTGTAGTAGCCAGCATCCACAGTGTCATGACGTGAGTGTACCACGCCACGTTTAACGGAAAACAACAACAATACGACGTGTTAACAGGGTTGTAGTAGCCAACATCCACAGTGTCATGACGTGAGTGTACCACGCCACGTTTAACGGAAAACAACAACAATACGACGTGTTAACAGGGTTGTAGTAGCCAGCATCCACAGTGTCATGACGTGAGTGTACCACGCCACGTTTAACGGAAAACAACAACAATACGACGTGTTAACAGGGTTGTAGTAGCCAGCATCCACAGTGTCATGACGTGAGTGTACCACGCCACGTTTAACGGAAAACAACAACAATACGACGTGTTAACAGGGTTGTAGTAGCCAGCATCCACAGTGTCATGACGTGAGTGTACCACGCCACGTTTAACGGAAAACAACAACAATACGACGTGTTAACAGGGTTGTAGTAGCCAACATCCACAGTGTCATGACGTGAGTGTACCACGCCACGTTTAACGGAAAACAACAACAATACGACGTGTTAACAGGGTTGTAGTAGCCAGCATCCACAGTGTCATGACGTGAGTGTACCACGCCACGTTTAACGGAAAACAACAACAATACGACGTGTTAACAGGGTTGTAGTAGCCAACATCCACAGTGTCATGACGTGAGTGTACCACGCCACGTTTAACGGAAAACAACAACAATACGACGTGTTAACAGGGTTGTAGTAGCCAACATCCACAGTGTCATGACGTGAGTGTACCACGCCACGTTTAACGGAAAACAACAACAATACGACTTGTTAACAGGGTTGTAGTAGCCAACATCCACAGTGTCATGACGTGAGTGTACCACGCCACGTTTAACGGAAAACAACAACAATACGACGTGTTAACAGGGTTGTAGTAGCCAACATCCACAGTGTCATGACGTGAGTGTACCACGCCACGTTTAACGGAAAACAACAACAATACGACGTGTTAACAGGGTTGTAGTAGCCAGCATCCACAGTGTCATGACGTGAGTGTACCACGCCACGTTTAACGGAAAACAACAACAATACGACGTGTTAACAGGGTTGTAGTAGCCAACATCCACAGTGTCATGACGTGAGTGTACCACGCCACGTTTAACGGAAAACAACAACAATACGACGTGTTAACAGGGTTGTAGTAGCCAGCATCCACAGTGTCATGACGTGAGTGTACCACGCCACGTTTAACGGAAAACAACAACAATACGACGTGTTAACAGGGTTGTAGTAGCCAACATCCACAGTGTCATGACGTGAGTGTACCACGCCACGTTTAACGGAAAACAACAACAATACGACGTGTTAACAGGGTTGTAGTAGCCAGCATCCACAGTGTCATGACGTGAGTGTACCACGCCACGTTTAACGGAAAACAACAACAATACGACGTGTTAACAGGGTTGTAGTAGCCAGCATCCACAGTGTCATGACGTGAGTGTACCACGCCACGTTTAACGGAAAACAACAACAATACGACGTGTTAACAGGGTTGTAGTAGCCAGCATCCACAGTGTCATGACGTGAGTGTACCACGCCACGTTTAACGGAAAACAACAACAATACGACGTGTTAACAGGGTTGTAGTAGCCAGCATCCACAGTGTCATGACGTGAGTGTACCACGCCACGTTTAACGGAAAACAACAACAATACGACTTGTTAACAGGGTTGTAGTAGCCAGCATCCACAGTGTCATGACGTGAGTGTACCACGCCACGTTTAACGGAAAACAACAACAATACGACGTGTTAACAGGGTTGTAGTAGCCAACATCCACAGTGTCATGACGTGAGTGTACCACGCCACGTTTAACGGAAAACAACAACAATACGACGTGTTAACAGGGTTGTAGTAGCCAACATCCACAGTGTCATGACGTGAGTGTACCACGCCACGTTTAACGGAAAACAACAACAATACGACGTGTTAACAGGGTTGTAGTAGCCAACATCCACAGTGTCATGACGTGAGTGTACCACGCCACGTTTAATGGAAAACAACAACAATACGACGTGTTAACAGGGTTGTAGTAGCCAACATCCTACAGTGTCATGACGTGAGTGTACCACGCCACGTTTAACGGAAAACAACAACAATACGACTTGTTAACAGGGTTGTAGTAGCCAACATCCACAGTGTCATGACGTGAGTGTACCACGCCACGTTTAACGGAAAACAACAACAATACGACTTGTTAACAGGGTTGTAGTAGCCAACATCCACAGTGTCATGACGTGAGTGTACCACGCCACGTTTAACGGAAAACAACAACAATACGACTTGTTAACAGGGTTGTAGTAGCCAGCATCCACAGTGTCATGACGTGAGTGTACCACGCCACGTTTAACGGAAAACAACAACAATACGACGTGTTAACAGGGTTGTAGTAGCCAACATCCACAGTGTCATGACGTGAGTGTACCACGCCACGTTTAACGGAAAACAACAACAATACGACGTGTTAACAGGGTTGTAGTAGCCAGCATCCACAGTGTCATGACGTGAGTGTACCACGCCACGTTTAACGGAAAACAACAACAATACGACGTGTTAACAGGGTTGTAGTAGCCAGAAATCCACATGTCATGACGTGAGTGTACCACGCCACGTTTAACGGAAAACAACAACAATACGACGTGTGTGAATTGTACAAGCCTAGTCATATCATGCATGCGTATTACACGCACGCACGCACGCACACACGCACGCACGCGCACATACAAACACATCATACACACACACATCATACACACACACATCAACAAACACACACACACACACACACACACACACACACACACACACACACACACACACACACACACACACACACACACACACACACACACACACACACACACACACACACACTCGCGCACACACACACACACACACACACGCACGCGCGCACGCTCGCTCGCACACACGCAGGACCTACGCATGTATGCACATAAACAAGCAGTAGATAGTTTTGTAACAAACCATTACATTTGCCGTGCATTGTCTGAACCGCTAAACACATACACATGCAATATTTATCAGTTCAGAACGCAAACATTGGCCACGTGTTGATTAATTAGCGAGAATGATTTATCCGCGCGCTGTAGGTCGCTTAAGACTCCCGACTCTCGCGACTGCCTATGATACAGGGCTCGCATCGATTTTACCTTAGTACCGAGATAATGACTGAATGGGCCAGATGTAACCAGGTCGAAAATGTCATCGACGTAATACGCCAGTACGTCACGTTGTCCTGCTTCTCAATCGCTTGAGTGGTAATCAAATTGGCCTGTCTTTCATCCGTCCTTCCGTCCGTCCGTCCGTCCGTCCGTCCGTCCGTCCGTCTGTCCTTCCGTCCTCTCATAACGTCTTACTAGGCCGTCACGTGTGCCGAAGCGAACGAGACAGCATCCTTCATAGAAGGTGGCTTTGTTCGCGTTCCGATGACGAGACAAAGCAAAACACTTTGTACCTCGCGTGCATGACTTCATTCTTATTTGCCTGCCCGTATAACCGGCTATTTCGATCTAGTAAATCAATGAAATTAGATGAAAACCAGCGAGCCGATGCGCCAAAAGGAAAACCACGGTCTGTGAGCCCAATCTTGTCAACGTCCAATTCGTTCGTAATAATTAGTCCGTCTAAATGCGCCTTGCGACGTACACAGAACTCGTATACGTGTAGACGCTTTATTAACACCCTCCACCCATCATGCTGTCTATCTCTTTTCTTCTGCCATCAAGATGCCGATGTCGTATTTAGATACCAAACAATATTGTAGTAATTCAAAACAACATCGGTGCTGAACCAGTGATGTTTAATGTGACACGTTTCACTAAAATAGACAATATCAATTACAATCAACTTTACAAAATGTGCGAACGTCATCGACAAACATCAGTCAAACTTTGCACATTTACATGTCTCCCATTGTGTACACCTTGTGAGCGTCTCACATTTTTAAATATTTCTTTCACCGTTCCCATGTGGTTTTCTATGTAAGTTACATTGTTCATTAATGATATGAACTTATCTCTGATTGATTGATTGATTGATTTATTGATTTATTTGTTGATTGATTGATTGATTGATTTATTGATTGATAATATGTATTTTGGTCAAAATCGGATTCTGCTTAATAATATTCATACATGATTGTAATAGTCACGAAATATAGCATTCAGGATATTCTATATCGGACACATTAAACAAAACGTCGAGCCCTGATCCATGAATTATATTTCTGTCACAACCATGTTCGACTGTGGTCCGCGTGCATTAATATTGAGCGTAAGACGTTCATTTTCTCACGACTAAACTACGATTTGCAGGCCGTCAAGCGTGTCGTGTCTCCAGACACGGTTGTCTATGTGTCCCTACTGTTAGAATGGTATTGTTTTATAGCCGCATCACATTGTCGGCACGCGCGGATGCACGCACGCGCGCACGCACGCACGCGACCCGACACTTGCGAGGCCGTCTGAAACCTACCCGTGTTTTACTGTCGATTGCGTCGCACCCGCCGCGTGCGGAGAATGAATAAAAATGCATCCTCCGTCGTACGATCTGTGATAAGTGCCTCGTTATAATGATCTATGCCGCCTGACAATAGCGAGAAGGCCACGTCGTCGTTTCGAGACACGCGGCCGCTTCGGGAGTGCGCTGCCGCAGTGAATTCGCTGCGAATCACTCCGACGACGCTACTGTGATTCGGTCCACACGGAGATGTCTTGCGTTGGAGATGGCAATCGCATTAGAAAGAGAAGCTCGCCGGAAGTCCGATGATGACGTCACTTCCGCCACGGCACGGATTCTTGCGGTGCAGCGCCGAAGAAGGCAACAAACTGGCTGCATTCGTATTGACGCGAGTCGACGCGAGATCTTTGTCTGTAGCGCGAATCCGTGACGTCATCGAGCGCGTCTCGTCCTCCTGTGACGTCATCGAGTACGTCTTCTCCAAAGGTGACAGCACGACTGACGGGCAAACGCGGCAATCAGAGTCGGGCTGAGCTCGCGGATTGCCGTAAATCAGCGACCTGCTCATTAGGGTACATAAAGAACACACGGCTTTCCACC
>JAODUO010000044.1:122500-127500 GCA_025642075.2 Ridgeia piscesae
GAGAAAAAACCCCAACACAGATAGATAAATAGACCGAATATGCAGTAACTGAATATGAAAAAACTTCACATAATTTAAATAAAACAACAATCCCGTTGTAATTTTGAAGAGTTTACAGGCATGTCACGTTAGCCACATTTGACGGAATTTGTAAACATGCGATTTCTTGAAGAATTAGCCAGTTTATTTCAAAAGGTCATCTCGGCAGAAACTACACCCTTTCGATTGAATAACAACGACGCATTTTTGGGAGTATGCATATAGATAAATGTACGCCTGCTAGCAGTGACACGTGATGCATAAACACGGGGTACCGTTTCAAATAAGAAATCGACAGTACTTCTTGGATTTGCACTAATGCTTGACGCGAGCAAAAAATCTAACAGTAACATATGTGTGATCAATTCTGGCATCACAATGAAGCATTTGTAACGATTCTGAAATGTTTCTGCATGGTTTAAGTTGGACATTGCGTTGCTTGTCCTTACATAATCTGGAGGGGATGCTCTTGTACAGCACGGCATTGAGTGTTCGGGATTAATCAAAACGCTTCACATTTTACTCTCTAATAGAGCTGTTCAAACGAATACAACCATGACTACTGTGGAAAGCATTCTGCCACGCCTTAATTGCTACAGGAAGATGTTTTTTACACAAATGTTCGCCAGTGTAAATTTCCAAGTACTTATTCCTACAGCTGAGTAGTGTTCTGTGGCAATACAAAACAGGCATATGGAAATAAATTCTAATATATAACGCAGGATTGCTAAGTGCTTTACACTGTACTCCCTGACAGACATGTTCACCATATCAACTGCTTTCGGAAACATCCATCCACGCTGCAATTAATGCGCACACAAATATCCACCACTGTCTATAGTCAGGTAGTCTTTCACATAGCTGAGTAAACTGGAACAGTGTAGAGTGAAACTTGCCTACGGTTTGACATACCAGCATAGGATTCGAGCCCGGGCCCTCTAAATCGAACGTCCGTTACTCTATCCACTGCGCCACTGCGCTAGTGCTCTTGGCATATGATAGCGTAACATAAATGTTTTTTTTTTAAGAAACAGCTGGCGATGAGTTGATTGTCGTGAACTGGAAGGAGTGGGAGAAGAATTATTGGCTAAGAAACGAGACTTCCGCAGAGTGGAATATAAATACAGACGAGAAAGAACCAGGCCGCGATGGGAGGAGAGAGTGACGACAGATGTGGATGGAATGGTCGGAGATTGTAGAACGAGAGCTAAGGCGTAGGGGACTGGACAATGTTAATTATAACAACACAAGTTTTATTAGCAACCCAAATGAGTTGGATTCACAGTATACAATAGAATACAATTAATGCATTAAAGCGTCATATAATATCAATACACTGGCATGTGATATCGTATTAATTCTATTTTATTCTGCCCTTCCGTGTTTACTGGCAGTGGTGTGATCCCATGGTATAAACAGTTACGGTATCTGTTCGTTCTTGTTACTGGAAAAGAGTACACTTTACTCTGTCTAATAGCATATGTGGTGTGCCTTTTATCAGGCAGCAGATGGCTTAACCTGTGTGTGGTGACATGGTTGGCGCAGACGTCAGTGCAAGAAAAGTGAGGGGAAGAATTAACCTGTGTGTGGTGACATGGTTGGCGCAGACGTCAGTGCAAGAAAAGTGAGGGGAAGAATTAACCTGTGTGTGGTGACATGGTTGGCGCAGACGTCAGTGCAAGAAAAGTGAGGGGAAGAATTAACCTGTGTGTGGTGACATGGTTGGCGCAGACGTCAGTGCAAGAAAAGTGAGGGGAAGAATTAACCTGTGTGTGGTGACATGGTTGGCGCAGACGTCAGTGCAAGAAAAGTGAGGGGAAGAATTAACCTGTGTGTGGTGACATGGTTGGCGCAGACGTCAGTGCAAGAAAAGTGAGGGGAAGAATTAACCTGTGTGTGGTGACATGGTTGGCGCAGACGTCAGTGCAAGAAAAGTGAGGGGAAGAATTAACCTGTGTGTGGTGACATGGTTGGCGCAGACGTCAGTGCAAGAAAAGTGAGGGGAAGAATTAACCTGTGTGTGGTGACATGGTTGGCGCAGACGTCAGTGCAAGAAAAGTGAGGGGAAGAATTAACCTGTGTGTGGTGACATGGTTGGCGCAGACGTCAGTGCAAGAAAAGTGAGGGGAAGAATTAACCTGTGTGTGGTGACATGGTTGGCGCAGACGTCAGTGCAAGAAAAGTGAGGGGAAGAATTAACCTGTGTGTGGTGACATGGTTGGCGCAGACGTCAGTGCAAGAAAAGTGAGGGGAAGAATTAACCTGTGTGTGGTGACATGGTTGGCGCAGACGTCAGTGCAAGAAAAGTGAGGGGAAGAACATTTAAAAAATACAAAATGAGGAAAGCATCGCCGACAGATTTCCACGAAGATACATGGAAAACAGCTGCTACGGTATTTGTAACCTTCTCGTGAACCGGTGTCAATGTAATCCATCGGTCTAAAATACCGGTTACTCTCCTTTTAATAGATTGTTACATGGATCCGTTTTCAGAATGACTTGTACAGTTGTCAACGTGAAACTCCATCTGGTAATTAGCTCCAGTACATTCACGGACCAAAGTCGTACTTGCCAATCGAAACAGCAATACAATACTGGTCATCATATTGCACCCGCTGGGTGGACATGATACGACCACAAAGCCAGTGGACATGACAAGTATCCAATTAACAATAACAAGTATCATATTGAAAATCTGATAGTAAGCCAACGCCGTTTAATGCAAGACCGATACTAACTTACGCTTCCACTAATGACGCTAATAATGACGTGCACTGCTGATGGCGATGGCATGCGCTGTACTGATTTGCAATAAGAGGATCCGCTGTATTGGATACGGTCACCACTGCAGGCTTTACAGGTGAATATTTGATTGGGAGGACCTTTCTATAGATTGGCTCTATGTATGAATACATAATTAACTGTCATTGCGCGCGCGTAGTTGAACTGCGTGATATGAAAGGTAGACAATGTTTTGTCAGCGCAGCATCTGATCAATGCGGCAATAATCTAATGATCTAGAATCCAATAAATCAACGATCCGCTGTATAAAGAAACTCCACGTTTTCGTCGACATTTAGTAATATGTCATGTCAGATTTTATCAATGTTTTGAAAAAAAAATACTATGGATATAGAAGTAAACGCATGGAGTAATAAAACACAGACACGGAAATTGTAGGCTTATACTCTGAAATATTGCGTGCGGGACATGAAAGCCGCAGAAAAGTTGAGAAACCTACAGCAGGATAAGTCAAAGAGAAACTAAGAACAAAGCACATAGAGAGATAGAAACGAGAGGAGAGAGAGAGAGAGAGAGAGAGAGAGAGAGAGAGGGAGAGGGAGAGGGAGAGGAGAGGAGAGAGAGGAGAGGGAGAGGGAGGGGAGAGAGAGAGAGAGAGAGAGAGAGAGAGAGAGAGAGAGAGAGAGCGAGCGAGAGAGAGAGCGCACGCACACACGCACACACGCACGCACAGATAGAAACGAAAGAGAGACACACACACACACGCACGCACGCACGCACGCACGCACGCACCACACACACACACACACACACACACACACACACCACACCACGCACACACACACACACACAACAACACACACACACCATACACGCACATTTTATCGGAACAATTCTAAGACATAAAGACAGAAAGAGAACGAACCTAGGAGAATGAGCAAAATACAGATTCAGCAGTACACGTTGGCAGGATGTTGTTCCATACACGTTGTGCGGGAAATGATAAGAAAAATGCTGACATAATTACATTAAGAGATGATGAGTTGTACAGTAATGATATTTAATGCAGTGTTCATTTGATCAACCAGTCGTTAGACTAAACAGCTGCCGACGGAGAGTTCGAAATCGTAACTTAATTGTGATGAATGGCTCTTTATCGCCAATTATCGACCGAATTCTTTCAAATAGGCCGTGAAAGCATCTATTAAATGTCAGTTTCACGACTTAATTGTGAAATTGATATGCGTTCTTTGTTTTTATTAGGGTATTTTTGTATAATGTAAGACATCGGTAAACTTGTGTAAAAATGGGTTATGTGCTTTAGGCCCAGACGATGTAATATTATATAAATATATACACGCTTAGCGGTAGTGGCTTTGAGCGATAGCCGTAAGTTCACTCTTCTGTAAATATCATTTTAAAACTTCGTTCGTCAATATTATATATATATATATATATATATATATATATATATATATATATATATACTTTGTGGCGTGTTTAACATATTATTATTGATTTTGGCGCAAGTGCGTCCTTTCGACTCTTCGTTGGTCTGTCTGACGTTCGTTTCACCGTTAATTCTGGCAATTCATGCACGTACGCACGCACCGATGCAAGCAAGCACGCACTCTACGTACACGCTGGATGCGTACGCGCCCGTAAATAGTACGCTTATCTGAAGAAACGCAAACATGCGTTTTATATTTACGGGTGCTTATTTACGCACGCTTGTGCACACACACGCTTGCGCACATGCAAGCGTAACTACATATATGTTTCGTTTTGTTATATAAAACGCAGGATTCCACATATATTAGATATTTTTTAGGATCCATACAATTATTTATATGGGTTTAGTGGGTATTTATAAAAATTGTTTTTTTTTTTTTTTTTTTTTGAAAAAAAAATTTATTTTTTAAATTTTTGTATGTATGTATTTTATTATGTATGTATGTATGTATGTAGTATTTTATGTATGTATGTTTTATGTATGTATGATGTATGTATGTATGTATGTATGTATGTATGTATGTATGTATGTATGTATGTATGTATGTATGTACATGTTTTATGATGTTGTATGGTGTTGTGTTTGTTTTGTATGTTTGTTTGTTTTTGTATGTTGTTGTTGTATGTATGTATGTATGTATGTATGTATGTATGATGTATGTATGTATGTATTTGTATTTTGTATTATGTATGTATGTTTTTGTATG
>JAODUO010000044.1:130000-137500 GCA_025642075.2 Ridgeia piscesae
ACATTACGAAGTCAGTTCTGTTTCGATAAAACATTTATTGGCGGTCAGGATTTTGAAATAAAAATAAAAAGCCACGAACTGATCATGTCGCTTTAAGACTGTGGTACTTTAGCACTTCGCGTGTCAACTTGAAAGTCGACTAAGCTAGCAATTATTTCACACACACACACACACACACACACACACACACACACACACACACACACACACACACACACACACACACACACACACACACACACACACCACACCACACACACACACACACACACACACCACACACACACACACACCACACCACACCACCACACACACACACACAACATCACACACACACCCCCACACACACACACGCACGCACGTACACAGCACACCCACCCCACACACACACCCACACATACACCCACCCACACTCACATACACACACGCACGCACGACTACACACGCACCCCCCACACACACACCACCCACACCACACACACACACACACACCACCCACACACACCACCCACACACACACACACACACACACACACACACACACACACACACACACACACACACACACACACACACACACACACACACACACACACACACACACACACACACACACACACACACACACACACACACCACACACACCACCACACACACCACCACCACCACACACACACACACACACACACACACACACACACACACACACACACACACACACACACACACACACACACACACACACACACACACACACACACACACACACACACACACACACACACACACACACACACACACACACACACACACACACACTTCACGCGAAGCTTTGATATCACTTCCTCTACCGCAGTCGCCTCGATAGGTCACGGTTCAACACGACGCAGTCGTTACATAACGGCTGGATAGCGACGTATAAAATGAACTGTAAATAGTCAGAATATAAATAGCTGCCGCGATGTCAGGGAAACGCCGAAGTACATCGTAGATCGGCAGAGAGAGTTGCAGATGCCGCCGGAGGCGAGGTGTACTTATTAGTGCAGCGTTAAGCCGCCACAAATTTCCGCATCCCAGATGGCGGGCGGTGAAGCTCGCGACGGCTGAACAAACATAACTACGACAAGGTGCGCGTCATGCCCCTGGAGGAGCTGTGACTCTTCGGGAAAGTTAATCCAGCATTAATCACCGACAACTAATCGAATTAACACATTTTTAATATCCTACTGCTATTTATACTGTCTATTTTGCCCGCCCTTCCGCCCTTCCGCCCTTCCGCCCTTCCGCCCGTCCGTCCGTCCGCCCGCCCTTCCGCCCGCCCGCCCGCCCGCCCGCCCGCCCGCCCGCCCGCCCGTCCGTCCGTCCGTCCGTGTCCGTCCGTCCGTCCGTCCGTCTCGTCCGTCGTCCGTCCGTCCGTCCGTCCGTCCGTCCGTCCGTCCGTCGTCCGTCCGTCCGTCCGTCCGCCCGTCCGTCCGTCCGTCCGTCCGTCCGTCCGTCCGTCCGTCCGTCCGTCCGTCCGTCCGTCCGTCCGTCCGTCCGTCCGTCCGTCCGTCCGTCCGTCCGTCCGTCCGTCCGTCCGTCCGTCCGTCCGTCCGTCCGTCCGTCCGTCCGTCCGTCCGTCCGTCCGTCACACGAACTTGAGTGTTAGACGTTGCAGGTAAAACGTCGTAGTGTGAAATCAATACTACACCTATGACGAACACCTGTTGTGTCACAGGAGTCGCAGTGTCCAGGTATGTCAAGATGAATGGCACCATCGATTATCAAAGACAACTCTAATTATGTCAGCTAAACGAAATGTGATATTGCAGACGGAATGGAGATTACTTTATGATGAGTACAGTGAAGGTGGGAGAGCCCAGCGCATTATAATATACTTGAAACGATATACGTACATCAAGATGATATCAAGGTAGACGGGACTCACCCTGATTGCTACATGTTGACTCAGCCAAAATAAATGCGGAGAGTCGGAGATGACTATACATAAATCGATAGAGGGGTCAGGGACGAACGTGAATTGTTATAATATTGCAAATTGTAGCTTTGGGTTGTAGGGCAAATCTTGTCCAATCTTGTCCAATCGTACACGAGGAAAAAACGAAATGTTAAATATGACCGATTTCGCCAAATATCTGTGAAGTCATAACATGTTTTATAAACAGCGTTCATCCGAATTAGCTAATATATATGTTATGATATAGAAAAGAGGAGTAAATCAGTGCACCTACATTGTAATGAAACTATTGAAGTAAATTGATTTAGTTGTACAAGAAGAACCGGTTTGTGTTAATACGTCATTTGCATAACAGTTTAATTCAACTCACAACATGTTTTTGCTTCTGCGGCCTGAAAAACTGGTAATGAAGGTATTCTTCATTATCAGTTTTCCAGGTCCGTTCAGTTATGTTGTTATGTTTTCATAACATCTGTAAATTAGAGCTAATTGTCCATTGTTCGTGTTGCAATTAAAGGTGAAACGTTCAAATCGCGACAGAGCCGTAATTTTTCAGTTAGTCGAACCTGGTGCCAACATTAATGGTCATTCAGGGCCACAACCAGGTTTGGGCAAGCGGAATGTATGATCGGTATAATAATATCAATGACTTGCATTTAGCTGTAAAAATAAAACATTTATTTGATACACGTTTGTAGTCCTGCAGATGTTTACGTGTGGCATCATCGCGGTAAGGTCAAATCGACAGTCCCGGCCATTTTGTTCGGTCATTATGAAACGTATTTTTCCCTACAAATCTTTGTAAACAAGACAGGAAGCCAAATTACGCCTAATTCATCATAATATATATATATGATATATATATATATATATATATATATATATATATATCATATACAAAAATTCACAGTCTAACCCGAGTTAATTTGTACTCTGTTTTCATTTGTACTCTGTTTTCATTTCATTTTTGAATATATATCACATTGTTAGAAGAGTTACCGAGTTTCTTTGTATTCTACCTTGTAGCTATTATTACAATTACTATGTGTTTTAGGTTGAAAAAAGCATAGCACCTTACAAGTCACATGACTTCTGCTATGTCCCCCCAATGGCGGCGGCAACCCAACAATCATCAAATTATATTGTATTGTATTGTATTATCTTTCCCATGATATATAATAATATCTTTCCCGTGATATGTTGTACTATTACTGCTGCTGCTGTTGTTGTTGTTGTTGTTGTTGTAGTAGTAGTAGTAGTAGTAGTAGTGGTAGTAGTAGTAGTAGTAGTAGTAGTAGTAGTAGTAGTAGTAGTAGTAGTAGTAGTAGTAGTAGTAGTAGTAGTAAGTAGTAGTAGTAGTAGTAGTAGTATAGTTGTTGTTGTTGAATAAACTGTCATTCATAGGTGGTTGTTTTTAAAGGTTCCATTCTTGTGTACCCAAATGCGCATCAATAAAATATTTACAGGAATGCAACCCTAGTGGGTTTTCTAAAAATAGTCCTTTTGTTTGATTCGCATTCTGTGAGTTCCAGCACAGCGTGCAGCTTCCGTTCCTCCGCCGTGCACTTCCGTACATGGTCCATTTGTAACGTGCTGTGCCAATATCTGTTTACATGCGCACGCGCGTTCATTTGATAACGCGATATTTAATTCATCGCACCAGACAGTGTCAGATATCAGATGGAAATCTGTAAATATCTGATTGGACGTTTCGCTTTTATAAGCTTTTTATCTGGCATCGTAAATTTTCATTAAATAAAAGCTGCAAGCGCCGTCTTGGTATCGATCTCGCCATTTCTCACGTACGCAGGACAGACACGGGCAAAGGCGCCGTTCGCGATCGTTCGGATGTCGGGGCTGGCTATGGAATTCCAAAGATCACGTCTAATCGGAGAAGTATCCTCACATGTAGTATTATCGGATCGGGCGTGGTAATTAACATAATCAAACAAATCTGCTCCAATTATGAATGTAAATAAATGTCTACCCTGCCATCTGAAAATCGCTTGACATGGTCCTAAAATTTTCCCGCTTCCGGTTCCCATAATGCCTTTCTCAAGAGTTGCCATTGGAATCAGCAGAATCTCGAAAAGAAAATTTCTGATTGGTCTGTTTTATTATCAACTACTTAAACATACGTGTATTATATGCGAAACTGCCATTGACACAATTAAACATGCCTGTCCCAATTAGTATTGATAATGTTTGTATTTGTACACTCCATTAAAATAATTGTGTTAACGTCTCAACAAAATTGTATAATTTCCTGTTCCCATAATGCCTTTCACGTGGGCAGGCATATTATAATGAACATAATCATGACATGAAGACTTCTGATTAGATATGAAATCACATTAGTCTAATCAAACATGTATGATCATGTGCTGTATTAGTGGCAGCCCATCAGTTGTGATGATTAGCAGAATCAAACAGATCTGTCTCGATTAGTATGTATGAATACGAACCGCGATTAATGTGTAAATAAGTTACGTATGCATATCGCTCTCTGTGTTCATCAGATCAACATGTTGATAAACCTGTTAGTTGCTGTCATAACGTACAACCCATAAACAAATCTTCATATGCCGATACATAACATCGCATTGCACTAACATTACGTAACAATGACAATGACCCACCATCTGCGTTGCTGTGATTAGCAACGGACGATGAAAAACTGCATTCTTCCATATTCCCAATAGAAAATTATGCAAAATATATCTGTTACGACCTACATAAAAACTTACATATCGGCGGGGTAAACTGATTTCCCTGCAATGCTTTTCAAAGTTGTCCTTCTTCACCGGATCGTGGTCACGCGGTTTCAGAATATCCATCCTCATTTCGTAAACACGCTATTCCAGCGCAAACACTGCTGGCAAAGCAGTGCAGAAGACAACTCTCGCAGATGCACCCGTTTTGCCCGCCACTGCCACGGCCATCGTGGCAAAAAACGAAATCTATCGCACACGCACACTCCTCCTCCACACAACGCTCACCCAACGGACCCAAAACGCGTAAGGCGATACTCGTCTCACAGCGCGAAATTACGACCTGATATCCACCAGCGCTGAAGCCGGCCACAAGTTGAGGCGCGCGGGTGATGGTATTCCTGACCTCTACTTACCGTGCTGCTTCCACAGCGTGTGTATTTCAGTGCTTGTTGACTGGTAACGTCTTCAGCGTTGCTCGTGCCTTCACTCCGACCGACGCTACGATGTCCGACGGGCGGGTGACGGACAGCGACTGGCTCTTGTGAACGCTTCAAGCAGCACGGGGCCACGGACGCGTCTGCTCGCAGCGACGCTTGTCTAATGACTAGGCTCGTCTCGCTGATCCGTCCGATTCATGATCGATGGCGACAATAATCCAGCAGCACCGCAGTGTTGTTGCTGCAGCCGCCTCTCTCGTCGCTCTTGTTGGTTGCTGCTGCAGTTCATGATCATGTTGTTGTTGCTGTTGTTGTTGTTTTATTTGGTGATGCGGTAGATTATGGTGCTTTTGACGCTGTTTTTGTTCATGGTATGCTGCTCGCTGATTATGCAGTTAACTCGGAAGTCATTAGTGTTATTTTCGCTCCTGGTGATGCTCTGTTATTTGTTGTTGTTGTTGTTGTTGCAGGTGATGTTCTTGCTGTTACTGCTGCTGTTGTTTCTAGTAGTGCTCTTGATGTCCATAATCCACGTAGTGGTTCATAAAATGTGTGATGGTCGTTGTAGTGGCGATGGTGATGATGATGACGACGATGATGATGAAGAAGATAATGGTGATGGCGATGGTGCTGGAGCATTGGTTACTGGTTAGTCACGTTGGTGGTCAGTTAGACGACCACACACATCAGTAAGAACTCTAGATCATGGTTGATCACGAACATACTTAGGCCCCAGCTAAGGACGCATCATAGATCGATGGATGAACTGAGCCAGCCGCCAATGGGCGTCCTTCGAACAATGGCTGAAGGGTACACTGATGAGCCGGACTTTAACGGATCATCTGTCAATGCCTGGGCCTCGGCCTGGCTGCCGGACACAATTGTCCGATTGCTTAACGATACTGTAATTAGTACATGCTACACAACGGGACGAATATACAGTAGATGTTCGTCCATGGATTAGTGTGAAGATCTAAGTTAATCCTGTTATGTTATACTGTAAACACTTCTGAACACAGGACTATTTTGGATTTTAGTGTATAAATAAAATTATTATTATTATTATTATTATTATTATTATTATTATTATTATTATTATTATTATTATTATTATTATTATTATTATTATTATTATTATTATTATTATTATTATTATTATTATTATTATTATTAGAAAACACATGCACATTTCATTTTTGGTAATGACGTCAATGCATGGTGGGTGTTCCTATACGTTTTGTTCTTCGACAAGAGGTCAGTCTTATTTGTGTGACAAACACTCCGCCAAGTCGTCACAGAACACAGTAGATACGCAAGCGCCAAGCAGATCATGCCGCCGACCATGAGCCTTTTGGGGGGGGTGAAATCCTAATTGGTAAACCTAAATGGAGACCATACAAACAGCAGTGAACAAACCATGCACAAAGGTTTGTTATGAAGTAGCACAGCTGTCGAATGTGGATACGGTATTATGTGGCGATGACGTATTTAGGAAGCTATTAAACACCCATATATTTACCAGACATAGCAATTCCGCAACACGCATGTCAGCTGCAGGTGTATATCGTTCATACGTCATTGTTGAATCCTTTCCCACGGTGTTTCGCATGAAAAGCTTTTTATCTTCTCAACAATACGAATGATACAGGTGTGTCTATTTTCATACATAATCTGATAGGAGGCGTGATGATTTATTTTAATAATATTCGTCGTGAACCGAGAATGAGCGCTGACATTTTGTGTTCTAGCCACAATCATAGCAACATCTGATGAGCAACCAAACTGTTTTAGTAGTTATTATTCAGACAGTGTTGGGCCAAATATCAGTGTAATATCCTAGATTAACCGTAGCAACATCTACACATTTCAGATAACATGTGGCTGTTCATGGTTTACACTGCACCACTACGTAAGTCTTTGTGCATTACGAATATATACGATATCTCCAGCGTATGCAAATGACGTGCGATTGACAGCACCGAGCTGGTAATACGTATCTCTGCTGTCCGTCGTGCTCGGTGGAGACACAGTTCAGAGTGGCGTCATTGTGCTGTGCGGGTTGCACTCAGTGTGCAGCATTTCTGCGCGTGGAAATTCATAGTCCATTGATTCTTTCAAAGTGTATAAAGGTACTGATGTCTTTTTGTAGATTTTGTTGGCCTTCTTTCTTGTTGATAGTGGACCTGCACAAAGTGTCACCAAAGAACAAAGGAACTTTGGATTTGATGTCTTTGGGCAGGTCGTTAATGTACAGTATGAACACACTGGGACCAGTTGGGATTTGCAATTACCAAACATAAACTGTTTGACAATTTGACAAAGTGACGCAGTTACTTTTTGTCTATGCAGTAGCGTGTCCCGATAAAGATATTGTGTATCGTATACTGTATCA
>JAODUO010000044.1:142500-147500 GCA_025642075.2 Ridgeia piscesae
GTATCCAAACATATTAAAGTTAATATTCGGAACAAGAAAATTATATCTAATAGCACGAAAGCAAGTATGAACCAGGTCACTTATGGCATGCGCTAGGATTGACGTGATTAGGTAGAGTTCATAAAAAGCTCATTCGTGTTCCACGAATTTGCACTGGAATATATATTGACATTTGGCACAGTTGGTAGTGGTGTGCGGAGGTGTATCATTAATAGCACAAAGAAAGGCGTGAAGAACCAGGTAAACAAAATGTTGGAAGGTCATTGCCGTCTGCATAACGCAAAAAGCCTGTAGGAATACGGACGGTAAGAACGTTCTTAATACTGAGCAAAACGGTTTACATTTTCAATCGAACACAATATAGACTTCTCTGGGAAGCATTAGTGAGCGCTGAAATTATCCGCGAATATTACTCCTGTACGAATATCCACCCATGTCAGGTACTCAACCATGCAATTATGAAAACTGAAACATCGCAGAATGAACAAATGTGCACAAGATTAGGCAAGGCAGCACAGTATTTGGACTCGCGTCACCTCCTCTTAGAATTCACGGCGGCTCTGGGCGCCGCATCAGTCGGCTAGATATTGTTGTCGCACACTCGTGACCTCCTCTCCCTTTCAAACTCGACAGACAAGAAGCAATCTCGGCCGAAGGATGCAAGAAACAATGGGAGAGATAGACACATCCACAGCGTGACCACATTGTCTGTAACTTTAGGAAACTACTCTAAAACCCTGCATTTCTTCATTCGTGGTGCACAGGCCGGATGACATGGCATATTCCACACAAAGGGTAAACGCAATACTTATGTTGGACTCCCAAAGCAGCGTGGTGATTTGTAAAGGCAAATTAGTTTGTTTCATCAAGTACATCTGTGAACAATTGTTTTGGGATTATCACATAAACATTAATCACGTTGACAACAAATTACACATTTTACCCTTTGCATTACCATACGAAGGCTGACGAGAACAACACAATTTGATATATCCTCCGAAATACAACGGCAATGTGGTGTTAAAGGTACATTCGGCATCCCGAGCAGCTACATATGCATCCCGATCGTTTCATGTGACTATCCCGCGTAAAATACTATACAGCACATTCAAATGAAGACCAACACAATCCAGACAGATGTTGACGTCAGAACACAACACAACACAAGAGTGTTTTTGAAATAAGGTTCCCATCACCATCGTAGTATGATTTCAAGGTAAGCCTACGGGACATAAGGGGTCTGGGAAAGGTGCCCCCAAACATGTTTTAATAGTCCAATTATTTCCCCGCTTAAACGCTTGGAATGTGCCCTCGTTTACGGTAGAAGAACCTGATGTTACGGAGACGCGGCGCAAAACTCCCTTCCCCGTCATCCGATGTGACAGTCAGGCATAGTGGTAGCGAACAGCGGAGTCGTGCTGAAGTCGGCTGTTAGAGTTTCTCGTCCACCGGCAGACAACTTGAACCGGTGGCGACGCTAACACAGGGTTATTCAGCACACGTTGAAACATAATCATATCAACGTCCACTGTGTGACGGCTTTTTCTAAACGCACTGCGAGAGAGGACATGATTATCAAAATGCAATTTGAAAGAATCGTGCTGAATATGGCGCCGTGCCAGATCTCACTGCGAAAGGACGTGTCAGCATGAAGAATGACCGGGATGAACGATTACGGATTGCATTAATAAAGGCGCTGTCGACAGGACGGGCAGTTACTGAACACGCACTCGCAAACTGTCGGCACACACGGACGTAGAACGACATTTTAAAATGCGTGACTACAAGAAATAAGGCTCGTGTGACAAGAACAATAGGTACATAATATTATATATACATACATGCATGCGTAGATGCATGCATACATACATAAATATACATACACACATACACACATACATAAATACATACATACATACATACATACATACATACATACATACATACATACATACATACATACATACATACATACATACATACATACATACATACATACATACATACATACATACATACATACATACATACATACATACATACATACATACATACATACATACATACATACATACATACATACATACATACATACATACATACATACGCACATACCCCTGTATACATATACCTATATACACACATGCATACATGTGTATACGTACATGTACACATATATACAAACATATACTCGTACAGTACACTTGTCAACATACACACACAAAGTCAGACAGACAGACAGACAGGCAGGCAGGCAGGCAGGCAGGCAGGCAGGCAGGCAGGCAGGCAGGCAGGCAGGCAGGCAGGCAGGCAGGCAGGCAGGCAGGCAGGCAGGCAGGCAGGCAGGCAGGCAGGCAGGCAGGCAGGCAGGCAGGCAGGCAGGCAGGCAGGCAGGCAGGCAGGCAGGCAGGCAGGCAGGCAGGCAGGCAGGCAGGCAGGCAGGCAGGCAGGCAGGCAGGCAGGCAGGCAGGCAGGCAGGCAGGCAGGCAGGCAGGCAGGCAGGCAGGCAGGCAGGCAGGCAGGCAGGCAGGCAGGCAGGCAGGCAGGCAGGCAGGCAGGCAGGCAGGCAGGCAGGCAGGCAGACAGACAGACAGACATACAGACAGACAGACAGACAGACAGACAGACAGACAGACAGACAGACAGACAGACAGACAGACAGACAGACAGACAGACAGACAGACAGACAGACAGACAGACAGACAGATAGACAGAGAATGACAGGCAGAGAGGTAGGTATACAGGCTTACATGCTCGCGTGTTTGCGTGCGTACGTACATACATGCGTGCGTGATTGCGTATGCCTGTGCTTCACATATCGCACATTACGTCTTTGCAGGGCTTCAAAGCCCCGAGGTTGTTATGCGCGATATTGATTTTTCAAAATATTATCCGGCTGCTAGGTGCTAAGGTATGTATTTAAAAACACGACAGGAAAGTGTCAGGTGCAACGTGTAAAGTGTATCTGCAGGGTGGATGTTGGACACACAACGAGTTGGACCTCACAGTATCAGACAGTCACCACAGTGCGTTTGAATACTAACCACCTTCCGTCGATATCTGCTTGCATTGATCAACGTCTTTCCAGACAGCTCTACATTGGGCAAATTTATAGCACCTTTTAAGTTTAACTTTTTTCTTCAAGATGCACATACTAGACCGGGTTGTCTTGTGTCTAATTGTAGAGCAGAGTTTGTTTTGGATGTCTGGTTTCTTCAAAACGAACCCCGGGAATTATTCATCTAAATATCGATCATGTTTTCAACAGATTGCCCATTGACTTACCAGCACGAACAATTGTCAAATGCCCAGAAACAATAAAAAAACCTTTATAACGTCATGATATTGAGATACACGGTTTTCTGCACTTGTGATTGATTACGTCCATACATCAAATTCTTATCGTAAATCCAATATGGTGAACTGTTCATTTGGCGTCTACATGTTTTTTACTCTGTTGTTACAATCGTGTCGGGAACACATTTTATTTTTCTTTGATACTTGTGGTTGGCTAGAGATTACTCAAGCTGAACATTAATTACAAATCTTAATCTAGTTTAGGTCGCATTTTAACGAGTGCTGGTCGCATTGTTCGATAGTTATCGACGAACTGCATCCGGTCGTTCTGACGAAACAAGCAAGAAGAACTCAAGCTTAGACGCTCATGTAGTTACTAATCAATACCTGATATCTGAAGTGTTTACGCAGGAAATTGCTCTATGGCTAGTCACATCTACGTCTGGCGCCGCAGGTTACAAGCCAACTTAACTTACCGAAAACAACAAGACAGTGTTTTCGTGTAAAAGGCGCAACCATGTGCGTCATTTGTGAACACAACTAGACTAAACTCACAAATAGGGCATTCACAAACAAATTGTTTTATACACTTTCACCTTAAGCAAGACCAACGTTAATTCACCTACAGCGCATAGGTTACCCAGTAGGCATATCTGTGCAGTGGGCTTTTCAGTTGACCACCTGTCGGACGTTCTCAACCGAATCCGACTTCACTTGGAATAAATCAGTTACGCTGCAATTACCGTGCGGGAAATATTCATATTATTCATAAATGTCCAACACTGTCTATATCATGTTATCAAATCACACAGTTGAGTGAACAAATGCAATATGGAGTGATCCAACTTGCCCAAGTGTCTAAACGGCTAGAAGAGGCTTCCAAACCGAAATTCCATCACGTCTATATTATAAAACCGTGTTTTTTTTCTGTTTTTCTGTTTGTTGGTTTGATGGCTTGTTTGTGGACCCACGTCTCCGTCAGTTGTGCATGAATCAAGCTGATATTTAGCGTGCGATCTTAGCGGGCCCCACAAAGAAAGTTCGTCGATTTAAACTTTCACAAATTCGTCCGGGTAGATGTATAACATATTGAGCCCAATACCTCAGAAGGCTGTACGTGGAGTACGTCATACGTCATACGTCATCGCTCATTTACGTCTAACGAAACGTAACTAGGAAACAGTGTAACGTCATTGGCTCGATGGGACCTCGGGGATCGCAATTTACAAGTGTTAGCGCCAGTGGCTGCCTTTTCCCTATACAACGCTGGGTGCCTCGGCTATATTACATATAAACGTCGCGGTAAGTAACACGCTTTTTACGTTTGTTTACCAGCTCGCCTTGTTAAGGTAATTAACTTGTAAAATACAGCGTTGTACGTAGACTCGGCTCCTTTGGCCGAAGTCGCGGCTCTCTTCTATCTGTACTATTAGGTGTTGGTGACACTGATGCTTGTCACCGACGTGTTGATTCCATTTAACAACCATCTCCGCCTCAATTGTCCATCGCCAGAAGTGTTGCTGCTTGAAAATCAGTTCCGAGACTGTTTTTGTTTTTACTAGAGAGACAATGTGGACGAGGAGAATGATAGATAGAAAACCATCGTTCACAGTTTGGCATATTGCGCCACAGACTGCGGTTGATCTATAAATTATATGGCATGAATAAATGTAACGGGACAGCAAGACTTGTGCGTGATGACG
>JAODUO010000044.1:152500-157500 GCA_025642075.2 Ridgeia piscesae
TGTGCGACCCACGGCATCAATTATATTAGATCCACCGGGCATATGATTTGTGCAGGTATTTCGGACAACAGCCAATGCGAAACGTTTTTGCTTCGGCAAGTATTAACTGGCCTGACATGGCGTGCTGAAGCTTGGGTGCAGGTGTGTACACACGCGTGAGTGCGCGTGCATTTGCATGAGATAATGAGTGCCCATGTGTGTGCGCGCGTGTGCGCGTGCGTGTGACTCGTATGCTTTATGCACGTACGTGAGCGTGTGTATGTGTGTGTGTATATACTCGTGCGTGTGACTAGTATGTCCTATGTATACACGTGAGCGTGTGTATGCGTGCGCGTGCTCGTGGGCGCACTCTCCTTCGCACGCGCGTTCGCATGTGCGTGTGGTTACTGTGGTAGCAAGTACGTTTCTTGCAAAATGACACTACATGACGCATTCGTACCTATAAAACACGACATACGTGTGTTGTTAGATTGCAATGAAGGGTAATTAAGGTGCTTTGTTTATATAAAACTCCAATAACCCCCAAAAATTGGACGTGGTTGGGTGAGCGAAGGGTCCACATGGAATTCGTGTTGGGGAAAATGCGTTTAGTATTCCACGGTAAACACATTCTATTCTTACATTTCAGGTGTGGTTGTACGCCTGTGGTTATTGTTTTGATATAATAACCCAATTGCATTTCAGTGACATGAAAGAATTATTGGGACCCAGTCTGTATAAATATACCCCCTATAATTATTTGTTGCAACGCCAATTAGCTTAGAATTATTGGAATTTTTATATTTACAAAAGTCACTAAGCTAATCCTACCACTGACGTAGTTCATGGTATGCGCACTAGTGGAGCAGTATATGTTTCTACTAAAAATTCTCTCGCATTTCGCTTGAATAATCTTGACACTACATATGAGAAGTAACGTGCGTAAAATAATTTCACATATGGCATCTTCGCGTACGTCGGACGAAGCGTAACGTAATCCGTTTCTGCTGGGTATCATTGGTTGCTATTTAGGACAATGGCGCTAGTCGCAATAAAAATAGAAAACAGTTAATTTAGCCGGCACACCGAAGCGTTGTACGAACGTTGCTTTGATATTGCAAATCAGCGTTGATAAATTGGTCAATATTTGCCATTTGGCCAAAACAAGTTATTTCGTGTTTAAATATTAAAAATAGTTTGCGATTATGTCGTTGTATTATATAATTGTATTATATAAGCATATACGCAGTCCATGAAAACGAGTTACAAAACTTATTGGGATTCGGGGAGGTTAAACACTTAGATATGTAGACCCTGGTGTTACCAGCGACACATTGTCAAGTTTCATCATATTGTTCACTGTCCACCATTTGGTCAGTTATGACTCTTAGGAGCGTTAGCAAAATGACGACACCTGTTATAATAAGCGAAAATGAATACTTTTCGTGTAAGACAATGATTGATTAGAACACCTTTTGCCATTATGTTTTTATTCTAAATAATGTGATATGAAAATCTTCTAAATAATAATACTGTTTATTTCCCCCAACACAGCAATACATGATATAAACGTTTTAGTACATAACATTCTTATTATGTTAGAAAAAAGGAGTATGTCGAAGATAAATATTATGGTTGTATGTCCCTGTACAAATATTATTAATATATAAACTTTTCAAACATAAATATTATATTCAAGTGTAGTATATTATAATGCAGTCATACATTCATTCATTTTCACTTGGATATTTTGTAACTCAATTATTGCATAACCTTCTATATTTGTCAAATTTCAATATTTGTTACATATGTCTGCTGAATACGTACGTTTTAAATTTCTTAGCAAATGTATACAAGGTTTGCATCATGGTGATATAGGCTGATAATGAGTTCCAGCACTTTACTCCTTAAATTCGTACTCATCGTGACTTTATATTTGTACGGATACATTGATATACGTACTGGCACTTTGTTCAATACGATTGTATTGAAAACTGTGGTCGAACTCTCATTAATTCACTTTCCTAATTGCCTCCTGTCATTAGAAACTTAACAGCGATGAACATTAATTTATGTAGATTTCATCTGTCTCGACTTACTTACATTATCTACGAAGAAGGGCATGTAATACAATTTAATGAATAATGGAACACGATTATTTTATATACAAACTAGATCAGTCCTTTTAAGTAAATATACAGTACCAGGATGTGTATACATATACATTGACAACACTTTTTTATAACATCATTTATATTAATATATGTTCAGGTGTTAGGTTTGTTTTGTTTTTGATAATTCACTTCGATATGGTGTATTCTTTTCTTGTTAATTTATACTTACTTACTTATCCTCTTCGTCCCCGGTGTGATAAAAAGCTTCGATAATATTACTCCATCTGATCCGATCTTTCCCGACCTATTAAAGCCCCATCTCAGCCAGTTCTGTCATCACTGTCTAGCACCAGTTGTTCTTTGGACTTCCACGCTTATTTTGCACAGCTGGTGTCCATATCAGAGATACTTTGTGGATGTGGTTTTGACCAACATTTATGCATATCTCTTGTGGTGATTTATCCGTTTAATTTAACCTATACGATTTATTAGTCTGGATTTATCACCTACACGACATCAGTGGCTGGCTGCATGTATGCAACAGCGGAAAAAACATCCAGTGAGATATTTATCAATTAGTGACGGTGTCGTCAGTGAATAAACATATGGTCTTACTACGTCAATACAACACCGCGATTACATTAAGGTTTAGCTATAAAACCGTATTCAACTATATGTGTCTTTTTATGTGTTCATAGCGTAAAGAACCTTCGTGAGCAGCTATCGACCGTTTGTCTGTCTATATATTGATCCTGCTAGACTCGTTGCTGTCTGGATTCCTGCAAAGAGACACGTCTCTACCCACGGAAGCGGTAACACCGTCGGCCATGAAAAGAGAATCGTCGAGTAGGATTACGTCTTTATGGTAGATATCTTTGTAGTAAACGAGTGCCCAATAGATCGCGTTGCTCCTTGCATACTGACGACCCTTTACTTACTTACTTTACTGTTATTACTATTATGCTATTGCACGTGTCATGTTGTTACACATTTCGAATGAAAACACGCTCTGACAGTTGCAGATGAAGCAAAGTCAGTTTCATTTGTGGCTAAAAATACGACTTACGAATTTAAACTTATATTTTGTACCCCCTATAATTATATATATATATATATATATATATATATATATATATATATATATATATATATATATATATATATTTTCATCATCATCATCATCATTGTGCAGCCATAGTGTCCCGTGGTTGGGCGAAGCCTTCAGCATACTGCTTCAACATCTGCTTATCTTACGCTATCCTCTGCCAGATGGTACCCTTCCCGTGGTTGTCTAGTTCGTCTCTCCAACGTCTCTCCGGCCTTCCTCTAGGTCTTTTCCTTTCATAGGGTTTCCAGGTGGTGACACGCAGTGTCCATCGGCTATCTCGTATCCTGCTGACGTGCCCTGCCCAGGTCCACTTCCGTCTTCTGACTTGTTCAATCACGTCTGTGACCTTTGTCTTTTCTCTTACCCAGATGTTTATTTTTCTGTCCCGGTAAGTGATGTTTTACATACTCCTTTCCATCTTTGTATGTGCGGCTGCTAGCTTGTTCTTTGCTTGGGTGGTAAATGTCCATGTTTATGTAATTACTGGAAGTTCGCATGAGTTGTAGACTTGTCTCTTCAAGCAGGTTCCAATGTTACCCTTGAAGATGTCGCGGTGCTTGGCGAATGCCGTGATTCTTCTTTGAATCTCCTTAGCTTGGTTTTTGTCTCTGGAGCTGTATCTCTATCCCAGGTAGATGTAGATTCAACGTTCTTGATCTGAGTGTTGTTAACGTATATTGGTGTGTCGTTTTCCATCTTCACCTTTGTCTTCGACTTGTTCATCTTCAGGTATATATATATATATTATATATATATATATATATATATATATATATATATATATATATAATATATATATATATATTATATATATATATAATATATATATATATATATATATATATATATATATATATATATATATATATATATATATAATTATTCAATGCACAAAAACCTGTTTAAAATACATCGTCAATGAGGGATGTGGCAATATTGCACCCTAATCACGTGTTGGGTAGTTTTGCATCCCCCTTCCCGAACCCAAACCCAATCAGAGTTTGGCGCCAAAGAGGCATTTCTCTGGAACATAAAATGCACATATGCAAGCCCGTGCACTCATGTAAATACATACGTACATACATGTGTACATAAAGGTATACATACATCCATACATACGTACATACTCACATGCATAATTTATATATCTTTTTCACATCGCCTTTCCCCGAACTAGATGTGCTTGTTTATTAGTGCATGTGATGTGATGTGATGTGTGCGTGCGTGTGCGCGCGTGTGTGTGTGTCTCTGTGTGTGTGTGTGTTTGTGTGTTTGTTTGTTTGGTTTGTTTGTGTGTTGTTTGTGTGTGTGTGTGTGTGTGTGTGTGTGTGTGTGTGTGTGTTGTGTGTGTGTGTGTGTGTGTGTGTGTGTGTGTGTGTGTGTGTGTGTGTGTGTGTGTGTGTGTTGTTGATATTTGTGACTATGTGTATGTCAATGCGTGCGTGCGTTTGCGCGTGCTTGCATGTACATGTGCGTGTACAAACGTAACAGACTACACCAACTGACAAGAGACAGAACTATAGAAATAGAACGCGAAGGTCAGCGTCATTTTGCAATGTTTGTTCTCGACGACAAAGACGTCAGACTGGCCACGGCTCAGTGCCACGTCGGACACGGCATCGCGCCGTCCGAATTGATTTATTTGTTCATGTTGCAGAATTCCTTTGAAGCTCCTCTCCGGTAATGCCGCCTATGCAGCGTGCTATCGCGTGATCGCCGGACAGCTAACATATTATTGATGCTTCAGTCGGCGCGCTGCACAGAGTTTTGCTTTTGTCCACCGAAGACGCTTGTCTCAA
>JAODUO010000044.1:165000-175000 GCA_025642075.2 Ridgeia piscesae
TTAAACCTAGCGCAGCTGCAGGTATACAGTCACATACATTCGCGTACATCCTAACGAATCTAGCACGTGTTAGAGTAGAGAAAACAGAACAAATTTTACTCAGTCATGCCTTCTGCCAAATTATATCTTATTGTTTCAATAAAGTCTACGCACACTAGGAATATGGCCAACATCCGGATTCCGCTGTGTATTAATAGATACAGAAAATCGTTTCCCAAGTGACATACACGAAACATTGTGTGAAGTGTCGAATAACGGCCCTGTCAGACACACACCACGAACATCAAGACCGGTAAAATCCGTACCCATCGGTGTGTTTCTCAAGCAAATAATGGTTTGCTTTTTACAGGTTTCTTCTTAACTTCTGGCATCCGAAATGCAAACTGTATAGTCGGAATTGCGTTACAGACAAACTTCCTAGATCGTTTATAGTAACATATTGTATGCACTTTTTATAGTTTCATGTAGATAATAATAATAAACAAGTAATTCAATATACTCTATATTCTATTTAAAGATTATTTTCCCAGCGACAATACTCGTACAATAGAATGTGTTACCGGGGTCATGTGATGAGCAGACGGTTTTATCAAACAAACCAGCTGGCGAAATTCATTGTTACATTCACGGCATGCGATGTTAGGATATTCCGTTTAATACGTCAGCTACGTTCGGCACCGCAGGTGAAGAGTAACAACGCCGCTTAGGGTAGTAGTTATCATTAAGCCTCTGGGCGATAATTAGCCCAGTGTTTGGCCGACTGACCTATATAGCGAGCATTGCGAACGAGAACCGTTTCTGTAAGGCGACATCTTCCGTCAGACGCCTGACGTCGCTGTAAACATCGGATTACGTACTTATCTCTCACGCGCTGCACAACACGACTTGCACGCGCTGCCTGCACGCCTGCGGCTAGACCGCGCCTGTGGTTCGTAGTACCAGGTAACCTGATATATCTGAACGGAAGTGGAAGCCTCGTGCGAGTGTGGCTATGTGGATGTCGATGGGGTCATGTATATGTCAGACTTCCTGATTCGTGATATACCAAATAGGGCTGAGTATGTTTGGAGAATTTTTGTTTTACGACATTCACATGTTCTGACACAAGTGCATGCGAAAAGGTACATTTTCAGGTGTGACTCTGTAAGGTGTTGAATGCAAAATGGTGTTTTTAGATATATTTAATGAGCGGAAGGATATTTGGCAGCGATCGAACGGAATAACTAATTTGCAAATATTGACATATGTCACACAAACAAAGCTGGAAATATATAATTAATGTTGATTATCAGTTTGCCAAAGAAATGATAATGACAGCAGGTGAGAAGTTTAAGAAATTTTGTAAGTCACATGGCCACCAATGGGGAAGCTAACTGAAAGTTATATAGCTATATACAGTCCTCACGGCTGCAAAAACAACGCTTACAATACTGTCCTCTGGCAGACGATTTGAGCACCGTCTAGACATTTCTGCTACGACACTGTAAGTATTTCACGACTAATATTCCTATACAATCTAATCCACCATTGTCTACAACCAGTTGTTCATACAGTACAGTTAAGCTAAATGGCGCAATGCAGAGTGAATGTATTTGCCCAGAATTCAATATGTCAGGAATGTATCCGAACCTACATTTTCCCGATTTAGAATTCGAGACTCGATAGAAATGTTATACTAACGCACACCTACTTGGAAGGCGACGTTGCCGGAAATAACTCACGTAGGTACAGTGATTTAGTCATGATGATCGATTTCAGGTTGTTAGTTATTGTTCTTGTACTGCTATTTTCCCAAACTGTCTCAACTGAGCAATGTCTTTAATTTCACTTCTCTACCACTCTGTCAATTTTGATAAATCCATCTTTACACAATCCTCCCAGCAATGTTTACGTCTTCCTCTTTGCGACTTTCATTTTAATCTTTAACCGTCGTGTTTTTACATCTGCCTTCTTGGCCTATCATCCTTCCCTCATCAGTTCTACATGTCCCGCTCTTATAACCTCATCCTCACCAGTGTCTTCTTCTTCTTCTTCTTCTTTTCTTGCACATTCTGTCCTCCAACCTCGTCCTTCACCGTTTCGCTTTTCTATTCGTTTTATTACAGCAATACTCATGGCCAGGTTGTTTACCAAAGGTAACCTCTGATTTCCCTGTCATTGCTATGGTCTTCAAGCCGTATAAGTAGGCTGGTGTCACACACGTGCGCAAGGGACCTTTCCCTTGGGTGTACGCCTTATGTCCCTGTCTCCCATCATATCTTCCACTTTCCTCCATGCATTCGGCCCTGCTTGTGTTCTTCTGCGAATTTTTGCTTCAGGTGTCCCTACATACCAATCCACCAATACGAACTCTGTCTTCTCCAAGCTTACTTTCTCTCCAAGTCTGATAAACAGTTCCTTCTTCTCTAGCAGTTGCTCAACTTGCTATTGGAGGTTCGCGACCACGTCGGCTTCCACTAACAACAGCATAGAGCGAGTGGGCGAGTACGGAGCGAGATCAACGATAGACAGACAATTACGGGTGACACATCCTGTGTGATTGCTTTTCAAGGTAAAGATATTTGGCACACGAGATCAGCGTATTTGTGCGGCTCAGAGATTGTTGGCGTAGCAATGTCAACACACAGCAGGAGAGGGCACAGGTTTGTGAAAACAATTGAGAAACATTGTTAACACTATTTAAGTGTTTAGAAAAATAAAACGTGATGCTGATAGACAGCAATTACAAGATGATCTTAATAAGTTGACCGAATGGTCTGAGAAGTGGCAAATGCTGTTTAATTTTGGGAAGTGTAGGTGCCTCCACTCAGGGCATAGGAATGAAAACGCACAATATACAATGGGTGATATTGTACTAAATACTACTGTAAAGGAAAAGTACTTAGGGTTAACTATTACTGCGGATATGAAGGTATCAGAGCAGTGTGGAATTGCAGCCGCGAAGGGAAACCAAATTCTTTGATTAATTAGGCGACATATAGTGTACAAAGAAAAAGACCTAATAATACCGCTGTACAAAACAATAGTTAGGCCTCATTTAGAATATTGCATACAGGCATGGAGGCCATATCACAAGAAGGATATTGAAAGAAAGAATACTAAGGAGAACAACCAAAATAAAAAAATGCAGGAATGTTAGTTACGAAATGCGTGTATTAACAACACTAGAAACCAGGAGACTGAGAGGAGATCAGATAGAAGTTGAATGGGTATGGAAATATTGACAGAAATATTTTTTATCGGTTAAGAAAGAGAGAAGGACTAGAGGACATAGAATTGCATTAGCTAAGAAGCAGTGTATATTAGATATTAGAATATTCTCATTTTCACAAAGAACAGTAAAGGAATGGAACATATTATTAGCTGATTGTGTAGGTGCTGGTAGTGTTAATATGATTAAAAATAAAATCGACGTATACCTAAGACGGGCGGGGTACATTTAGATAGATAGATTGACTCTCAATAAGCCAAAGGGCTTCCTTGTCCACCTGCCATCTAGAGTTGATTCTCTAGGTGGCAATATTGTTAAATCTTATTAAATCTATCAATGCCAAACTCTACCCCGAAAGATAGTAAAAGAACAGAAAAACATAGTTGACTCGGCAAGGAGAGGCAAGGAGAGGAACACCAAGCGAATAACAAGGTCAAAGTCATCCTCTATTCATAGGACCATGATGATGATGTACATTGTGTGTGTTTGTGTGTGTGTGCGCGCGTGTGCGTGCGTGTGCGTGTGCCTTTGTGTGGGTTTACATTATACGTTAAGTTGGTAAGGCTGCGTTTTCCACCAAATTACAACAACGCAATGTAAAATATGTACCTTTCCGCTAATGTTGGTTAATTGATGACGGGTCTGCACAGCTTATTTGCTCGAACATGAATCCAGCAATCGTGTTTCTGCTTTTCTAAGCAATAGTAATTTAATTAATAGGGTCTGTGGAACCATATTGCACAAACGCATGACATTGCATAAACACAAGCGTTTCGAACCATGGGCCAACTAGCATAATTGCATCAATGTTTTATAACTAATCGACTAGCACGCGACTTGTAGTTAACGATCGCTCCCCAAGCTACAAGCAATTGTAATACGACTTCGTATATCTACTTATTGACGAGAATCGCTCCGTCTATATGGGCGTGAAATGACTGCAAATTACACACATGCGTGCCAAAGTGGTTGCTTATTTGTGCATGCACCGTCAGTAGGACGAGGTCGTGGCTAATATAATCGTTTTTTCATCTGATGCGTTTTTTCTTTGATCATGACTGTTTCCAAGTAACAAGACGAATTACATAAGCCAGTAATTTCTGTATGCAGGATTATGGTACGGGCCATGCCCGTAGTTAAACAAGAGTTAGTCAATTGAATACGTTCCCCATTGTGACGCAACGCTTCTATTATAGTTATGCTCCGCACGATATGTAAATCTATGACAACTATAAATCAAATATATTTGTGATAAGTATAAGCAGTAATATAAAGAATTAGTTTATACGACATAAACGTAAAACAATATTAATATATTCACACCCAATTACATGTTTTATGTTGCAAATTAGGATATTGCATTACGAAAATCATGAGCAAAAGGGAGGACATAATTTGTTATGTCAGAAACAGCAATTAACAATCTAGGTGAATGCAGGTGAGTGCGCACCGGAAGTTAGTAGCCAAGTGCAAAAATGGCACTGTAATCGGATATCCGCTCCATGTTTCGTGCTATGTCCACGAAGAGCCTATAAGTGTTTTACAGGAAAACCAATACGTGTTGTGGCTTCTGCAATGCATGTTTTGAGAAAGGTTTCTACACGTCACTGACTTTTGTGGTTATAGATCTAATTATTTTCACTGGTTATTGTACAGAGTGCGCGTCATTATCCTGCTTCTGAAGACATTGTTGAAGAACTATACTCTATCGGCACCACTAGGTCTTCTAGTGTCTTGTTTCGTATCCACATAGGCCTACATTTATACCGGATCCAGTTAATCCAATGGTATTGTGTATTGAGTGTATACCTGCCTGTTCGGCGTCTCTCACACACCAGACCGGGAAGTCACTCTGGTTGTGCTGATAGACATATCCAGTAGGTAATAAAGAGAAACCACGACTATGTAAGTGTAAGACAGGTGGCTACACATTGTACGGACAACTCCCCCCCCCCCACTTGCATAGACACCAGACTGACGGCTTTACGTATCTCGCCTGAAAGACACAGACAATGTGAGGTGAATGAAACGAACTAAATGTTCAAGCGGTGACAGGTGGAATCGACCCACCGTCCGCCAGTCCGGCGCTCTACACACGCGACCAACGCTCCCCGTTAGGCCACCAGGTGGTTTTGGTCAGCAGCTGGACACACGAACATCTATATCCGATCTCCGCTGCCAGCTCTTCCAGGTTCGCTGCTATGATTCACTAAAGTATTGCATTTCTTTGTTTACATCTGCGTCATTCATTAGATTTCTACCCCAGGCCAATGGACAGATAGTGCATCTGAAGGTGACTTATACTACAGAATATCACATTTGTCTTGAGGCCGAACTTATGAACGTCGTCGAAAGCCTGTATATGATATATTGTATGAAGAAACGCGATTACTGAAATCTGAAAACAGAAACTCACGACGCAATAATGGACGTTTTCTTTGAAATATGCATGTGATAGGTGACCAGTCCACTACCACTTCGTACTCGCAAGTACATGCACGCTACTTCTAATGTCATGAGACATCTTATAGAGTCTCAGTTAAGAGCAGCCTACACGGTGTTGGAACAAAACAACGAAGTTGAGTCACGTTATTGACAAATGTTAATGGAATATAGGTCACACACCGAGTTCGTAGAAAGGTGCGTGCACATCTGCAGCAGAGAAACCCATTAGGGCAATTACGGTGTCAAGAAAACCATACTATTGTAAAGGACATGTATGCCGACAGTCGGCAGTCGGCAGTGTGGTTCAAAGGTGTTTGCCTCATGGACGTTTCTTGGAACCGATGCCCCGCAAAGATCATGTAAGGTTAAGTTTCTTCTTGTAGCCTGACGCTACGATACATCTCAGTGAATGCTAGCATAGCTAATATATCCGAGCTTGGGCTATTCAACACCCAGCGCCCTCACACGAATGGGATCCAAACTTAAAACAGATACCGTACTAAACGACGAGACGTCCGAGATTGAGCGAGATTTGTGCGCGTTTGGTTCTATCGGGGAATGCCTCATCTCCTTTTGAATAGCTCTGGTAGTAGGTTGGTGATGTTTATGAATGTATGTGTGTGTGTGGGGGGGGGGGGGGGGGGGGGGGGGTGGTGTTGTCGTGTGTGCGTGTGTGCTGTGTGTGCTGTGTGTGCGTGTGTGCGTGTGTGCGTGTGTGCGTGTGTGCGTGTGTGCGTGTGTGCGTCGTGTGTGCGTGTGTGCGTGTGTGCGTGTGTGCGTGTGTGCGTGTGTGCTGTGTGTGCGTGTGTGCGTGTGTGCGTGTGTGCGTGTGTGCTGTGTGTGTGCGTGTGTGCGTGTGTGCGTGTGTGTGTGTGTGCGTGTGTGCGTGTGTGCGTGTGTGCGTGTGTGCGTGTGTGCGTGTGTGCGTGTGTGCGTGTGCATATACTGTTTAAATTGTATGTTTTTGCCACAAAAGCAACCTTCTTACTGGAGAGCAATATTTAAGAAAGAACCGATGATATTGTGAATAGCTAGCAATATTATCGACAATCACAAGTCGCGCAATTACTCCATATGTCCTACGTCACGACAAATAATACCAAACCCCGAATATCCGCATTAATGAAGCGAAATATTCGTCACGCGCTGAACGTTTCTGGTTCGTCTGAGTGAGCAATGGACAGCTAATTGCATGTGCCGCATGCCCGTCTAATTAGGCATCGTCTACTCGAGAGGAAACTCGGAATGGGGCCGTACCGACAAGTCGACGGTATATGCACAATTGCCTGATTACAGCGAACGAGTTGTCCACTGAGTACAAACGAAAGGTTGCTGCGATGAAGGACCACGATTACGCGACATTTCATGGTAGTAAACTAATGTTCTATATAGTAACAATAGTATTATTGAGAATCAGGATTTAACTTCTATGTGGGGTAATCGGTCATTATATGTCATATTGTTTGCTATTAATAAAATATACAAAAAATTATTATTTTAATTCGACTCTTAATGCTGGCCTGCTGGTGTGGTTGTATATCATTCGCAGTGATTATGTAAGATGAAACACCTTTATATTTACACCTAAGTGCAATAAGTCAGGTTTTCATATAAACGACTATTTAGAATAATGTCGTGATATTGTTTTGGCTACGTAACGATACAGTGTTCCAATTTGTAAATAGACAGTCAGTAGACGTCATCTGCGCAGTAAAGATCGGTCGATTATAATAATTAATCTTCAGTATTCAATAAATGTTACTTAAGTTTATAGACAAATCAACGAGAAGAAGTCTAGCTCATTATTGTGCTTAAAATGTATGTAATACACAATTTATGCAGATGAGACGTGGATCTCTCCGTATATCAGCACCTTTCCCTTCTTATTTTGCACCTATTACTAAAACGCAAAGTTAATATTGTACACTTCGTGTCAAAAACATCGTAAAATTAGCCCCGGGCGTACACTGCATCTGCGGTAGCAACAGAATAAGAGAAAGTTCACCGCATGCGTTGCATTATAAAAGATGCCTTTAAATATTGATTCAACTTGGTATCATCGCGCGAAGGCCAAAGTTCAGAGAGATTCAATTAAGCGTTTGCAGCTGCGTCGCTTTAAACGTACGCGATCCAAACATTGGATGATGACCAAATGTTGTATTTGTGTCGATTCAGTGACCTCAACAATATCCACCTCATGAGGGCAATGACTGGTGTTGACCTTTGTCCGGTAGGTCATCGTTTTACGCAGGTGATTATCGTAGCGAAATTAATATGACAACGACTGATGCAGACGAGAACACAAATCAGACGGAATTCAGACGTCAAGAGCGTCACCCATGCAAACGTTGTCTTGATATTAATGTAGATCTAAAAGGGGACCTGACAACTACAAACTGAACACTCATGATATCAGAATTACTTTTAAATCAATTTGTTCAAGCGAGAAACGAAGATAATGTTACTAAACCCAAACATACAATATACGACAGAAGAATGAGGAATATTCAGTTTTGTACGAAAGAACACCAATTCCATGCTCACTAAATCCGTAGTGATAGAGAGAATACGACGAAAGCAAGTATAAAAGGCAGTGTAATGTTAGTCAGTCGATATGCGATGGCACGTGGCCGTTAGAGCGAAGGTCAACGTCTCTCAAGCGTCAGGTCGTAAAAACAAGGCCTAAAAGGCGGACACTACAAAGAAATCTCCAAGAAGCCAATTACGTGGCCGGATAAATCAGCTGGTCATGGAGACTGGCTGTCTCTCTTTTTATAGTAATAGTAATATTCTTTCCGCCGATGATATTGACTCAGCGACTGAAATATTTAAAGATGTCAAGATAGCCACACGGCTGTATACACCGCGACGGATAACATTCATGCAGTGGATAACCGACGGACATGAACAGTCTTGTCTCGTTGATGACGTACAATTCCCACTGTCATTTGGGACGCATATGTGAATGAATATGACACGGAGGAGACCTGTACGAAACGTCAGCAGTGTGTATCAGAAAAGTGACCTTCGCACCTTGGAAAAGATGCACTGCGTGGCGGCATCTCCAATCTCATTATTTTGATTAGAATAATGGTTAATTTTTTAACTTTTCAAACCATGGCCATGTGAGTCAATCACGCGGTCAGTGCGTGGATCTGCATTGCTGGTTTTGTAAGACAGTTAAAGCGACAAGTTATTATCTGAAGCACAAAGCAATGTTATACGGCTGGTCGGTTTCCAGAACGGCGTGCGGAAACGGAGTAATGAAGACACGAATTAACGGAGCAATTAACAAGGTGTCGAGATGGCTGCCATCCAGAAAAGGTGGTGATCACTGAACAGCCAGATTATCGAAGATCGGATAAACGACACTCATTATTTAAATCCACGTGAGGTAAGTTTGAAACAAAAAGACAATGACCTTGAAATCTAAAACGCTCTTATCACTCAAATGTTATTGCAACCCTCCTGTGTGAATTTGAAACATGACAACTAAAACCATGCCACGAAAACAGAACTGACTGCATTCGACACAAATGCCTGCGAAACATCATCCTTTAATAAAACCACTAAAATAGGTGTTCTGATACGACCAAGACACCCTATGGCATTATTTAATATCTGCAGAAGACGAATTAATAGGCTCAGCCATGACACATGACTCCCACGTGCTACGCCTGTCCAATAAATGCAATGGCGGACACCAGCCGGCTAGAATGGGCAACCAATAATGACATGTGGCGCCAAAGGATCGACCGCGACTTACAGACAGTCAAGAAACGTTGGAGCGGCGTCAGAACATCAGCAAGCGACATATCAAATGCTTGATTGCGTCTATAGACGCAACAGCCAGTAAGTCTAAGCAAGGAAAGACAAACGAAACATGGCTGTTTTCCAATCGTGTGTAGCGTGGACGAAGCAAATCCTACACCCGCTTTCCAAAAATGAAAAACAGTACAGACAACCAATACTATACACTAATTATTAACACAACCCAATTAGGAACCTTCAACGAATATGATAAACACAGTAGGACCAGATAGTCTAACGTATCAACACATACGAGGACTTAGGTGCTTAGGACACACACTCCTGGAATGCACCAAAGAAACATGCAAAATGTCAAACACAAGAGGAGTGGGAAAATACCATCGATATATCTCCTCTTTTAAGCCACACAACAAAGTCAGGTCACATCATTCACTGAGAACAGACTAGAAACACCACCAATGGTACCTATATAGTATGCGTTAGGAAGACCAGAACACGAGTCGACCGAGATGATGGAATCTTACGACGTACATCAAGTGTATACCGACGAAACTCGTCGTCGTAGACATTGAA
>JAODUO010000044.1:182500-195000 GCA_025642075.2 Ridgeia piscesae
ATAGAGTGTATGCAGTGTTCTATCTCTAATCAACAAGAGTAGCAACACAGTGCATGCAGTGTTCTATCTATAGTCCAACAAGGGTAGTGCACTAGAGTGTATGCAGTGTTCTATCTATAGCCAACAAGGGTAGCAATAGAGTGTATGCAGTGTTCTATCTATAGTCAACAAGAGTAGCAATAAGTGTATGCAGTGTTCTATCTATAGTCAACAAGGGTAGCAATAAGTGTATGCAGTGTTCTATCTATAGTCAACAAGGGTAGCAATAGAGTGTATGCAGTGTTCTATCTATAGTCAACAAGGGTAGCAATAGAGTGTATGCAGTGTTCTATCTATAGTCAACAAGGGTAGCAATAGAGTGTATGCAGTGTTCTATCTATAGTCAACAAGGGTAGCAATAGAGTGTATGCAGTGTTCTATCTATAGTCAACAAGGGTAGCAATAGAGTGTATGCAGTGTTCTATCTATAGTCAACAAGGGTAGCAATAACGTGTATGCAGTGTTCTATCTATAGTCAACAAGGGTAGCAATAAAGTGTATGCAGTGTTCTATCTATAGTCAACAAGAGTAGCAATAGAGTGTATGCAGTGTTCAATCTATAGTCAACAAGAGTAGCAATAGAGTGCATGCAGTGTTCTATCTATAGTCAACAAGGGTAGCAATAGAGTGTATGCAGTGTTCTATCTATAGTCAACAAGGGTAGCAATAACGTGTATGTAGTGTTCTATCTATAGTCAACAAGGGTAGCAATAAAGTGTATGCAGTGTTCTATCTATAGTCAACAAGAGTAGCAATAAAGTGTATGCAGTGTTCTATCTATAGTCAACAAGAGTAGCAATAAAGTGTATGCAGTGTTCTATCTATAGTCAACAAGGGTAGCAATAAAGTGTATGCAGTGTTCTATCTATAGTCAACAAGAGTAGCAATAAAGTGTATGCAGTGTTCTATCTATAGTCAACAAGAGTAGCAATAGAGTGCGTGCAGTGTTCTATCTATAGTCAACAAGGGTAGCAATAAAGTGTACGCTGTGTTCTATATATAGCCAACAAGGATAGCAATACAGTGCATGCAGTGTTCTATCTCTACAAAACAAGTGTAACAACATTACCAATATGTGCGGAGTCCAAGAACAGCATCACATATCGCGTCGCTTAACTACAAGAGGCAACGCAACGAAGCGAATATGATATAGGTTGGTAAAGAATACAGATGCCCGCAGAATGCAAGGGAACATGAGGCCAGAACGATCTACGCTGTGTTGGATGATTATGTACGTGGAGATTTGGCAGGACTGGGAAAGAAGAGGAGAATGAAAATGAAGGAGAAATGGGAGACGACGGTAATGAGAATCCGACAACCAATGTGGAGGTCAGTCTCATGCATATACAGGGAAACAAGAACAGAATCACAAATACAACAACAGCAGCCATAACTACCATATATCACAACGAGGCTATGGTGACGTCAACATCTTTCAGTACTGGTCAGTCTCGTTGACTTACCGACGTTGAACCACTCCTCCCCTAGGCGCCCTCTAATTGTCACAGTTCTACTCCGCAGCTCGCAGCTGCCCATGCGTGAGATAAACACCGGCTAGAGAGCTTCGGAACGAGCGCCATCGCACGGATATCCAGCGATGGCAAACCACCGTCACTAATTCACTGCACATTAGTCGTTTATTATACCCACTGCGACTTCACTGACGCTGTCCGCATGATTGCAAGGTCAGATAAGTGCCTTAATTTGTATTGACCGCGCTTTCTTCCGGATTCAACATGCTTGCAAGGAGAAAGACTACTGATATCACATCGGCTGACCTATCTTGCTGTAAGACCCGGATGCTACTTCCGAGTATGTTGAAAAGATCGTATAGGTAAACCTATATGCAAATTATATATATATATATATATATATATATATATATATATATATATATATATATATATATATATATATATATATAAGTGTTTGCTATGTGATGACCGAGGTGGCCACTCGCTATTTCCTAAGCCACATCGCTTAAAATACGCCAACATTGCAACCTCGTAGCTATATCTTGCTATGAACACATACACTCTGAGCACCTTGTAGTTATGCATTTGTTTCCCCTCTATATAACAATAAAACGTTTAAAATACCCTTAAGAATGCACTATTTTGAAGGTATTTCTTTTAAATAGGCCATCATTTTACCCAGGGGAAAACTGCGTGTGTGTGTGTGTGTGTGTGTGTGTGTGTGTGTGTGTGTGTGTGTTGTGTGTTTTTTTTATATATATATATATATATATATATATATATATATATATATATATATATATATATATATATGCTCCTGCGGGTGATTGTTTTTGAAACCTTCCTTTGATTCATATGTTATCTTCGTAATAAACACGTCTATAAGAACAGTTGAATGAAATAGCAAAATATTCGTTTCCTGCACATCATGACATTATTACGCACATCGACAGTGTATTCTTCCAAGCGCAACAACGCAACCACACGATTCACTCTGAGGAATATACGACGGCTCTGCTTCTTTTTTACTCGTGCGATACTGACAGGCATCATTACAGGGAACTACATACCTGTCATGTCACATTACTCGACGTATGCAGATTATGTACACGCTCTTTTCAAGAAGACACGATTGTGTTATTTCAGTCACGGCATTATTTTACGCTTTCAGACCAGGATCTTTTTCAAAATAAGCACGTCTGCCATGCGGAAAGCCAAGCCGCGTTGACTGTCTTTTGCATTCAATCAAATTACGATCGTGACCAAAATCTCGCAGCTCAAGAACATAATCGATATTACACAACGCTGGCTGTGGGGAAATCGCCACTTAGGTTAAACACTGGTGATGCATAGGCGACTGGCATCCGTACTCTTCAGCTGCGATTACGACGAAGACTTCGGGATCAGAGCGAGGTGAAAGCGTCGTGCTGTATACGTATATATATACGTACGTGCTATATATGGTACGGACACTGGTAGAGGGGTCACATACTACTGCCACTACTACTGCTACTGCTACTACTTTACTGCTACTAATACTGATATTACTACAGCTACTTGCTACTGTTACTTCTACAACAACTACTACCACTACTACTACTACTACTACTATTACTACTACTATTATTATTATTACTATTACTACTACTACTATTATTACTACTACTACTAATACTACTACTACTATTACTACTACCACAACTACAACTACTACTACTACCACAGCAGCAAAAATAGCAACAACACAAACAAAAACAACAACAACTACTACTACTACTACTACTATTACTACTACTACTACTTCAACTACTAGTATTACTACTACTACTACTACTACTACTAATACTACTACTACCACTACTACTCCAAATACTACTACTACTACTACTACTACAACTACTACTACTACTACTACTAATACTACTACTACTACTAATAATAATAAGGAGGGTTCCAGAACAACAGCCAGTCTGCTGGTTCTATCGACATGACGTGGCTGCCCAACATTACGCACCAACTCTGCTCCTGCATTTTCGTAATTGCACCAATGTGCCAGTATGCATTAATTCATTTCATTTCGACAAGCAGCGCCCCTGTTGTTCTTCCGAGATATATGGTGACGACTAAACATTCACATATGCGCAATGCCTCGCCCATGTGCTACAGGTGCGTACTCACCCCCGCCGGCTGAGGCCGAACAGCTCCGCCGTTTGGAGTAGTTTTGTTTGGAGGGAATTAACATTGTGACGTACAATTTGTTTGTTCAATGACAACCGAATCTCCAGAACCACCACTGCCATACATCAGGGAACTATTTTAGTCATCTCTGCCTTGACCGAGAGAATTCCCAACACCTCCCACTCGACCGAAACAATCTCCTTTACTGATCCCCGCCTTCGACTGGGACCAGAGATGGATGTATGCTTCTTCCTGAAATATACTTCCTGGACGAGATTTTTGTCGGGGATAACACTTACAGTTTTAATGAATCCGCGTAGGAAAAATACATCTTCAATCATTCAGACATGAGATACATCAGCACTCTGCTGAGCATTTCCAAAAACGTGGTAATTTCTTGAGTGAATAAATGTTTTGTTCGATTATGTGTTACAGCTTTCAAAAAGAAGAATAGTTTTACTCAATTAAAAGATTGCGTGTTTGGCACTTTCCTAAATATGTAAAAGTCAGAGTTCTTGTTTCTGTGAATCGGGTTTGGGCAGTCTTCCAGTGCGCCAAAACTCCTCCATTTCGGCGACATAGTCCCAGTCGACCAACTTCCACCAGTTGGCGATGTACTGCTCCCGCTTCCAGACGTGCATCTGGTAGTAAGCGTGCTCCCACATGTCGAGGACAAGCAGGGGAAGGTAGCCCTGTGTGAAGGGACTGTCCTCTTCCGATGTCTTCACGATCTTCATAGGGGCTTTTTGGTCGAATGACGTTCGCACCAGCCATACGTAACCTGCAGACACGTGATATGTTAGAAGAAGCTCGGGTGCACACGCAAGTACCCACGTGTACACTAGAGTATTCAAACGCACGCACGCAAACATGCGCGCAAATGGGTAATCGTACGTTAGGACATGTGTATGTATAAACACAGCGTGAAATGAACGTACATTCTACACGTATACATGGACACACACACACACACACACACACACACACACACACACACACACACACACACACACACACACACACACACACACACACACACACACAAAAAGGACGTACGCACGCAGGCCCAAACGAACGAACGCTCGCAAACAGCGTGCACACACACAAATACACACGCGCACCCACACGCGCACCCACACGCGCGCACACGCACCCACGCACGCACGCACACACACAGACACACACACACGCGCGCGCGCAACTCACACGCACTCCCACGCACCCACGCGCACACGCATTCAGAAATTACAAACTCAAAAGGTACAGGCAAGTCAGGCTTAACGATGACAAATTCATAAAAATTGTAGAAGGAACACGTTTTCCACCCCACAGGCACTGCCAGTGGTGTATCAATCATAAAATATTGTGTGTGCTGCCACCATACGGGTAGCGTGGAACGATTAGTATTGAGTTAAAACGCTAGATGGCGTAACGTTAAATTGTGAACTAGTGTTGCTAGGGTTGCATTCACAATGCACGCGTCGGTCGGTCTGAACAGTTATGTACGTATTAAGACATACCAATCTATGCTTATTATCAATAGTATCAACCTATAACATAAACTGCTCAAACGGGGGAATCACACTAAACGTAACAATAAAATAGAAACTTCTTGATTGGCCATCGAACATGTTTTACTGGCGCCGGAAAGAAAGGAATACTGGACGATTGAGCCGGTATTTGCACAACTCCATTATTGCTGTCTCGGATCATGACGTCGGAAGCTCAGTCTTAATTCCTCAAAACCCGCAAAGTACTGGCAAGGTTGATCCTTTTCCAGCCCCGAGTAGCACCAAAACAATACACCCCTTCTTTTCTGAATAACTATCACTTATTTTGCTTTTTGCAAATAATAAAAGTGTTCATGTAACAAGTGTTTACCGTCAAAGAATACATGACAGGTAATTATAAATTGATTACTAGGAAATGTACCCATCGATAAATCGCAGATACGTCATTTTAACGTATAATAATAATGATAACAATAATAAAATAAAATAAATTAATATCTAAGTGTGGATATGAAGCTGTTTGTAGTGCATCTAGATAATTCTTCAACCAAACGTCTCACCTGAACCGACGAACGACATAGCTTCATCTGTAAACTGGTCTCTGAACATATCGACTGTTATAAATGCTCTTTCGATGTCGCGTAGAATCTTTCCGGTTGGTTCTCTCGCCCGATCATATTTGTTGGGCGACATGACGCCCCAGACGATGCAGTGGTTGATAAAGCTCAAAGAAAACAAGAAATTGTTTAGGTTTGCAATACAATCTTACAATACACCGTAAGATAAATACATTTAATTTTGTTTGATTGTTAACGTAAAGTGGAAGAATGTTTTAAACAATTCATCGCTAACGTTTTTTTTCTTATTAGCTTAGGTTGACTTATCAAAACTAGTTTGATAAATATAAGTAAAATAAACAAAATTATTTCGCAAGATTCCGCATATTTTTGTGCAATATATATATATATATATATATATATATATATATATATATATATATATATATACTATAATACTGAGAAGTATTGAAGAAAGGAGGAGGGAGAGAGAGAGAGAGGGGGAGGGAGGGAGGGAGGGAGGGAGGGAGGGAGGGGGAGAGGAGGGAGGGAGGGAGAGGAGAGAGAGAGAGAGAGAGAGAGAGAGAGAGAGAGAGAGAGAGAGAGAGAGAGAGAGAGAGAGAGAGAGAGAGAGAGAGAGAGAGAGAGAGAGAGAGTATCTATAAATATGTCACAGACATTTGTTTAGTAGTTAACGTAAGCAGCAGACTTCAAGTATATTCTACTTTAAAAATATACAAAATTACATTGCACGAACCGGAGTGAGTATGGTCTAGATGTGCTGAAATTATTTTATAGGTTTACTCACCCGCCCACTTCGACTTTCACCCTTTCTCTATATTCATCGGGGACGGCGTCTAGTTTCTTGATAACATCGATGATAGGTCCATGAGCCAACTGACTACGCGGATTCTAGAAAACAGTAAACCTTTTTTAATACAACCTCTGTTCACAATCATAGGGCGTTTAAAATGTTAAGTGACACTCATGCAATATGATATGCATGCAATACTGGGTTGCAGCAGAGCTAATACATACCTCTTCAACACACAGCGCCTTCATACGGATGGGGTCAACACTTAAAATAGATACCGTACTAAATGACGAGACGTCTGAAATTGAGTTAAATCTGTGCGCATTTGATCCCATCGGGGGGGGGGGAGTGCCCCAGCTCCTATCTAATAGTTCTGGTTGCCGTTACGACGTCGGCATGAGACGCGTTCGTCTACCGTACGCGGAACTAAATTGGCTGACATTTTGACACGGTTATCAAATGCAAACGACCTTTCGAAAAGAAATGACAGACGGACAACTGTTTAATTAAGTTTTGACATCATTAAATTGTTGACGCGGTGTCACCTTTGACATTAACGAAGGACGTAGACACGAAATAGATTGCACGACATAGTATAACCACGGACTTATATGCACTAGAAGTACTAGTCCGTGTTGCAATTTATCAGTAAATGAAACCGTGGCTGCTTCGGTGGATGGGGCAAACCCAGACTAGGGAAGGAAACAATTCATCAGTTTTAATCAAAATGAATGACTTGGGATTTAGTTACAGCCACGAGATGGACTTTAGGACCAGGGCCAACAGTATACAGATGGTCCCGAGACAACCCTCCCCCTCCACACCCCATGATCGTTACGGAAAATATAGTAGGTAGCCCTGCTGTAGGCACTTCAAAAAAATTACCACAGGATTTAGGCTTAAATGAAAGGTAATAAGTTACAGATCACGTAACTGATAATTTTATTACGATACCTTTATTAGATCCAAAATTATTGCAATTTAAAAACGAAAAAATTGTGCTAAATTTGTGTATATCTTATAATGGTAAAATAAGCTCATTTTTGTTTCTGTTGATAAATATTCGAATAAGTGACTTTAAAATGGCATAACGTTGTAATTTATAGAACTATTAAAATATTGTTTGCAACATTTTAAAATACATTGAATGGAGTGATAAATATTCAATACTGATGTTTTTTCATACTAATCCAGTTAATTAGCTAATATTAGTTAAGTAGTGCACCAAGTTAACAGGCCGAAACATTCTAATTAAGACCAGCCGAGTCCATAAACATGAAGATATTTATACATAATATTATTATGCAGTGTGCATAACCACATTTATTACGAGAATAAATATATATTAACTAGTCATGTAATAATAAATTAGTTAATAGGTGATAATTGGCATATAATATATATTAACTAGTCATGTAATACTAAATTAGTTAATAGGTGATAATTAGCAGGCAACCTCAACAGACAGAAACTTTTTTTGTAAAATGCCACAATGTCCATGAATATGTTTATATTATATAAACATGAAATTTGTAAAAGCACCTTACTTATGGCAAGAGATTTAAATTAAATAATTATGTAATAAAAATAATTAATAATAAATTAATGAATAAATCAATATATAGTTAACAGCCGTACTTTGTAAATACACATGAATAAACGGCCATAATGTCCATAATTATTAAGACATGTCCACATTAATTACGGTAGTAAATATACATTAGCCAGAAATTTCATATTAACACCAACTTAATTAATAAGTTAAAATTGGCTAATGTTAGCATGCTAACTCGGCAAAGGGTTATGTTTTGATGAAAACCAGCAGTAAATAATTATGAAGTAAATATAATTTATGCAATGTTTAGAACCATATGAAACATTATGATCAACCATCAATAAATACATGTCATTAAATAATACCTTTATTAATAAATATTATCTAAATAACAAACTCAACAGATTAATGCATGACAATGAAGCACAGTTGTCATACTTCACTTGTTTATGGATGACCGTGTGTTTACAGGTTGGACAAATACTGCAGGCTCAGTAGAGACCAGTAATAAATGTTTACCATTTCATAATATTCTGCATTTCAACATGAACTTGATGAAGTAATGTTTATAAATGTTAACAGTGTTTCGTCACCGACTCCAACATCTCGTGTGCCAAATGCTGCTTTCTGGGTTACCCTCCATAGGGATAAAGTGCACGGTGAAGAAGCTGCTCACATTACTCCACCTCACAAATCTTTTTGCAATATTCACAATATTCTGCAAGATCTACGCAGGAATGTTCATAATCCAGTGTGTCCTGTGTCGTACAGAAACCATCTAATTCCAGTGCTTTGTAATTAAGTTGTGAAGTGATGTCTGTATTATTCAATGTGTATTATGTGTCACATTCAGCGAGATAAATTGTGTAAAATTATTTAGTGTATGCAGATGATGCCTATGATATATTGACGACTTTGTAGGCTATGTACCTTGAACTACTACCTTCACAGTTAACTGACAGATAGTTTTGTTCAGGCAATGCAATAATGCTGTGTTCTTGTCTATTAAAACTGAAGTGTACATGTCATGTTCACAGGGACTGTATCTTTAGACAGCGTAGATATGTTGCTGTGTCATCTTCAGCCAGATGAAGCTTGTAATCATGCATACACGTAATGTGTGTAACTTTCAGGTGCGAGATTTCTGAAATAAAACAATTCAAAGTGCATGTAATAACTACAATAATTAATCAAACACATAGAATTATTGTATATCCTTGCCAAGCATTTAAATACATATACTAGAAATAACAAATACACAATTCTTAGTAATGCTTACATTTCTAGAAGTAAAATGCATTATTATTAATTATAATTAGGAATAGTAGTGATATTTTATTCACAATAATAAAACAGGATCAGAATACATAAATTGCACATGAACAATCATCAAAATATAAATAACACAAATCAATAATAAATACAAGCGAATGGCAGTAAATATTGAAAACAGTTATCAATGCCTAACTGGGCTTGGGCCTAGGCCAAGCAAGGGCTGGTATAAACTGACAGCACAGAATGACAGATCGGTTAAATGATCGGCTGTTGTTAAACTGGCTTGAGATTAACAAATTATTATGAATATTTAAACATTACATATAATTCCAATCTATGAACTTACACCCATAGCAAGACTAGTTAAAACTTGCGTCACTTGCCCAAGAAAAAAGTTAGCCTTGCCTTCGGTATTGTTTACGCCATTACGCCGGCACCCCGATGCATATTATAAGTCATGTACGACGAAAATAGAATTAAATAACCCATTTAGAACTACACAGGAGATAGCCACAACATTTACCAAACTAGGTACAGTCATCGTTTAGGAAAATTCTCACTATTATTGAATGAAACAGTTATATTCACCGCAAGAATCCTGTCGATGTTTTGCATCCCCATCGCAGTGGCTAGTAGACCGGAAGTGGGGAGTACATCTTGTGCGCTCGTGACCTTTGCAGCCAACTCCGCCGCTCGCGAAGCGCCGCGAGCGGCGGAGACAGCAGTCCAGTGCATATAAGTCCGTGGTATAACACTTTGAACTTGCTAAAGTACTCTGTGTTGTGGTCATTGACGGCTGCTCTGGCTGGAGTCTGTGTTTCAGGTGGACTTTGTCTAGCAGTGAACGCATGTCGCCTTTGTTTAGGTTTCAGGACACTGCCGTGAAAGAGCATGACTGTTATTTAGTACAGCCTGTGCTCATTTAGCGGCGTACTGGCTAGCCGTAGGGGTGACCAATATAGATAACAAATGTTACTACTGCTATAGTATTGTGATACCGAGTTACTTTTATTGCAATAGTACGATTTTGCCATGATACGAAATGTTGAATAACAACAAACCGAAAAGACGTAAACCATATTTTACGGACGACTAGACCTTGGAAGGAGCATATGGTTTTCAATGGAGTTTATATGGTTGGCGACTGGGTGATGATATGTCAATAATTAAGTAATACTACACCGTAAAGTTAGAAACATATATATGTACATAACAGTGACATAAGTCGTTTCTGTCAAGAGACCTGAATGTGTTTTGAAGATATTTATATAAAACGACAATTTTTTCAGATGATCTTAATTTGTACCAATTGCAAAATGTCGCGTACAAAATTTCGTACATCAAACATTTGTATGCATAGGCTATAAGCAATGCATTCCTTGCGTGTAATGATTGATGCCATATCATAAACAGCCGAACAAATGAGATGGGACAACTAGGCAAAGATAGCACTTAATAACAAACTGATGTCCAAACAAAAACGTATATGCATAAATTAAATTCGATTATTTTTCCTTTAAAACCACTGTTTTAACACTGTTCTAACGTGCATCATGCTTAGCTACAATAGGCGACATTTTGCATACCTTGTCAGCAATTCCTATTTATATCCTTCGCCATACTGACGTACTAGCTGGAATAAGTACAGATACATACGTCCTTGCGCCAGGCCACCAACGTCGTGTGCATGCGAGTCTGGTAGTTTTCGTGGATGCCATAGACGTGCTCCATATACGTCGCTTCGCTGAGCCACGGTTGCAGCTCCGTCTCGTTAAAACGGAGCACGGGCAGGATGTAGTAGGTTGTCTTCAGCGTCGTGAGGTAGTAGGGAGGCGCGAGGGCGGTAGGGTCAGCGAAACAGCAAGTGAAGATGACGACGACCGCCAGAGCGAGGACACCTGCTGTCGCCATGTTGTCGTCGTTCTGTGAGGCGAACTGGTGCCCGAACGGACCGGTAGGTAGGCTGAGTTCAGGGTCCACGCCACGTGGGGTGGTAGCACTGACGTGGACGTCATTGTATGGGAGATAGTCGATAGTGTGAGACAGACAGAGAGATGTGGGCAGTGGTAGGGAGAGAGGGAGGTGGGAGAGATAGATATATAGATAGATAGATAGATAGATAGATAGATAGATAGATAGAGAGGGAGGGAGGGACAGAGGGAGAGAGGGGGAGAGAGAGAGAGACAGAGGAGAAAATGTGTGTGTGTGTGTGTGTGTGTGTGCGTGTGCGTGTGCGTGCGCGTGCGTGTGCGTGTGCGTGTGCGTGTGCGTGTGCGTGTGTGTGTGCATGGGTGCGCGTGTGCGTGTGTGCGTGTGTGCGCGTGTGCGTATGTGTGTGTGTGCAGGTGTGTTTGTCCGGGTGTGTATGTATGTGTATGCGAGTGCGTACATGGGCGCGCACGCGAAATCGCGTATGTAGGCATATATAAGGACTTGCATACCGCATAATACAGGAGGGCTTGACACCCAGATGGATGCAGACCCCAGGATTGTCTGGTCACGTGTCCAAGACCTGTAACTGACCTGGTTCCGTTCTGGTGAAGCGAAGTGTCCAATACCAGTAACTGACCCAGGACCGGTCACGCGATCATATCCAGGCCTCGCAGCCAGTCCTCTCGGTGTCACAGCTTGCCCCAGAGAGATACGACCGGGCTGTCCCATTTTTTACCAAAGTAATATACTCTTTACATCTATGAACGCATGTACTTATAAAAACATTCTCACATTTGATTTTAAATAACGTATTCTAATAATTCATTTAATATAATGTCTACATTGAATTTATATTGCCTACTAAATTTCATTTAATAATCTCATGACATCTTCACAAATTTAATTTGGCAATAATACAAATGTAATCATGTTCAAATTGTAAACAGTACGTATGTATTATAAATATACTTAATGTAGCCAAGAGTATGAGCACGTGCAGGGTTAACCGAAATGTTTCCTTAATAAATATTCATGTAATGTATAATTAGGTATGAACCGGTATCCCTACGTGATATATTACGTATAAAGTGGCTACCCATTGAGCAAAACTAGAGGCGATCGTTAGAATACATGTAATTAACTTACTTTGACATATGGGTAATA
>JAODUO010000044.1:200000-237500 GCA_025642075.2 Ridgeia piscesae
GGATGTTGTTCATCTTAGTCAAATAGAGGAAGTGGATGCCGAAATAGTGTTCCTTGGCGGTAGTTTCCGACATGAAAGGCTCCAGCTCCTCCAGTCCATATCTAAGCTGGGGCATACCGTAAAACACTACGCGTTTTGTGATTGCCTCAAATGGAGGCGGCGTTGTAGCGATCACAGACGTGGTTAATAGAATCACGACCGAGACGATTACCGGGTTCGCCATGGTTTCAGTCTGCGCTAAACCCTGTTACACGAACGTGGCCGATTAGCATCGCCGACCAGAGGCAGGCTGCTTCCGAGCAAGCGACAATGATGTACAAAGTTCACCGGGTACGGTAACAATCGGTCGGCGAGACCGCAAAGGTCACGAGCGACATAGTTGACTGCGATTATTTACGTCGGTGTGACATTTGACAGCGTCGGAATTGGACACCCAGTCCATAAACATGCACATAAACATGTACACGTACTTGCACACGAAAACGGTCGATACGTAGCGGAAGTATGTTATTATGATCTCTCCTCATATATATATATATAGTATATATATATATATATATATATATATATATATATATATATATATATATATATATATATATTATGTGATGTGTGTGTGTGTGCGTGTGTGCGTGTGTGCGTGTGTGCGTGTGTGCGTGTGTGCGTGTGTGCGTGTGTGCGTGTGTGCGTGCGTGGTGCGTGTGTGCGTGTGTGCGTGTGTGTGTGTGACGCGGCACGCCCAAACCAGGCGCTTGTCGCAGATCCGCGATCGGCGCCAGGGCCTCAAAATGTCGAAAGTGGGATCTTGGCGGAATCAATCATCAAAATCATCAATCTTTCAATATTTCCATAATAGATACCATGAAACAGTGTTGAAAGGGGTAATAGTGAGCATTTTCACGAGCGGTGAAATGTTGCGCTGACAAATGGTCGATTTTTCAGACCACAAAGCATCCAAAGTCATATTATCTATTTCAACTAGTATAATAGTCATATCTTTGAATACTGTCAATTGTCTTGTCGAAACATAGATGCGGTAACTTTCGATAATCCGAAGTAAACATTTGAATCGAGAAAGTTCTTCGACGCGAACGTCCGCCATCTTGTTGTTTACTTCTGCTCCGGCGGGAAGATGATGGTTTTTGAAAGCTTGGTTCTGATTTGCTGGACCAGCCCCACCAACATGTTTATTTCCCTCAGATTGGGCCAGAACAGAGCTCTCTATTGGTGCCACGTATGCAGGGGTCGGAACTTTATGAAAGGATGTGTAAATTCGTTACGGAAGGCGTAGTAAACCACCCAAATTTGGGCATCAACTTTGACACACGTTTTATCCGCCCGCGTGTAGCTAGCTGTCATTCAATCTGCTCATGAATACATATACACATCTTGAAAAATCTGTCAGCTATCCGATGATACCAAACATTATTTAATGTGCACCAGTCGGTTACTGGTTACGCAACCTAAAAAAAAAATTATTCAGGAAGGTCTCTCGGGCCGATTAATCGGCCCTGGTCTGTCGCAGGGTTAATATTTAATATTTCCTAATTATACTTCAACATATTATGTGTATACAAAAAACCGATACAACATCTCTATCTATGCAAAATGTCAGGATAACTGGAGCCTTACAAATGTATGGTTGCTATGGTAATGATCCACGATATCACTTTTTACGACCGATCACTTTGAAAGCTAATTTTCTCGGAAGTGACATTCCACAAACTTATGCACTTGAAGTGGAATATCTTCGCATATACATAAGATAAAGTGTTCATCTTGGTATCATTTTAAAGCTACTCATCTCCTCTAATTGAATCAATAATAATATGGAATTGTCAACTTGCCTACAAAAGCCTGGTTTCGGCATGCCGCGTCACATTTATATGTATGTATTTATATACGTAAAATTATGTATATATATATATATATATATATTATATATATAATATATATATATAATTTATATATATATATATATATGTATATATATATATATATATATATTATATATATAATATATGTGTGTATGAGTGTGTGTATATATGTGTGTGTATATGTGTGTGTATTGCGCATGCGCGTGTGCGTGTGCGTGTGCATACGCGTACGATACACATACGTATACGTAATGTATATATGTAGTTTCGGTACTGGTTGCACAGTGCCTAGATACTATGATAGGTGACTCGCGTTGGAGAAGGTGCTAGTGAACTGGAGACCTGTAGTGACGGGGTGGGTATCTTGACTCGTTGTATGTTTTACCTAGACTCCGTAATAAGGCGCCACCATCTGTCGGTCCCCGCGTAACCTGAACTCTCGCAATTTTAACCATGACGAATACGAGAAGTTAAGCCCGGCGCATACAAGAGCCATCAGCTGAGCTAACAGGCACGTGTGCTTGTTGGCTCAGCTGGTAGCTCATGCCGCGTTTCAGGGCATACGGTGATAAAGATGCTGAGCTGACCGCTACATCTCACGTATCTCATCCATCACGTGGTCTGGTTGCCTAGCAAATTATATCAAAGTGTCAGAAAAACACGTGGAATACTCAGACATTCCAACGTATGTTTTCTAGAAAATGTGTTTGTTTATGATAAAAATAACTCACAATTGTGAAAGTTACAACTGTATGCAGGATTGTTTGATTTATCAGATGTCATGCAATATGTATTATGTGGTTCTAATTTATAATTAAGCTGCTCGGACGTCGTATAAGCACGGATAATCCGGCCACATTTGAACCAGTCTGTCATCCAACAGCACAATGTCATGTGTAGTCGCCATTTCTGAAATGCCATTTTATTTTGCCGCTGAGCACATAGCTCACGTTCAGCGCACACTATTAAACACGATAGATATTTCGCCCACCGCCTCGCGTGGCACTTTGCTAACGAAAAACGCAGCGCACGCGAGAGTTATCAGCTGAGCAAACATGCACGCGTGGTTCATTGCTCAGCTGATAGCTCTCGTGTGCGCGGGGCTTTACCCTGAGTGAGGATGATATTACCCTGCTGATGAAACGTTTACTGTTACGCAATATTACGATTAAGATTACGATTAAATTAAATTTGACATCAGGGATACCTATGTCAATTAGGAACACGTCACACCCGCAATCATGAGTCGTGTACCTCTGTTGTGAGGAGCAAATGATAGTATTGGTCTGTAGATGCACTAATATGGCTGTTTTCCTATATCATTATCGGAGACAGCGCGATAGCAGAGCGATGCTGGTGCGCGGCGTAACATTGTCTACATCTCCACTTTCGATCCCAAGATCGCAGATACCGACAACGCGACACCACAGTAATGTTGAAGCTCCTGCTCAGCCTCTTCTTTATTAATTGTACTTCCTTCTGGCGCCCCCGCATCAGTTCACACGTCTTTCCCTGTGTCAAAATCACTGTCCTAGAACAGGTCCATTCCGCGGCTGATACTGATGATACAAATACTTGCACAAGATCGAATCAATATTTATTTCGTTCCGCAAACAGCACACACGTTGATGCAATCACCTGGCCTGTGACGGGACTGTGCGTTGACCTATACCTTTGTCAATATACTCGAGTAAGCAGCATATATAATGTCAATCGCTGAGGCAAACAAAGGGCGTGTGTTACCGTCCAATAAAAAATAGTATATCACTCAGGTTACTGGCACACAAAACACTGCACAAGCGATACGAATGCTGCTTTAGAAGAAAAGAGTGCATTTACAGAGGGCCATACGCGGTAATGTTATAGTTGCATTGTGCGTCACATTTTAAATGGAATTTCACGTCACGGCGTATACATTAGAACATTGACCTGTCCGGAGATCGGTCTAAGTGGCTTCTACGCAAAGTATCCTGGATAAAGACACGTTAATCTGCATAGCGCGAAATTCTATTTAACAAAACAGTAGCAAGAATAACGGAGAGGACTGCTGTCAAAGTGAGGTTGTTGTGGTACACACACAAATACTTTAACTAAATTAGCACTCCAACCACAATGCAAACAAACATGGCTTAAAAATACATCTGTTTACCTTTATATTTTGAACGAAATTCTCCCCATACGTCCGTGCTCGCACATGCACTGTCGCGAAAATGTGCTACCCCCGAACAGACCAATGTTCGTAAAATAAGTTGTGCGATACGTCTCTCACAACCTATGAAGACAATTGAACTACACTTTAATTGTACGCCGGATTATCACAACCGTCACAAGCAGCTGATATGTTTGGGCTGCTGACAATAACATGACTGTCCACATCGCGTTGTCTCTTTGTGATGTCGTTCCCCATTGCTTCGTCAATCTTCGTGTCGATCGTCTCGGTAATTTCACTTTTGGCATCCTCTGACGAGTATCTGCCATATCTATCGCCCGTGCTAGCGGGTCCCCATTCAGATGTTGGTCGGCACGATCTTTTGAGAGCCTAGAATACAACAATGTACGTGTCAGATAATGAGTTATTTTCAGCCATGCTCCAACATTATTTACTATAACAATTATATGTAATTTAATACAGCGGTGTACACTTTACACTTTAATCAAACAACATCGCGACTTTTCTGCAAAGAATTAAGCTAAGCTGCAATTAATTCGCGAAGACTATTCATATATAGATACTATTACATATTCATGCAAGCTCTTGAATTGCATTTGTATGCTTGGAAACCCCACATTTGCTCTTTTAAAAGGGGAACATTGAGATAACCCAACGACTCACAGCAATACATCACTTCTGTGACGTCTTTACCGACGTGTCGACCTACAAGGGCGGTTCAATGAGGGCATTCTAAGAGTGAGTCCACCATTGTCGCATGTGTTGAGGGCACGGAACCCCAGCGTTAAACATAGCCCGACCCTCCATCACTGAAGAACCCGTGCACTGTATATGTGGCCGCTGTTCATAGTTACCTGCCAGCCGCCGTGAGTGCACCACGCGACCACAGCCCCGGCCGGGATGAAGGCTACGGGGACAGCGGCTACAGCCCAGCCAAGAGAGACGGCCCAGTCGGGGTAGACATAGGCGCCGTCGAATGTCACCGGCTGATACTGCACCGCCATGAACACCGTTATCGCCTGCAACGATAGTGTAACATAGGCACTGTTGTTCAGTTTGTCAAAATATTCGATGTGCTTTATTGTTTCATGATGTATTGTACATAAACGTAATGTTCTATACAGTAGATAACTAATGATTTATTGTAGATATATTGCCGCTATACTTTACACCATTTAACAACTGGAATGAAGAAATCGACATCAGGATACTAATAAGTTGAAGTATAACGTCCAAAGTATGGTTGATTTCATATCCAATGCATGTGTTCGGATTTCTAGTTCACAGAATAAACGACTACTACGTTTGATATGGTAATAAATAATGCACAGTGCACCGACGTGGCGAGAGCATCATTTGCCGGATAACTTACGAAAAATGTTGTTACTCACTCGAGTAACATGCATGCTTTTAAATCCATGGTGTAAATAATCAGTTTTATCATTTTGTATTCATTATATATAAAATGGTATCCGGATGTTGACGTTTCCGAAATATCGGTAGTCAGTATATTTATGAAGTGTATTTTTAGTTCTTTAAATAATAATAATAATATTATATATATATATATATACATATATTATATATATATAGTTATAATATTACTAATTTGACGTGTTCTATATATAACATAACGTTATTTGTACTACTTGTTTGATAACTCACAATGAGTAGCTCGATTCAGATTGTTATTGAATATTAAATATTCCTATTAATATTATATTGCAGCAACTAGTAAAGATGTCGTTTTGCGATGACATGAAATGGTAGACATTCATAATTGCAGTGTAACTAAGCTATAATAATCAGTCGTTGTAGATTGTGACCTACCAATATCAGAACTGGCAGAGAGATGCACCAACAGAACCGGAAGTAGACATTTGGTCTTCTCCCCAACATCATCGAAATGTCTTCAGCGAACCTGTTGTAGCCTGAGGAACGAAGAGCAGGCATTTGAGACAGTTACGTATGAGTTACATAAGTTACCATTATTCCATTATAGTGTTTAACCGGTAAATTGACGTGATGATTGTGACTGATGCATAGCATTCATCATCAGTGTCGTCGTCGTCGTCATCAAGTCATCATGACATAGTCATCGCCGTTCTCATAATCGTCATCGTCGTCGTCGTATTCGTTGTAGTCGTCATCATTATTGTTGTCGTCGTCGACGTTACCACCACCACCATCATGAAGAACACACGTACTGTCGTTGTCGTCGTCATCGTCACTGTAAGCAGTTACTTGCCGTAGATGTAAGCAATGGAGACAGCCTCAAGGAATCCAAAAATCAGCAGTGGAAATCCGCCAAGGGAGACGTCGACCAGGTTGAGAAGGTAGAAGCCACCCTGCAGTAAATATTATCATAAACAGGAAACAACTGTTTAATGTTAACATGCTATCAGGTCTTTCCAAACTTTCGTATACAGAAGACAATACAACTAAATCGTTTTAATAGCACAATAACGTCTGTACAATAATCTCGAACACATCGAAGTCGTTCCATACATATATGATATCAATTTGCCGGGTAGTGCTCTGTGATACCGTCTTAACACCGTGCCCGTAATAACACATCGTTCATGTTTAACAGGAGTAAACCAAGACTGTCTCCAAGTGTCCTATGACAACATTACTATAATGAACAACGAAAATAAAATAAGCAGGAAGGGTACATAGATGTTTGACGCTAAATGGTGTCACAAAGAAAACGTTTCGTGACGGTTTGAGAGCTCCCTGCCACCCTCATCAAATGTATAGTGCAAATGTGTTTAGAACGTAACAATTTATATATCCACATAATTTGCTTCACATTGGACTGGCTACACTAGCAAGCGTTATGACTAGGTGTTTTACTACAGCGACAGTAACGCGAAAGCAGTAACGTTTGTTGCGATACTATTGCGTAAGCGTCGCGTAAACTAAATAGTATGCGCATGTTTCTAAATATTACTTGACATTAGTTTATCTTTAAGTAACATATCGGATGTACCTATTTACAATATGCTCAATGGCATAACCAATTAGTTGTTTCCCAATGATGATACGTGCCTGATGCTTTTTTGATCAACACTAGTCAACACTAGTTGACTAGTTGCGTCTTCATATATATATATATATATATATATATATATATATATATATATATATATATATATATATATATATATATATAGTTGTATCTCATAAGCTGGCTTACTTGTAATACTATTCACGTGAGATGATACATAAATAGTATTACAAGTAAGCCAGCTTATGAGAATGGCCAACTCGCCTTACTAACGATAACTCATTGTGCTATCGCCAGTAATTATCGATATTAATTTTTACTATTATTAGTGCTGCATCGCGACATTCACCACCGCGATGTATCGACGGTGCGATATGTGTTGCACCTCGCGTCGTGTCCACCTACGTCAGTGACGAACGCCAGCGAGACGAGGTAGAAGATGACGCAGCAGCAGCCACGGAACAGCAGCATCCGGCGCTTGTTCTTACGGAAGATGCCGGGAAACTCGTCGATGATGGCCGAGAAGAAGCACTCTACCATCGAGAACTACCGCGGGTAGAACGTAGGTGATGATAGAGGAATATGTGACATTAGAACAAAATGTTAGTGAGTCAGTTGCATCGTTGAAAGATATACACTATGTAAGGACATGGGGGATGTTATTGGAGGGAGTCAGAGAGGAGAGTGAATGGGAGTGATAACAACTGAAAGAGAGAGAGAGAGAGAGAGAGAGAGAGAGAAGAGAGAGAAGAGAGAGAGAGAGAGAAGAGACAGAGACAGAGACAGAGACAGAGACAGAGACAGAGACAGAGACAGAGACAGAGACAGAGACAGAGACAGAGACAGAGACAGAGACAGAGACAGAGACAGAGACAGAAAAGAGACAGAGAGACAGAGAGACAGAGAGCAGAGAGAAGAGAGAGAGAGAGAAGAGAAGAGAGAGAGAGAGAGAGAGAGAGAGAGAGAGAGAGAGAGAGAGAGAGAGAGAGAGAGAGAGAGAGAGAGAGAGAGAGAGAGAGAGAGAGAGAGAGAGAGAGAGAGAGAGAGAGAGAGAGAGAGAGAGAGAGAGAGAGAGAGAGAGAGAGAGAGAGAGAGAGAGAGAGAGAGAGAGAGAGAGAGAGAGAGAGAGAGAGAGAGAGACAGAGAGAGAGAGAGAAGAGAGAGAGAGAGACAGAGAGAGAGAAGAGAGAGAGAGAGAGAGAGAGAGAGAGAGAAGAGAGAGAGAGAGAGAGAGAGAGAGAGAGAGAGAGAGACAGAGAGAGAGAGAGACAGAGAGAGAGAGAGAGAGAGAGAAGAGAGAGAGAGAGAGAGAGAGAGACAGAGAGACAGACAGACAGAGAGACAGACAGACAGAGCAGACAGAGACAGAGAGACAGAGAGACAGAGAGACAGAGAGACAGAGAGACAGAGAGAGACAGAGAGACAGAGAGACAGAGAGACAGAGAGAAGAGACAGAGAGACAGAGAGACAGAGAAGAGAGAAGAGAGACAGGAGAGAGAGACAGAGAGACAGAGAGACAGAGAGACAGAGAGACAGAGAGACAGAGAGAGCAGAGAGCAGAGAGCAGAGAGACAGGAGACAGAGAGACAGAGAGAGCAGAGACAGAGAGACAGAGAGAGAGAGGAGAAGGAGAGAGAAGGAGAGAGGGAGAGAGGACAGAGAGACAGAGAGCAGAAGACAGGTAGGCAGGAGAGCAGCAGAGAGAGAGGCAGGAGCAGAGAGCAGGAGAGAGAGGTAGGCAGGAGGAGGTAGAGTAGGTAGGTAGGTAGGTAGAGGAGAGAGAATAGGTAGGTAGAGTAGGTAGGTAGGTAGGTAGGTAGGTAGGTAGGTAGGTAGGTAGGTAGGTAGGTAGGTAGGTAGGTAGGTAGGTAGGTAGGTAGGTAGGTAGGTAGGTAGGTAGTGAGGTAGGTAGGTAGGTAGGTAGGTAGGTAGGTAGGTAGGTAGGTAGGTAGGTAGGTAGGTAGGTAGGTAGGTAGGTAGGTAGGTAGGTAGGTGGTACGTAGGTTTGTAGGTAGGTAGGTAGGTAGGTAGGTAGGTAGGTGGGTGGGTAGGTAGATAGGTAGATAGGTAGATAGGTAGATAGGTAATTAGGTAGGTAGGTAGATAGATAGATATGTAGGTATGGAGGGACGGAGGAATGGAGGGGGTGGAAGAGGGAGAGGGAGGAATAAAGGGAGTGATGGAGAGAGGTAGGGAGGCAGGGAGGGAGGGAGACAAGTAGGCAGAGAGGCAGGGAGGTAGGGAGGCAGGGAGGGAGGCAGGGTATGAAAGTGAAGTAGGGGAGACGGGAGAGAATAAAGGAAAGGGGGATAGGCGGAAGGCGAAAGGCGATGGAGAAGAAAACGAAAGAATGACAGAAAAAGACGACCGGCCGAACGGATTAAAGAAAGCAGGAAAAAGTAAAGAAAGAACGAATGAAAGAAAGAATAACATAACATAGAACAAAGAAATATGGAAAGAAATATAGAAAACAGGAAAGAAAGAAAGAAGAACGACAGATCGAAAGAAAAAAGTAAGTACTTAAACAGTATAGGAAATAGCGTGAAGAAAAATAAAGAGAGATATATGACGCATGGTCACAGAGCTATCCAATGTCCACGTTTTATAAAGGGCGTGATAATATTCTACATCATTAATAGAACGAGTACATAAAACATTTGTCGGTGCATCAGTGGCAACTAATTCGCCAATCTTTGACTAGCGATTCTATTGTACCTGTTCCCACGTCTGTTGCTCACCTGTGAGCTGAAGCCGAGTGTCACGAGCATGAAGAAGAAGAGGACTGACCAAAGGGGCGCTATGGGCATCTGAGTGAGGCCCTCGGGGTACACGACGAACACAAGACCCGGACCTGGGAAACACATGCACAGTCGATACATATTTTCGACTATGAAGGTAATCTGTAAAGTCGTCATAATCAAAAATTATATGTCATAAAATAATCATAATAGGATTGAAAATAATAGTATAAATAATCCTTATTAATCTTAAAGTATAATACAAATTTCAAACTCAAATGGAAGGCCCTGATAAAAAAATGAATGTGATTATATTTATATTATAATGCGTCTCGCAATATCAATGAGATGCTGCTGCAACTTGTCAGACAGCTGTATTTAACCTTCTGGGCAATATTATCCCAAGAAAAAATGACAACAAAACCATAATTTAATCGATCGTAAGGAACATGTTACATTCAGCGTACGGCATTCTTAAGTTTCGATATGGTTTTACACAGCATATTATATCTTCAGTGCTGCCTGATACAAGACTGTAGTCGTGCTGAATACATTACTGGAAAAATCAATTGTTTTCCAAACATTGATTTAACTCCGAAAAATTACGAATTGTTCCCACGTCAAATACGACTGACCACTGGCCGCCACGTCCGCAACGTCCACTCCTTTCTGCACGGCCATAAAGCCGAGCACTGAGAAGATGACGAAGCCAGCGTAGAAGCTCGTCGCACAGTTGATGACGGGCACCAAGATGGCGTCTCTGGAATATAAAAGTAACGCAACGTTTAGAAGCCAGACGACTAGATGGGCGTCACGTATCAACTAATATTTGATACCTGTATAAGTGCCCTCGAGTGCCATTCCTCTGGCGAACATGGCTGTGAGAAGAACATAGGTAAATATTGATGAAATACACAACCTAAAAGATAAATTCATAGTGATGCACGTCAAACTCAAACAATTAATATACATCATTGGCATTATCACTATTTGTGTGTCCGTAAGCGACACAATCCACTTCACCTATATGTTAATACATTGATGTGGGTCATAGGAATATATTATTTTCAAATCGCTTTGTTTTATGCCTTATTCCTTGTCAGACATGTTGCAGTAATGAAGTGCCTCAAGCTCTCCTTGTTCGTCCTTGTCCCCAGACACACGTCTCTCTCCAAAACCATCCTTCATGGAACTGTTGAGGGCAAGAGACGCAGGAGCGACAGGGAAAGTCCCGGGAAGACAACACAAAATATTGCACATGCAACACGCAGTAGAATGGGATCACTGACTATACAATTGCCTGCCTGGGCACCTCACGACATCTGGTCACGGTATGAGTGAGAGGCAATGAATGATACATGTTCAAGCAAATTATATCTCCGTTTTTTTGGTGGAAAATTCAGGTATGGTGCAATTAATACTAAAACGCATTCGTACATAAAAATCCACCACTGTCTATAGCAAGTTACTCATTCATATAGCTGAGTAAAATGAAGTGCATGATTCGAACCAGGGTAAGCACTGCGCCACTGTGTGTGTGTGTGTGTGCGTGCGTGCGTGCGTGTGCGTGTGCGTGCGTGCGTGCGTGTGTGCGTGCGTGCGTGCGTGTGTGTGTGCTTGTTTGCGTGTGTGCGTGTGTGCGTGTGTGCGTGTGCGCGTGTGCGTGTGTGCGTGTGTGCGTGTGTGCGTGTGTACGTGTGTGCGTGTGTGTGTGCGTGTGTGCGTGTGTGCGTGTGTGCGTTTGTGCGTGCTCGTGCGCGTGCGTTTGCGTGTGTGTGCAACTGCGCGAGCGCGTGGATAGTGTGCATGTACGTGCGCTTATGTATGTGTCTGTGTGTACATGCGTGTCTGCTGGAGTGTGCGTGCATGCGTGTAAATTAATTTTGTTAAAGTTGTTGTTAGACATTCTGAGCGATGTGTTAATATACTATACTTAGCGAGCTAGCCACCGACGTTAGACGTACCTGAGGCAGTTGTTGTGGAATTTGTTGTAACTCGACATGGCGATCAATCCACCAGCGCAGGTGCTTAGTGAGTAGAAGATCTGGGTGGCCGCTTGGCTCCACACCTTGTGACAACAAACAACATTAAAACATGCTTGTCGTTGAACTTAATTTCATACGTTTTGATATATATATATATATATATATATATATATATATATATATATATATATATATATATATATATATATATGTATATATATATATATTTGAGTTTGCAAAGATGGCGTACAAACTACCATTGGTATATCTTCAACACTTGTCTCATTGGGCAACTGATTGTGGAATTTGTAGTTCTCTTCAAATGTTGGCCCAAAAGGATGCTTATTTGTCACAGTTTGGGGACCAAGTGTTTATTATGCTTGTAAAATTTACGATTATGGACCATGGTGATGTTTCAAATAAATATAAAAGTACAGCTCTGATTGACATTAAATACGTTGTTTCACTATAAACACAAGTAATTAAACACAGTGGTTTTTATATGCAAAATGATAACATTCATGTGTTACGGACATCCAGTAGTTGTGTCAAGTTTGTGCAATAAGTCGGCCTACCTTCGCATCCAGCAACCTGGAGAAGTCAGGTTTCAAATAATATATGATCCCTGTGGAAGCGCCCTCTAGTGTCACTCCTCTGACGAACATGGCCGTGAGAAGAACGTAGGGAAATATCGACGAGAAATACACAACCTAAAATATAAATTCAAACTGATGCAAGTCAAACTATTAATTTACGTCATTGGCATTATCATTAATTGTGTGTCCGTAAGATATACAACCTACTTCATCTACACGTAAATAAATGTAGGTCAGTCAAAATAGGAATATATTATTTAAAAGCAGAAAGTGTGTGTTCATACAGAGGTTTCGTAAAGCATAGTTCATATTTTAACTAGAAGTAAAACGTACAGAAGAGATTGAGACAGTTCTCCTATTCAGGCACGCCTGGAGCAGGTAGTCCAAAATCAAGCGCGTGATAACATGTGATATTGTAAATGTGACTACGTGTTTTATCCAAAGACATTTTAACGGGGATCGTATGCAGGTCAGACATCCTAGAAACTGCTGTGGTCACACGCAGGATGTCAGGGTAACTATTCAATTTCAGGGATAGTCAATTTCATGGTTTGAGTAAAGTCACGTTTTGTCGGTTTTGTCTCTTTATTCTGAACATTTAAATAAAACATTGTGTCGACATCGGAATGGCATACTATTTGGGTTGCCCTACAATATGCTGCATGTCGCATGCTTCTAACAACTCTACCAGTAATGTTATATTTCAAACAACAAAGCAATGGATAAAAACGCTATATTGGTATTCCGACCTTGCCGAGTGAAGATATGCCTTTGATAAGGACAAGGAAGACGATGACCCAGCAAAATAAGAGACACAGCGACAGTTTCCAACTGATGCCTCCCATGTGCTCGATACCATCCGACATGTGGAGCACCTCGTTACTGAAATAAGCAGCACGTTAAAGGGAACATTTCATTGGTTAACTTTAGTAAGCATACCACAGTTTTATTTAATGATGGTGATATATCACAATATATGCATTTACACATTTATGCAATTCTGTAATTTATATTTATTTGTTTAATTGGGAAATATTTGCATTAGCCATGTTTAAATGAAACCATAAGTTAGATTTAGTCGTTAAAGGGAAAATACTGCAATTTTCAATGACTAACTTTATATGAGACATTATACCATATACGTAAACTACAACTAAGCTATGTCATTAACTTCTTTATTGGTCTCGAATTAAATGCGAATTATCAATTTCAGGTACTGTAGAGTAACATGTAGGGTAACCTTGCATGTTGCATGAATATTTTGAAAATGTATGACATAAATGATGCTTGTGGCATAGGTGTAAGTATTGGTGTATGTTCTATTTAATTCACTTTTCAATAATAATAATACTTTAAAAGTACATAATTTGGCGATGGAAAACATACAACTGGAGATTACATGTCATCATTCACTGCACATTTCCACATAGTGGGGGTTCTGGTTATGCCCTTGTAATGTAAGTGACAGGGATTCTTTGGGACAAACTCCGCGTATGCAGGAGTTTCTAGCTTGGGCTCGTTATCCGTATATTATATGGTTATTGATAATAAAAAAATCATAATTGTAATGAAATAACGGCATAGAGTGACATGAAGTATATTAAAAGGATTGTGACAACAAATGTGCAAAGAATGAACTGTTCTCAAAAAGTCCCTTTTTATTATAATATAATATATATGTGCATGTCTTTCGGGTGACATGGCACGGGAGGCAAGGGTAGGATATTGAACATTTGTGTTATAAAATGCACAAACAAACGACTTTTAGTTGAGATTGTCTAACGGAGAAACAACAGCCATATAACTAAGGAGTTCGTCAAATCATGGGAACAATTTGTATTTATTTGAAACATGGTTCATATAGTATCAGTTAAACGTTTAACCGAAGGAGGAAAGAGCATACTAACTAGAAGTATTCCTCGCTCGGTGTCTTCGTCCGTATTGACGTCGATGCGTTTGCTGTACAAATAAGACGTGCGCAGAGTTAGTTAGAGTTTCTACTACATTGAAGGAGTCACATTAGTACTCCATAAATTGGACCAGATCAGTTTCTGCTTGCTATAAATAATACACGATTTTAGTAGCAACTAAACTCATTTAATTAGAAATCAAACACCTTGGCACAGGCAAACATACTGACAAGACAAACAAACAAATAAATAAATGCATGTACATGCTCCCACGCACGCTCACGCATTTTACGAATCGGTTTGTTACATCAACCAGTGTATATCGGTGGTGTAGTTCTCACTTTTATTTCAGATAATAGGATGATTTACGCTTATATCTTCGCATAAACTGAACACACAGTTAAGAAGATAAGCAGCCAAGCAAGAGTACGCCTATTTGCATGCTACGGCCGAAAAGTTTACCAACGTTGACAGAACGTTCAACTATAGGCCTAAGCGGTACGCAAACAAACCTGTCAGATTCATCGTCTGATTGCCGTGTAAACATAACTCCGTGTTCCAGCTATTGCCACAGAACTCCCAAGGGAGCGATGACGTCATCGATGCAAAGAAGTAGTACACGGACCACGTGATTATTACGTTGTAGTACATCGAGATCATTAGACTGCAGATGACCATTGCGTATCCGAGCCCTGTTGTGGAAAAAACAGAGACAGCCACATGTAAGTTCATGAAGATATGATGAAGCGAAAAGATATAATGAATATATGATGATATTGAAGATGATAATGATGGTGGTAATGTAGATGACGATAATAATAATAATTATTATTATTATTTATATTACAATCATAACCAGTATAATTATATCAAACTTTTGCGACTTGTATTCCACTGTAACTGAATCCAATGGTGGCATAATATTATACACAATCAAGAAGTGACGTGGCATTTATAAATGACGTGACGTTATTGCGAAATCATGTCAAATAAAATTATACTTGCCAGAGGTTGTGATTGAGGTAGATGCATAGCAGCTTCAATCAACGTAATATCAATGCCTTAATATACAAGTCTGGGGTACATTGACATACAGTCGACGACTTTGTATTAAATCTTTCAATCATTACACATTACCGACGTATTATTATACTTGAATTTGTTTGTCGTGCGTATAGCTGTGTCGACGATGTTTTGAAAAGACGTTAATTCAAATCCATTTGCAAAAGATCATTTGGCATCTTTACGTTGTTCTCGCGGTTGGCTTCAAGTGGAGCGTCGTACCTTTCATGAATGGGTTTATTTTCCAGATAGCGATCGGGCCGAGGCTAGCGAACTGACCAAAGGCTAACTCGAGGTAGAACAGCGGCATTCCGACCAGCAGCAGCATGACGAAATAAGGGATGAGGAACGCACCTGTTGGGAAACAGGAACGTGGTTAGGATGGCTACGGCGATGTAGCTCTCTTCGGTTTCTTAAATGGCAGCCGAGTTATGTATAATGTGTTAAAAATAGAGCCCTTCCTGCAATAAATGGCTGGAATTTAAGATTAGATGTGAGACAAAACAAACAATATTTATGTGAGTAAGGATATTAACATTGTTTTATTACACATAATTTGTACCTATTGTAGATTAAGCCGTATTGCAATATCGCATCCGAGTACAGAAAAACAATACTATTTAATAATAGGTCATTACCGAACGTTAATTGAGATGGCAGATTATGCTCATATTAGTCGTACATTCTCTTATTGACGGGTAAAATCAGCCTCCGCATATTATAAGTTTATCGGTGGAAGTTACATTATTTTAGTCCATTCTCGAATAAATGTGTTTTCATAATTACCGCCCCAAACTAATGTAATAGTGTGTCTGTTGATTTCGTCAAAAATGTACACACTGCCCAGGATATTGAATATTCGTTACAAGATAACAAATAATGTTCGATCTGATCGGTTCGCAGTGGAGCGTCGAACGTATAATTAAATGTTAAAGTCAATGTCACGTTTTTCACATTTTAAACCTTAATACAAAATGTATTTAAAGTGACTTAAACAGTAGCCGCAGTATGACAATACATGCACTTGTTTCTGGAACAGAAGCCGATGCGTCATTACATTGGAACGAGGCACGCAAGCGGGGAAAGTGATGGGCGAGTTATTTAGCACCAAGATATGTCAAAGTCCCCCAGACAGCTATGCAATTTACAACGTCCGGGTAAACAACGGCATTTCCTTTTATTCTATTTCGCTGTATCGTCACAACTACTGCTACCATATATGATGTCATATCATTAGCTATGATTGTCCTCACCTGTTCTCACAGTTTTACTTGTTATGTTCGTGAAAACTCCCATAACACGCGCATTAGTCATGGTCTGGGAAACTTTGTAAATATTCATGAGAATCTCCGATTACACTCTCCTTAATTTACAGTTATCTGAAAACCTCCAACTGCACTCCCAATCCCCCTTAGGTATCTCCGAAAGCCTCCCACTGCATTACCACCATGATGCTCGAATAATACTAAACTTCCAACTACGCTCCATCAGTCACTCTTACAATTAGTACAAGACCCGTTTTTCCACAACGCATTTTGTTCCTGCTGTTGGGCACGTAAATCCACATTTTGGTTCAAAACAAGATCGTTGTACATTAAAATCGCGCTATCCCAAGACCAATAGTCCCAATATTTGGAAAGAAAAAACCGTTACAATTTTTCAAAGACGAGTATGAGATATGTCACAAAAAAGTGTGTAGTGGTAAACATAGCACTTCAAAGGACACAACCAGTTGATTGAAATGGCCAGTGTTTTAAGTTCCACCCCTCTACAGTCGTTTTGAAAGTTGGACAATTTCTGTAAGCCTTTTTTGAAAACACGAATAGCCGTTCTCTGGCGGAGAGAAATAAGATCTTTCACCGGGATAAGTTATCTTGGACTCAATCTCTAATCCGATAAAAACGGCCATTGAAGGATGTATAATAATAATTGTTTTATTATAATTCATTTTCTATGTCATCTAAATAAATGTTTCTACGTGTTTTACGGTGTTTAATCGTATCGGAAGAATATATTAAATCATGCAAAATAACTATTTAACAAAAACGTGACATTTAACATTTTTAATATTTACCAATAATTACAAATAATTACAAATATGTAAAAACATCAATAATATAAGATCAACAAATAGATAGACGTAGATTAGTAGAAGCCGCATAGGTGCAAGGAACGTCGTCACCCACCTCCTCCGTTCTTGTAGCACAGGTAGGGGAACCTCCACACATTGCCGAGACCCACGGCAGTTCCAACGCACGTCAGGATGAACTCGAACTTCCCGCCCCATGATTCCCGCGTCGCCGCCTCTTCCACGGCCCCTTCTTCCCCGCCTCCCGGCTTGCACCCACCTGGTCCCGAGGGAACGACCCGCATCGACGCCTTAGACATATCGCTGCTTCCGTGAAATTTGTCCTGCAATTACCCGCCAAGTTTGCGTCTTTAACAACATTTATCGCATTCCAAATATTGACCGTGTCAACTGCCGGCTTAGCCTGTGGCCGGGACGCGAGTTGATAATTATGGAATCCGTCGGTGTTTACCCCCCGCCGACTTGTTTTGTCCACATCCCGATTTAATCTGATAAACTATTTTGGATTATGTGTACAGAGTAAGTGAAGTTTAATCCGATGATGACTAAGTTGAGATAATATTTATTTTAAATAAAATACATTCAGTGCATTTTTAAAGACAAACCTTCATGTAACTAGTCATTGTTTAATATTTCCTGTTATTTGTCGTGTGAATAAGAGGCAGTTACTTACCATAGATGTGGTCAACGCTGGGAAACTTCGTATGGCAAACTGCGTCGGTTTATTTGAGTACAGGGCATCTCGACTTAAACGCATGTATAATTCATCAGGTCGAGTCTATATACATGATCGATTGTCGGTAACGAATTAAACAGACATCAAGAATTTAATCTGAATGTACAACTTCATTGTTATGTCGATTAATGACAATGGAACAGCCCAACGACCTTAGGCATAAGAACTACACGAGACAACGTGGACTGATAGAAACTTAGAGGTAGAGTTATATGAATAATATGTCGAACGTATTGTATATATTTTTCTTATAAAATATGAATTGTCCAAGTGAAATATTATGTCGCTTTAAGACACAAACTATGTTTCGGGGATCAGATTCTCTATCAAGAGATTTTTCGGTTCCATTTCGTCTTTTTTCGGAAAATTCGATCACTCTGTGATACTCCAGTTCACTCAGTTGTATAAATACGTACCTGACACTAAACACTGGAACTATTTGAACAGTTTGCAGGACTAGAGGACGCGTTGTATATGTTAGAACTCATCTTTAAATGAACATTGAAATTATGCCCCGGCAATACTGATGAGGGATGGTGTGATGCAATCTATGAAGATCATTGTCTATTTCCACGGATAGTGAACTGAAGCCATTACAAAGGTTGACAGTTTGCGGGGATTTTCTCCGGGTATAACGTACAAGTATGTTGGTCTTCGTATAAACATATTGTATTGTTCATGGAGTAGTTTGTGTATGGATGTTGTGACATTAATATTGGGATTGTATTTCCAGGGGATTTGTTGTCACTGGAACATTGAGCAAGATCTACTAAACAAGGACAATTGTCAGTTGACTCACTGTCCTTAAATTGCGTACATTATTTAAATAATTATGTCAATGTTTTCGACCAGCTTAAATCAACATAGCAACAAAACTGATGGTGTATTTGTAGGTATGATGCCGCCTAGCTAATGTAATATGACCCGATCAGAAGGCTTGCGGAATAAATATTATATCAGTTTGAAATGCAGCCGCTAAATTTACTTTAATCGGTGTACTTGCGAAGGCGGCTGTTCCCTTATCCGGAATTAGTCAGCGTAGTATTTTGTTACGAGACGTCTGCTCTGTTGAACGTGGGAAATGTTAGAACATCAAAGAGTGTTGCCGTCATCTCGGCCAACTTCGGCGATATTTCCCGTAAAACTTGTTTTTAAATGTGTTTCCTATTTGAGTTGTCTCCCGTGGTGGAGTCTTTCAACTTGTGAACATTGTTACGAACTATTATACCTTAACGATAGTAAATATCGTAAAACGAATACCATCACAAAATAAAAATTAATCTAACGACATACGTCATCTTTTTAATAGAGGAGACATGCCATGCCATTATGTAGTAATTACAATATATGGGAAACGCTTGTGTCGGTCATGTCATGCAAGTTCAAGCACACGGTTCAAGTACTAAATGAATGCATAGTCAGGCGACGGGAGAGGACTATCAAGTTAACATTATTCGCCTCTGGTGTCGCCGTATGAATAAACCAGACTGTCAAACATAGCACGCGTTTTAACTGATCACCGTATTACAATAACCCGTCACTGTTGACTTCCGATTGCGAATATCTTTATGTTCATATGTCTGCTCACAAAGCAGAATATATTATGTTCATTCTCTCTCTGTCTCTCGGTCTCTCTGTCTCTCTCTTTCTCTCTCCCTACATCACTCTGTTGCTCTCTCTCTTTCTCTCCCTCTCTCTCTCTCTCTCTCTCTCTCTCTCTCTCTCTCTCTCTCTCTCTCTCTCATTCTCTCTCAAGCTCTCACTATAGCGCTGTCTCTCTGTCCTTTCCCCTCCCTCTCCCCCCTCTCTCCCACTCTCTCTGCAAATACTAAATGGGTCATTTATACATATCCAGCACATGTAAGTAAGTGTAATATATAGCGTGTGTGCCTGATAACAAATCCTGTAGACATATCTAGGTCTCTATTGGCCCCAGTTGTTGTCGCGATAGACAACCTGCGAGCATTCCTGCTAGCACTGGGTACTTCCACGTTCACGGTTGCATGTTAAATCGATGTTTGTTAGCCAGAATGCAGACGTGTGGTATAATCCTACGTTTTTGGTTTCCATCCATCGTGTATATCACATTTGGCCAAACTACAGTGCTAGATTCCGACTGTGTGTACACGTTCAGAATGCTAGTTGCCAGACAACCATGTCAAGACTCGACGACCCGTTATAGATGAGCTGTGGGATTGGGTCGGGGGCGCTGTCGCGCTTACATTTTTCCGGCCGTTAAAAACGTTCCGGTTGACGTTTCTGCGCATGCGCAATAAATGTAAAATCACCAATGTCCAGCGAAACAACAAAGCATTTTCGGTATAAATGCCATGAGCTGTTCGTTAACTTACCTGTGATGATTACTGTGAAGAGTTTCTTCAAATGTCGTTCAACGCAATAACATATTACGTTTTTTTCTAATAAATCACTGTCACGGATTATGGCGCACTACTGTCACGTGATTTAGCTTGCTATCAAAATATGCCTCAAAACTTGTTTGCCTCGTGTTAATTTGCGACAAATCACTGTGCTGAGAGGTTATATACATCCTAACGAACAACCCGTAGTATTTATACCATAAATGCTTTGTCGTTTCGCTGCACATTGATGATGTTACATATATCGCGCATGCGCAGAAACATCAACCGGAACGTTTTTAACGCCCGGAAAAATGCTGCGCAAACCAGCCTGCTGATACCTGAGTTGAGAACCGTGCAAGACCGCAATGACAAGTTGGACAGTGACATGACAGCGTACACTTGAAACTGGAACGTCCTAATAATGACGGAAGTAGGAGCGATCTGTTTCTCACGTCGAATGTTGTCCGTCAAATAAATATACATCGTTAAGTAATTAATAAATATCGTTAAGTAAGCAATTGGTCTGTCTGTTCGATGTCTCTAATGGTAGTAATGTCTCTCTCTCTCTCTCTCTCTCTCTCTCTCTCTCTCTCTCTCTCTCTCTCTCTCTCTCTCTCTCTCTCTCTCTCTCTCTCTCTCTCTCTCTCTCTCTCTCTCTCTCTCTCTCTCTCTCTCTCTCTCTCTCTCTTCTCTCTCTCTCTTTTGCCTCTCTCTCTCTCTCTCTCTCTCTCTCTCTCTCTCTCTCTCTCTCTCTCTCTCTTCTCTCTCTCCTCTCTCTCTCCTCTCTCTCTCTCTCTCTCTCTCTCTCTCTCTCTCTCTCTCTCTCTCTCTCTCTCTCTCTCTCTCTCTCTCTCTTTCTCCCTCGTATATATCGTATATCGTTTGAAATGTAACAACATGCCGTAGACCATAGCTGGGATCTTCCTCGAGCAAAGCGAGGGTTCCTAACAACCGGAGTTCACATGACAAGATAATAGCGTAAGCTTTCATAACCATAAAGTGAAAGAAACTGTAGAATGACAAAGGTTTATTGTTACAGACGGAGCAACCGGATATACCAAATAAGACGGCATAATGTCTACGTTGTCGACAAAGTACAGCAAGATGGTGAAGGGAGCGATGTACATGGAATAAGGAGGAGACCAGTGCAGAAGGAGACACGCACGCATACACGAGTCAAGAATATACACACACTTATATGCACGTACACAAACATACAAACACATCCACAGGGCAGCACGCGGACCCGCACGCATGTTTGCACACAGACACTAACTACTACATCCTTTATGTTTCTGAATGTTCATATAAGCTAGAAACTATTACTTAAGTGGTATTCTACACACTGGCTATGCATGTTCCACTAATCATTGGTAAGACGAAAACAAAACAAGAATAGTTTACAAAATATAACTAGTGTACTGAATTGCTAAGACTATTATATTGGCACGGGACTATCCTATTACACCGACTATAAATTAGCAACTAGCACCCAATGTACCCAATACATTACTATACATTGGCACGGATCTATATTCGGCAAAACGTTTTCCACTATTAATTACTATTGCCAATATCAAGTCAAAGCGCCGTTTGGCGTCATTCAGCGTTCTCATTGGCGCTGATGTCCTTGAAACTGATCGGGTTGTCAAAGCTGCGAGAGTGAGCGTCGACGGGGGTTTCTCCATCCCCGGGACGCGGCCTTAGGAAGGGCTGGAGACGTTCCGGGGGCCTGAAGACGAGGAAGACGACGAGACCGAAGAGGGCGAGGAGAGCGATGAAGCCGATGACGGCGCCGGCGATGGCTCCTCCGCTCAGGGCGTTCGAGGGCCGCTCAGGCAGAGGCTCGAGATACGCTGTCGAACAGGAACACGTAATGGTAAGTTGCTGTGTAGCGCGGTATTCAATACCAGTAAAATCACTTATTGTCTGTGAACTTGGGTTGTCGAGGATAATCATTATTTGTCACCTTAAATGAAATACAAAATTGTGTGTCCTACGTTAAAGTATGTGTCTGCTATAATAATAATGATGATGATGATGATGATGATGATGATGATGATGATGATGATGATGATGATGATGATGATGATGATGATAATGATAATAATAATAATAATAATAATAATAATAATAATAATAATAATAATAATAATAATACTAATACTAATACTAATACTAATACTAATACTAATACTAATACTAATACTAATAATAATAATAATAATAATAATAATAATAATAATAATAATAATAGTAGTACTAATAATAATAATGACTTTGTTATGCCAATATCCTTGAAGATCAAGCTCAATGGCACGACACAACCAAGGGATTGCTGGTTGTCTCAGCAAGGCCCTGTTACTAACCTATATAAGACAGCTTTTACTGTATGAAGAGGTATAAAAAAGTGGTGGTAGGATTTTCGTACAATTGATGGGAGATCTAAAATAATTGCGATTGTTAAATTGGTGGAAATCACCTAAAAATAGACTTAGAGACTTTGTGTTAGGAGGCTCCCAGACGAGCTCCATCCTCAAATATCTTACGTTTTGCCAGCGGGAATCTCCACAGCCCAGTGTTTCCGTCCGTGGACACACACAAGGCGCTGACGGGAAGAGCATCCAGGTCTTGGTAGGACAGTATTACCCGGCGTCCAACGCGGTCACCCTCACCCAGAACAATATGGCCGCCTTGCCACGACATCCACAGACTCGTCTCCGTCTCGCAAGAGAGTAAGCCAGGCGTGACGGCCTCGGCGTATTTCACGTTCATGTCGCCACTCCTGTTTTGTATCAAAAACACAGTAGGGTGTGTGAAAATGGCCACTTTGTTACAACATATAAAAACATAAGTTCTCATATATCGCGGGGCCAAGTTACTCGCTGCCATGATTGTTCAATCACAATCTTTGTCTTAGAAACATTCATCCACGCTGCAAATACTGCACAAGTGTCTGCCACACATCCGATAAACCACAGCTAATGAACTGATTCCACGACTGAGACAACTTATGTCTAAAAACTGGCACAATAAGTGACGGACAACAAGCGACACATATAAGTACGTGAAAGTGGATACTGAATGGGAAATCCTCCTCACCATAGTGACGTCATATTCTGATCGTCTTGGATACGTAGAACATACGAGTTGCGACTGCCGACGTCATGACGTAGGGAATTGAGCGCGACGTAAGCGCTGTCACACGCCGTCACGGTGAACTGTTCGCTGGTCGTGTGACGTGCGGTCATCCACAGTTGCTGGTCGAAGTCCCGAGTCGAGTACGTCTGGTACGTTAGTTCCTCGGCTGCACATCAACACGTACAACGTACGTTCAGATGTGTTCTATTGTGAGGGTGATACGTGGTGGGGGTGGACTTGTGAGTGTGGCGGTGTGGAGGGTGTGTAGGATTTAGGATTTATTTAATATAAAATGTAAAACGTTGTACAGATATACATAAGATATAAATACAAAGTACATTAAATATAAGGATGACACAAAAATGTGCAAGCACTTATTTCCATTGTGGTCCCCAAAATGGTGTACGTAATGGTGGAGACGGTTGAGGTGGATGAAGACGAAATAGCGCTGGTTCTGGCTATTGCGATTGTGGATGTGGTGATGGCGAACGTGGTGGTGGTAGTCGTGATGTTTATCGTGGTGGTTGATGAGGATGTGACCACAATCGCGGTTGTGGTGGTGCAAGTGGTGGTCGTGGTGTTGACGGTGGAGGTGAGGTGGTGGTGACCACACTGAAGGCGGTGATTGTGGGTGCTGTGATGTTGTAGGTGGCGTCAGATGATGAGTGATGATAATGCCGGTGGTTGTGGTGATTGTATTATGTTGTTGTATTTGTTGCTACTCTTTTGTTTCAACTCCAGCTGCTGCTGTTGTTGTTAGTAATTCTAATGGTAGTAATGACGACGGCGATGGTTGTGATGATAGTGTTGTTAATGATGATATCATGATAACGATGATGATGCTAACATACTCCCGGGCTTACCTTGGTCTAACAACAACTTCCACTCAGCTTTATTGGCTCCCGACAATGCGATAGCGCTGACGTCGTACGGTCTTTGGTCCTCAAAGTCAATGACCGTGCGTTGTCCACGGAACCGACCTTGACCGATCTGTATTCGGCCACTTTCCCAGCTCACCCAGAAGTCTTTCAGAGTTTGTAGCTCGAGTAAGTTTGGCGCGTGGGCCTCCGCTATCGACTCTGAGTCTCTCCACAGCTCAATAATGTCTTTCTGACTGCCGAGTGTGATAACATACACCTTCGATGTGTCCCTGTAGCGTTCACTCAGTGTCACGTTGACGTCAGATCCGGCAACTTGTAGATACGTCCAGTTGCTTCCCGGAAGTAGCTGCAGCCATTTTAGATTTGCGTCGCCCGCTTGTGTCGTCAACAACACGAAGTCACCTAGAAACGAACGAGCTGATAAGAAACATAAACACATACAAGTACTTTTATTCAAAAAGTGTAATTTATCACTAGTTAACGCTTTCCTATGGATTGATGACAAAAGTAACACGTAACGTGGGTGTCGCATGGGAATTCCAATCAATTGAATGAACCCATGTACCAACGGTTAACAAAATCGTAAAGATAATCTCACATTTGTACGGTCTATTACACACCAGGGATACGGCAAGTAATAACGGGAGATACATCGGATTATTGGCCACTAAGGAAGACATGTGAATTCGATCCGCTGGAAAGCAAACATATTCTGCAGTGCCTTGTATCTTTGCCATCAGGGAAAATTGGCGGATGTAGAGGTTTGAAATTGGTGGTGTATAAAATTTGAAAAACAAGCGGAAATATTGATTGATAAGTATTATTCTTGTGTCAAGGTTATTCATAAAGTGGTACTGGACATATATTGAGTTTTGGTTAAAGTTTATTAGTTAACAGTATTTTTGAACAGAGTAGTATAGTGGGTGATATAGGGTAATCTAGGCTTCGACAAATTGTAAACAAGATTGAGCAAATCTCTTTATTTGATATAGTATATCAGAGATAAAGCAATAAGAGTAACAACTACATATGTAAGATAAAACTGTGAATAGGTATCATTGTTATTAAAAATAAACAAGCGTTTTAGTAGGAAACCCTTGTTTGTTTATATAGGTAGTGTCCAACGTTTCCGCTAGGGAACGGTACCAGTACAGACTAAACTTATTGTTCATGGTAGCATAGGTAGTAAGTTGTTTATAACATAAAGTGTGCTGCAGTTGCTGTACACAATAAACAAACAGTCTTTCTAAAGACTAAGTTGGTTTAAACTAAGAGTTGATTTTGACAAATCGTAATATGGCACCTGGCAAGCGGCAAGTGAAGGCAAGGAGGCACTTGATGTGTAACCACTGCCACAGCTTGGTGGATTTTGCCGTATCGGGGTGGGGAAAAACTTGGTCAGAGACAACGGAGGAAGGGTTTACGTTCCAATGTTTAGGGTGTTGGAAAGTGGACTGTCTGACAGCAGAGTTAGCTAGGCTAACGGATATTGTGAAGGGGATGCATAGTGGAGGGAGGGTGATTGCAAGGACAACAAATGGAGAAAGAACATCAGGACACATGACATGCAGGAAGGTGACAGGGGAGTAAGTGACAGTAGAGAAGGAGAGAGGGACAATGGGACAGGAGATGAGAGTAGTAGATGCGACAGGAGGTAAGACGAATGGAAGAAAGGAAGTTAGAGGTGATGTGACCAAACGGAAGTCAATAACAAGGACGATGAGAGGAAGAAAAGAGACCGGAAAGAAAGGAACAACAGAGAAAGCGGCAGGGGGAAAGTCAGCAACCAGGGAGATGCAAAACGGAGGAGCTTCTCTGAAGCAGTGATCGAGGGGGCATTGAGAACAGAAAGGGTATTTCTGGGCGACTCCATTTTGCGAAAGGCAGACAGGACATTAAGCAAAGGAGAAGACGTTGTTGTTTGTCTTCCGGGGGCTAGGATAGAGCATGTGACTGAACGGGTAGAGAACGTATTGGGGCATGGCCAAGGGGGTCTATATTAGTACATGTAGGGACGAACAATGCAGACAGGGATGGAACAACCAGGATAGTAAAGAGATACAGAGAGTTGGTAGAGACACTGAAGAAGACGAGAGTTGAACAGATCATACTCTCAGGAATCTTGCCAGTGATGAGGGGAAGGGGAACAACATTTAGAAACTGCAAGAGGATGGCAATTAACGCACTATTAGAGCAGATGTGTGAAGAAGAAGGAGTTGGATTTGTAGATTTGTGGGGATATTTTGTTGGGAAAGAAGACATGTATATGAGAGATGGCCTCCATCTAAGCGGAAAGGGCGCAGCAGTGTTCTCCGAGAACCTTCTACGATCAATTGCACAATGGAACAGGTTGCAACTTTTTAAACTAGTTTCGCAGGGGGGATACACAGAGAAGCCAAATACTAGAGGCATAGGTAAAGATAGCAAAAAGACATCAGCAAAGAACAATCTGGAAAGCCATACGGAGTTTGGTTATAAATGTGTTTGTTTAAATGCAAGGAGCATAGTAAACAAACGAAATGAACTAAACATTATGGTAGAAGATATTGACCCTCACATAATAGGTATAACTGAATCTTGGGCCACACCCGATATGTCAGATGCCGAATTAGGAATGACAGGGTATGTAATGTTTACGAAAGATATATTAGGAAGAAGGGGAGGCGGAGTTATTTTATATATTAAAGAATCCATACAAGCTTATGAAATAAAATTAGAAAAAGAAGCAGAATGTGAAGAAGCTGTCTGGTGTAACATAGTTACAGGAAACTCAACATTAACTGTTGGGTTAGTGTATCGGAGTCCAAACATAAGCATGGAAGAGAATAAAAAATACATAACGCTATCAAAGAAGTGAGTAAACGGGACTGTTTTATTATGGGGGATTTTAACCATGGGCAAATACAGTGGACATCTCTACAGAGTACCGGGAGAGAGGATCAAGAGTTTTAAAATTTAGTACAAGATAGTTTCCTTTCTCAACATGTGTTAGAAGCAACCAGAGGCGAGAACGTGTTAGACATAGTATTGAGCTCACCGAAGGAATTTGTTGATAATGTCAAGATATGTGAGCCACTGGGGTGTAGTGATCACAACCAGATACATTTTAACATCAAAGTAAAGGGAGAACGGAATAGAAAAATAAGGTACAGGAAAAAAATTCACAAAGGAAGATATAAGGACATGAGGGAATATTTAGCTAAGATAGACTGGAATAACACACTGAAGAATAACACAGCAACATAATGCTGGAATATTTTAAAGAGTGAAATTGACTGCGTCGTTGACAAATTTGTCCCCTTGAAAAAACAGGGGAAACGGTCAAAGAAGAAACTCTTATCGAAGGAAACCATTAGAAAAATAAAGAACAAGCAAATGATGTGGAAGACATATAGACATACCGGAAGTGAAGAAGACTATATCATTTATAAAGAAGCACTTAATCAAGCTACAGCTGAAATTAGAAATTCAAAGAGAAGCTACGAACAAAAAATAGCTTTTAATATAAAACATGACAGCAAGAGTTTTTATGCGTATGTTCGAAGTAAACAGAAAGTTCAGGATAAGGTCGGTCCTCTAGAAGGTAGTGATGGAAACATAATAACAGAGGGATTCTTAATGGCAGAAAACCTAAATTAGTACTTTAGTTCGGTGTTTACCAGGGAAGATATTAGTATATTACCAGTACTTGAGACTAAGTTCGAAGGGAGAGAGTTTGACTATTTAGGACAACTAATTGTAACCCCAACAATTGTAGCTATGAAAATAAGAGATATGAAGGATGATAAATCACCTGGAGTGGATGGGATTCCTCCCAAATTACTATTGGAAATTGTAGAACAAATCAGCATACCGCTTGCTACAGTGTTCAATTTGTCATTAGAGGAGGGAATAATTCCGTTAGAATGGAACGAAGCAAACATTATACCATTATTTTAAAAAGGTTCGAGAAACAAGTCAGAGAACTATAGACCAGTGAGTTTAACATTGGTGATTCGCAAACATAACATAACAAGCAAGGTGTTGAAGTTTGCGGACGACACAAAAGTGTTTAGGAAAATTAAAAGTGATGCAGATAGACAGCATTTACAAGATGATCTTAATATGTTGATAGAATGGTCTGAGAAGTGGCAAATGCTGTTTAATTTTGGAAAGTGTAAGTGCCTTCACACAGGACATGGGAATGAAGATGCACAATATACAATGGGTGGTACTGTACTAAATACTACCTTAAAGGAAAAGGACTTAGGGTTAACTATTAGTGCTGATATGAAGGTATCAGAGCAGTGTGGAATTGCAGCAGCGAAGGAAACCAAATTATTGAAAGTCAAAGAAGAGAGAAGGACTAGAGGACATGGAGTTACATTAGCAAAGAAGCAGTGTAGACTAGATATTAGAAAATTTTCATTTTCACAAAGAACAGTAAACGAATGGAACAGATTACCAGCTGATTGTGTAGGTGCTAGTAGTGTTAATATATTTAAAAATAAAATCGACATATACCTAAGACGGGCGGGGTATACTTAGATAGATAGGTTGGACTCTCGATAAGCCAAATGGCTTCCTAGTCCACCTGCCATCTAGAGTTGAATCTCTAGGTGTTAAATCTTGTTAAATCTTGTTAAATCTACTAGTTATTTCTGCTAATAGAACATTCAGCGCGATCACCCTTAAAGGGAGTTTGTGTTCATTCACTTATGAAGGCGCTGTCTATGAACCAATGGGCCGTGTCTATAGAGTACCAGAAGGTTACGCACTTATTTAGTGGCAAGTGTATGCGTAAACTCCTATGTTCGCTTATTAAAACTAATAACGTAATAGGTCTATCCAGGTTGCGTAGAAATCTACGTCAAGCGGTCAACAAAATGGCTGCCAGAACACGGGGTTTTCATCGTACTTTATTAATTCGGATTTCGGAAGATTATCTTTATGACAATAAACAAATTTTATGAAAAACTGTAAACATTTCAAATGTTTACAATCATGTATACTCTGGGAGATGTCTTGTCGCAGTAATAATGTCATTCATGTAATTATTCGGCAAATTCAAAGTCTGAAGTAGGTCTCGGGCATAATGTATTTCTTATTGTGACGTAAGCAAACCGCGACGTACAGAATTTTCTTCGCGTGAAGAACGTCCTTAGCGGCTTCATGAAACTGGTCCCCGACGCGCTATGTAATCACACACCCGTCAGCAATCTGTCTCGTCTGTCCACCGTTATGCAAAATAAGCGATGATCAGACAAACGGCAGTAGGTCGATCATCTCATTTCACACGTCATGGACCGTTCCCGTTGAAATACATGTTTCATTGAACAGAAAACGCCTTTTCTGCAGTGATGACCAGTTGGCCTTGGCTTGCATGGAAAACACTGTCTCTGCTAATTGACTTGAGGTCATTTTTGGCACCATTTTTGCAATGCGATGTCAACACCCTACTCAACCGGAAAGCTATCATACCCTGAGTTTTATTTTTAGTGAAATACACGTACGATTTTTTATTTACTCCTAGTTTATTGGTGGCTCGGACATGTTCTATACAAAAATTGCAAATTTCGGCAGGAGGCCACGACGTACTACGTTGTCGCCACGTGCTAGCCACGCTGTCGCCTCGTGATAGTCCCGCTGTGAAAATCAAAGTCAGGTTATACCTTGCTGCCGCCACGCTATAGCGTACCACAACGTATCGTAACGTACTACAACTTAGCAGAAATGCAACACAACGCAGTACTCGCGTTCTGTTCACGTTCTGTCACGTCTTTGCTACGTTGTAGCCACCTTGTACTACGTTGTACCTAGTTGTAGTACGTTGTACGACGTCGTTGCCACGTTGTGGTACGTTGTGGGGAAACGCCAGCGAATTTTGAACATTTCCAAAATTAAAATTTCCTGTTCATGCTTTGTCACGTTTTACAAAGTTCTAGCCACGTTGTTCCACTTTTGCTCACATTGTAGCCATGTTCTGCCATGTGTCGGAACGTAGCTAAACGTGGCGGCCAAAACGTGACATTATGACTGGGGTATAAATGCATCGCGCCTTGAGCAGTTTTTCCTAATTTTTCCTTTATTCTAACTTTACTGGTACGGACATGTGTAAGGGGAAATGAAAGATAACACCGTAAACTGTTTGCAGGACGCTCGTTTCATTTAACGAATTAAATATTTTAAAAATTAAACAACTGCTTCTCTTAAAGTGGGGCTACTTCCATGAGCGGAATTCTTTTCCATGAGTGGATGATGGGGACCTTCGAAACCCTCGCACCCCTGGCCAAAGGCCGTGCTGCCAAACCAAGACAAACCTCTGTCAGCGTCAAACATCCAGTCTCCGCGACTCTGATTGGTGGAGATGCTGAGAGCAGTGACGGCGTGTGGCATCGGTTGCTGCAGCCTCACCAGAGGTTGCTCTCCGTAGCGGTAACCTGCAACGTACGGCACAATTGGTTGTATCGAGAGTGGTGACACAAGTTCGCGAAGTCATACAAACATTTAGAATTGAGAATATACAAGAATATATGGGTATAGATCAATTAAGCATAGATGACAGAAAAATCGCTATGGTGGCGCCATCTAGCGAATGTAACTTAGATTAATGCATATTGTTTCTATTCTATGATTGAAAGTGATATAAATATAGAGGTACTGATGTAGCCTACAATATAAAATTATTCAACTCACACACACACACACACACACAAAAACAACCATACATTATATAATTGATTGTTACATTTTTAATTTAAAAATATTGTTTGCATATGTGCTTTGCACGATTCCAAAAATAAATATTCATTCATTCATTCAACCATTTTAATACACATCACTAGAAAACAAACTGTCCAGAGAATGATCGACAACGCGAGAACATCAGAGACGATGGATATAACATCAACGCATATGATGACAACGTGTGATATGGGGATTTATCAGAAATTGCACACAACAGAATGGCGAAGTAAGCTGACACCACATGACTACTGGAGCAGCCAACTCCATTTGCAATTACTAAGCAAAGACTACTCGGACACAACATATCCACCAATGCCTATGCTTAGGTACACATCGTACAACTGGGCAAATTGGACCACGTGCCCAAGGTTTGACACGGAAGCACTACATTGGAAATCGGGTTTTCTCGACCGAGAATCCGATGTTCCAGCCACTGCGCCACTGCGCCACTGCGCCACTGCGCCACTGTGCCACTGTGCCACTGCGCCACTGCGCCACTGTGCCACTCTCCCAGTGTGCCAGCCGTACATCTTCAATCTCCGTTACCCTCACCTTGCCCGACACTGATGAATCCGTCGATCCAGGAGATCCAGAACGGCCGCAGCAGATGACAGCTGAGTATATCTGGAGTGTCGGCCGAGGCGACGAACTTGAAGATGCCCATCTGCTCCCGGATGACGGTCCGTGCTCCCTTGTAGCCGAGGATCACCTCGTAGGCGTTCTCGTCGATGACGCCACTCGTCTGCGCGAGCACCACGTGCACGTCGCTGCACGCGCTCACGCGGAACGTCTGGAAGTAGTGGTCACGCACCGTCAGCCACAGCTGTTCGTGACTGTAGGTGGCCGGGGTCCGCATGTATAGCTCGTCTCCTACGTGCAGGAAAGTGAGAGTGTGTGATCGAGTTTGTTAATTTGGTGTTTGAGTAAAGAATGAGTGTAGTAATAATAATAATAATAATATTTATTATTATTATGGTTGTTCCCATTAAATTAAAGTAATATAAACGTACATTACAACTTTGAAAAATGTGCAATCATTCCTCCTAATAAAACTAATTATATTCCCTGAAAATACATACAAAAATATAGTGTGCGCGTATGTATATGCGTGCGCGTGCATGTACGTGTGTGCGCGTGTGTGCGCGTGTGTGCGCGTGTGTGCATGTATGTGCTTTTGTGATTTTTGTTTATGTCCATTTGACTTTAGTTATTGTTTTGTTATGTAAATCTGGACATCAAGCAACCATAATTATGAACCTTAAATGTGTTTGTTATTGCCGACGGAATAGTCATCAGTAATCATTATCAGTATCTTAGCTATCATTATCATATTTCTACCACGGCAAGGCCCAACAACATTTATACCCGTCTATCTTTCATAATGACTAGTATCACCATTATAACCGTGATTACTTATTATGTCATCATCACATATCTGGTTTCACTATCATCATCGTCATCATTATTGGCATCACCACCATAATAAAGTATAAGGATGATGATGATGATGATGATGATGATGATGATGATGATTATAATAATAATAATAATAATAATAATAATAATAATAATAATAATAATAATAGTAATGTTAATAATTATAACAGTACTATAATAATAAGAAGAAGAACAAGAAGAATACTAATACTAGTTCTAACTCTTCTACAGCGCATATATCCTTGATAATTCAAGCTCAGAGTCGCAACAAACAAAATCATTTGGCATATAAACATAAACGGGGACCGGCAAAAGTCGTCATTAATTGCAATAACTCCAATACCCATGATCTTAGCCACCAGCATTACCGCCATCATACAAACGATACATCTGTTAGTGCTGCCACCTGAAGACGTCCAAATGCCTCTCACCGACGTTGCGCAGAACTGTCCATACGGCGCCGTCCTCAGCAGATGTCGCAAAGCCGATGCCGTTGACAAAGTCGAGGCCTGGCGGCTTCCAGGCCAGCACTCGCTGCTGTCCGTACACGTCTCCCAGGCCCAACTCCAGGTGGAGGCCGTGCCAACTCAACCAGAACGAGACTGGAACGTCGCAGTCGAGGATGGACGGAGTGTCGACCTGGAGAAGCGGTCCTGGGGAGAAGATGTTTCTCACCCCCGTCTTGGAGTTGTCACTGCCGCCGATGTAGACCAACTGAGAGTAGTCATCGACGTCGCCCTGTTCAAAGACATGATCAGATGTAAAATAAAACATGTAAATTCTTGTATAGCGCAATATCTAGTCTTCAGGATTGTTCAAAACAGTGTACAATTTTCTTCACTGGCAGACTTGTACAATCAAACGCTATCTCAACTTCTCATGGAAGCATTCAGCCACGCTGCTATTAATGCGCGAACGCTGCTCGTACACATTTAAAACACTGGGTATAGGCAGGTACTCATTCATACAGCTGCTGAATTGGACCAATGTACAGTGAAAACATTTGCCCAAGTCTAAACCCCGCAGCACTGGACTTGAACCCGGATTCTTTTAGTCCAGAGTCCGTAGCTCTACGTAAGACCATATCAAGAAGTTCGTTGGACAGCAGAGTTCCTAACAGAAACAGCATTAGGCGTGTTGTTGGAGGAGCTATGAGGACGTGAGCACTGGTGAGTGAATGAAAGTTATGTATATGTGCAGCGGTGTAGGCCTATAAGAGGTGTCAAGTTATGACAGATGTCAGTCTTGCATTTGTGCGTATTAATACAAGTGTCATGTTGTTCGGTGATGTAACCAAGACCAGATGGTTCTAGCAGAAATGAAGGGTTGTCAGGATGGAATTTTCTTAGCACATCTGTCGATGGAGGTTAAATATTATGTGAAATTGTCAACAGGTTTAGCAGGAAATTAAGGGAACGTTATAATGGCCATAATGCTAGATTGGTAAGATGAACTGATAACACTCAGCTATGACTATGTGGATTGAGCAGAAAACATACTGTTTATAATTGATTAAAACAAGATATGTAACAAAAACTAACAACTAAACTGATATCACTCTGCAGTTGTTTGACTGTGAAACACTAAACTTACAATATTCCGTATAATAAACTGACAACACCGAGCTTGTAGTTGACAAACATACGTAATCTGACCAATTTTAAACTGCTAACACTTTATTACAATTATGATACCTAAAATGCGCTGTTTTTTATGTCGGTTGAACTATCAACATTCTGAGAAACTAGAAATACTGTTTTTGGTATTGATGCTGTTGCTGCCACTCTGGTTGTTGTTGGTGTTGTTGATGTTGCTATTACTACAGGAACGTACACTAAATTTAATGACACCGCTGTTGCTAGTACTACGTTTGTTGTTATAGTGCCGTGTTTGTTGCTAGTACTGTGCTCGTTACTGGTTTAGTGTTTGGTATGGTGTACTGCTGCTGTGTTTGTTGCTGGTGATGTGTTTGTTGTTGGTACTGATTGTAAATTCTCTTACCGGTTGTCTAGAGATGACGAGGTACACCTCCGTGCACGCCTTCACCTGGAAGGTAACGAAGTGTTGTCGAGGTGTAAAGAGCCAAGCGTCGAAGGACGGTGTCGGCTTCTTGTCCTGGGCCGTGATCACCGTGAAACGGTTCTCTGAGGAAAATCAATCGTTATAACAATGTTATTAGTATCGAATATATAACGTAATAGGCTGTATGCGCGTGTATATGTGGTGTATGTGTGTGTGTGTGTGTGTGTGTGTGTGTGTGTGTGTGTGTGTGTGTGTGTGTGCGTGCGTGCGTGCGTGCGTGCGTGCGCGTCGTGCGTGCGCGTGTGCGTGTGCGTGTGCGTGTGCGTGTGCGTGTGCGTGTGCGTGTGCGTGTACGTCGGTCGTTCGGTCGGTCGGTCGTTCGGTCGTTCGTTCGTTCGTTCGTTCGTTCGTTCGTTCGTTCGTTCGTTCGTTCGTTCGTTCGTTCGTTCGTTCGTTCGTTCGTTCGTTCGTTCGTGCGTGCGTTCGTTCGTTCGTTCGGTCGGACGGTCGGTCGGTCGGTCGGTCGGTCGGTCGGTCGGTCGGTCGGTCGGTCGGTCGGTCGGTCGGTCGGTCGGTCGGTCGGTCGGTCGGTCGGTCGGTCGGTCGGTCGGTCGGTCGGTCGGTCGGTCGGTCGCTCGGTCGCTCGGTCGCTCGGTCGCTCGGTCGCTCGGTCGCTCGGTCGCTCGGTCGCTCGGTCGCTCGGTCGAGATCTTCCGCTGTCGACCCATTACCGAGATCTTCCTCGAACAGCCATTCCCCGGCGTTCTGGCGAGCCGTCGTGAAGCTCAGCGCCCCGACATCATTCAGCTCATGCATCGAGGCTGTCACCAGCACCCGCTGACCCGCCATCGCCCCTTGACCGGCCGCGATGACCCGTCCGTTCCAACTGACCCACAACTGTCGATATTTGCTACAGTCAAGAAGACCTTCCTGTGTCGTACACGTCATCTCCCGTCCCCATAACTTCACACACGTCTTTGTGTTGGAGCTCGCTCCAAACACCAACTCGTATCCGTTGAGCAGTGCCGTCTCTCGCCCGAACGCCACGCAGGCGTCGGAGCAGGCGCGAACACGGAACGTGAAGAACCCTGCTCGCTCCTCCACCGTCTTCCATACGTACTCGTACTTGTTGACTCCTGGTGTCGACACCGTCAGCGTGGAACCTACAGGGACATCGGTCAACATGAGGAGACTACTACGCAATAATAATCAGCTCACACAGTGACTATAGGGACTGAAAGCTGGATACGTACCCGAGCTTAGTGTGTGGACGTTCCAGCATGTATCAAAACACGCAAAGGCGCCGGATATGAGGCTTACATTAATTAGAGAAGTAGAGAAATATAACATTGTGTATTGTTTTAATACAATAAGAATATGCGAAAGTTTACATATTAGTATTAGTGTTGTATTGCTATCGCTATTGCTTATGTTGATGGTGTTGTTGTTAATGTTGATGATATTGACTTTGTTGTGAGTGTTGCGGTGTTGTTGATGACGTTTGTATTTGGTGGTTGTGAGGGTGGTGATAGTGGTGGTGGTGGCGGTGGTGGTGAAAATGGTGTTGATATTGGTGTTGGTTGGTGTTATCTGTGTTGTTTGTGTTAATGGTGTTATTGGTGTTGTTAACGTGGCTGGTGCTGTTGGCCCTGTTGGCGTTGTTTGTAGTTTATTGCCATTGCAGTCGTTTGGGTTGGGGATTTTCAATGTCACCTTCCTAATACTAATGCTAGCATTGCACGACTAAGTACACGTAGCACAAGTAAACAATTCCTGGTGCACTATTCGCTTGAGATGTCGAGTATGGATCTCGCTCAAGTAGGACTCTCTCACCGATGTTCTCCGGAATGATCCACGCCCCGGAGTGTCCGTCATAAGTGGAGAAGCCGACGACGTTGATGGCGTGGGAGAAAGACGTCCGGGGGATGGTGACAATTATCTGTCCACCAATGGTAGGGCCTCGACCGATCCTCAGTAACTTGCCCCTGTAACACGTCAGCGTAATTATGTCAGTAGTAATAGGTCAGTGTAATATTGAATATGTAATAGTGCATGTAACCGACAGTATATTTCACATGATTCCGATAACATCGATTGTGAAATCGAGTGAAATTGACCTATCCACCCGTGGCACATTGCTTAGCAAACAAGTCGTTATTCGGTTATGGTTAAAACGTAACGCAGAGTTGCTATGGTGACATTTCTATGTTGCTTAGTTTTACCTACCAGATGTCTTGCCGCTGTAGTAATGTAATTCACTGAATAATGTTATATAGTATTTAACAACATCGGTAGCGAATGCAAAGTGTGACGGGGGTCACACGCAAACTTGTGTGATTGTGATCGCTATCCACGACGTATTGGAAACACGGTAGGAATTCGTTTACTAACATTATAGGCTAATTGTTGTACTTATGCCCAGTTAGCGACGGATGTGGCGTTACTAAGCAGAACACCTAGGGACTACATTCAACTCTTCAAACATGATTTTAAGGTATGTAGACACATAATAGTCACACAATGTGCGCGATAAACGTTATAGATATTGCAATTTTACAAAACAAATTATATAAAATGGGAATTTGACGTACCAATAGGAATCATCTTCACAACAACGTAAGAACATCACCCTGCACAGCATTTGTCGATCCAATCAATCAATATATCAATGTGTAGCGTGCATTCTGAACACTTACCCCCATGAAATCCAGAATGTGCGGAACTCTCCACAGTGAAGCAGGTTGCTGATGTTAGCTGCCA
>JAODUO010000044.1:240000-255000 GCA_025642075.2 Ridgeia piscesae
AATGCAATAGCACACAGCCTGCTGGTGTAAAGAATAAGGGGAGATTAATTAAGCTAAAGTGTCAAAGAATTATGCATGTGGTCATCTACTACACCTACTGACTATAACCATATCGTAACCAAGCCGCTGACATAACGCTGGCGTGATCAGCTGCTATAGTACCATTAAGAGGAGTAACAAATGGGTATCCCAAATAGATGGGTGGGTGATCGAAGCAAACTAAACCATAATGTATCGAAAAACGAAATGTAAAAAATAAAAGGTGACGAGAGATTATCCGTCAACATTTGTGCAATTGTAATTCCATGTATTCTGCCACGTACTTTCTAGTACAATACTGGCGTAAACCTCGGTAATGCTAATGCAAATCGTATGTTTTTAGTAATTATTTTAGAGATATATACTTTGTTAAGTAATATTCGCAGCGCATTTGCAGTTTAGCGAAGTTTAAAGTCTAAATATTACACTAAATAGATAACGTCAAATAATCTCGAGAAACATGGTTCATAACAACACATTTGGTTTTCACGATGTTAACATATATCTAGTAAATCTATGCTATCTTGATATGAGTACGCTGTCTCTGGGGATAGCGAGGCTGCATATTGTCCTAGATGCAGATTTGTGTATGTCTCCATCTTTCATCATTCGCATCCTTAGACCATTGTCCTACGTTTTACCATTAAAACATTGTTTTAATGTCGTAAAACAGATAGGTTGATGACGGTGTTGAATGTTTCAGCGAACAAAGTCATTACGAACTGTCACTTATCCTCTTCCTGTGGCACACAAAGGCCAACAACCTGGTTGTTATACTTGTATCAAGAGACGCCACTATTCGCTAGTTCGGGTGATTATTACTGGTTGCACGCTTTGCAGTTATTGGCAATGGGAAACAATTAAATGATAAAAATGGAACCTGTTTAAGATCACGAGTTTAACTATAATACGACGATAACTGCAAACCTTGGCATGATAATCCATTTGAGGTGCACCGTGCGGGCACACGACAGTGGGTGAGACTTTGTATCGTGTCCCTCTCAGTGTGTTGACTTACCGTTGATTGTTTCCGTTTGCGACCGAGCCGAAACAAATGACAGCGAGACCACTGCAACAGGAGAACAAATATGTTGTTTATTCAATCATAATATTAGGTATGGGTTAATACCTACCATAGTAGTCGAATGACTCAGAAATACGCACGCATATGAGCGCACACAGACAGGCGCACAAGCATGCATACACGCACAAACATACGCATGCATGAACACACACGCACACGCAAGCTCACGCTCACGCTCACGCTCACGCGCACGCACACGCAAACGCACACGGACACGCACACGCACACGCACACGCACACGCACACGCACACGCACACGCACACGCACACGCACACGCACACGCACACGCACACGCACACGCACACGCACACGCACACGCACACGCACACGCACACGCACACGCACACGCACACGCACACGCACACGCACACGACAACACAGACAGACAAACAGACCGACAGAGGCACAATTGGTCCTTTTATCAAACGTTCCATCGTATGATAAAACAGAATGATGACTTCATATTTTTTATTTTTTATCGGATGCCTCTTTCTCTAAGAGTCCTTATTGCGAGATTCAACTGAGAGTTCATCAACGACCCTGTAAATAGGCAGACATGCCATTTGTTCGTGATGACCAACACTATCACTGTCCCTACTGGCGTAAAGACGCGTGTTCAAACAAACCCTTCTAAGAAAATGCCATTAATAACAGCAGCTCCAAATCCAAAACCACATTCAAACGGAAGAGTAATTCGTTGACAGTGATTGCAATATTACCTGAATCTGAATGGTGTACGTCGTATGGAGCCAACATTGGCTATTATATAAAACGGGGTGTGTGTGCGCATGTTATTGTGTGTTCGAGCCGCAGATCAGGCGGCTGGAATCAGTTATGGTTTCAGCCTGGACCTGCGACTCGTTAAGTTCCAGTCAACTATTGTTTTTACCAAAAAAATCTTAAATTGTTCAATGTAGGCTGTAGGTACCGTTTTTCATGTTGGTTTCATATTTACACTATTTTCAGTATTTAAAAAAAATCAATTGTAGTTGTGTTTATTCTGTCATCAAACAATTCGTCAGCTTAATATTATATTATAATATTATAATATTCTCCACATCAAAATAAGTTCGCTAATCTACCTCGTATGTCCATTCGTAATGGACCATATATTCACGAACAATCTGCATTTCCTGCTACGTTTTTAATTGCGGCTCGATATAATGGTCAAAGCAATGGCCGTATACATATTCGTAGGTATGTTTTCATGCAGCAGCTCATTGCCATAACCGGTTGGCGGCGGGTGATATAATACACTGGAATATCAGTAGCCTACAATTAGTCGGAGAACAACAGGAAGAGAGAGTTAAAATAGAGATAATTAATCACTTTTGGAATCGTATTTGGCAAATAATAAATACGTAGGTCGGCAAATATCGGAAGAACATAGCTCAGATGGGCGTAACAAGAAGAGCTATAACATAAAATATGGATGAATAGTAGTTAATAGTCGGTGGGTAGAGAGTGATGGAGCGCAACATGAGCGACATGATAAGGTTTTCATCTAACCCTTGTACAACGTACGGAGAAACGGGCAATAAGCTATCAATCCGTCACCATCTTACCTATGCAGAAGCAGGAGATTATCCAAATGGTATCCGCCGCCATGTTCGACGTCCAGCGCGTGGCAGTGCAATGAACGAACGAGAACGAGAACGTCGGTCCGTGAGAGGTGTGTCCGTGGCCCGGCGTCACCATCTCCTTATCGTCGTAAGTCTGTCGTTATCACCCACATATCACGACGTTGGTATTGCACGCATTCGGCGAGCGTATATTGGGAGTCATTATCGTTGCCTGCGTTTGCGTTGATCCGGGTCGAAGTCTAGATAGTTATGTGGGTGAATCAAGTACAACCACTGAATGATCGCCACCACAATTTGTGCTTTCGGTACTATTGTCTGAATTTGAGGAATCCATACTTGCGGAGCACCATCTCTGAGGACAATTTGACAGGCAGATCTTGCTCTTTAGAATAGGCAGACTGTGTGTCTAGGAGTAACACTGCCAGAAGTAATACTGCAGTCGGTGACGAAACACTGTGAACAGTTTATAAACATTACTTCATCAAGTTCATGTTGAAATGCAGAATATTATGAAACAATAACATATTATTATTGGTCACTACTGAGCCTACATCATTTGTCCAACCTATAACCTCACGATCACCCATAGACAAGTGAAGTATGACAGCTGTTCTTCATTGTCATGCATTGATTTATTGAGTTTGTTATTTAGTTAATATTTATTAATAAAGTTATTATTTATGCTGTAATGACATGTATTTATTGATGGTTGATCATAATGTTTCATGTGGTTCTAAGCATTGCATAAATTGTATTTACTTCATAATTATTTACTGCAGGCTTTCATCAAAACCTAACCATTAGTCGAGTTAGCATGCTAACATTAGCCAATATTAACTTATTAATTTAGTGTTAATATGAAATTACTGGGTAATGTGTATTTACAACCGTAATTAATGTGGGAATGTGTAACTATTGATATTACAGACTTTTATTCATGTATAAGTCTATACGAAGCGTGATTACTAATCATATATTGATTTATTAATTAGTGTATTATTAATATTACATAACTGTTTAATGTATATATCTTACCGTAAGTAAGGTGGTTCTACAAATGTCATGTTTATATAATATTATAAACATATTCATGGACATTGTGGCATTTTACTAACACGTTTCTGTCTGTCTAGGTTGCCTGCTAATTATCACCTATTATTATCGCCTAATTAATAAATTTATTATTACATGACTAGTTAATTTATATTTATTCTCATAGTCAATGTGGTTATGCACACTGCATAATATGTATAAATATCTTCATATTTATGGACTCTGCTGGTCTTAATTAGAATGTTTTGGTCTGTTAACTTGGTGCACTACTTAACTAATGACCTTAACTAATTAACTGAATTAATTAGCATGAAAAAACATCAATATTGAAAAAGTATTACTCCATTCAATGTATTTCAAAATACTGCAAACAGTATGTTAATAGGTACGTAAATAATAATGTTATGCCATTTTAAAATCACTTTTATTCAAATATTTATCAACAGAAAACACAAAACTGAGCTCATTTTACCATTATAAGAGATACACATATTTTGCGCCATTTTCCAGTCTTTAAATTGCAATAACCTTGGATCTAATAAAGATATCGTAATACAATTAACAGTTATGTGACCTGTAACTAATTACCTTTCATTTAAGTGTATTTACAACATCTTATGTCATGATTTTGAATTTTTTGTTGAAGTGCCTACTTTGTCTTTACACAAGTAATGAGTTTTCATGGAAGCAAGAACTTGCAACTTCACGATTTACATAGGGTCATTCGTGAATTACTTGCACACGTGCATTTTTTAACATGGCCATCTCTGAAAAAATTGTAATCCTTGAAAGACTTTGTCTTCTTTGCTGCTTTTTCACTTCGTCGGTTGCCAGTGATTTCGTCCACTCTCCGTCCGTATTACTTTCGAACCATTCCTTGTTCAGTTGTGGTGCGGATGTTGTGGCCATTAATTGCAGTGAAATTCTTCAAAATAGTTAATAACAAACGCTAAAACCGGAAAGTCAACCGGATCCAATGCCGCGTGTCGCTAGGGGCACAGCCACAGAGCACTGTTGATTTTCCCTTTGGCGGCCATGTTAACGTTTTGTCAGATTATAAGGAAACTGGACCTGAGAAATTGTTTTTATTTTAACACAGTCACTGAAGTCGTGTCACTGATATGCTGATTAAATTTCGTCAAAAAAGCAAATGCAAGCATGTGCACTGCCCTTCAATATTCACCAAACTGAGCACCCTTTTCTGTATCCGCAGGGTCATGTAAGAAAAAATCGCTAAAAATCACTATACGCCAACTACACTCTGCCTAACATGCCTCATTGCACAGCAGATACATCATAGCACTGAACCTATTAGTATGCCTGTCCTACTGTACTCATTTCACATAAAAATAATTTTTATAAATCTCAAATGACACAATTATTAAGGTACTACATTCGCATGGGTTAGACCAGAAAGTCTAACTGTGCTCTGACCCATAGGAATGCCTGACGCTGGGGTAAGGGAAACTTGTTTATCCCCCTACTTCCGGTGGCGTTAATTTTATAACAGGCTTGGCTCTGATTGGTTGATGAGTGGCGCGAACTTGGAATGAGGAAAAGGTACGACGGACAATAGGTATTTTTATTTATCGATTACATATTTACCACCGTTGTATTTTAAGCGTATGTGAACTGTTTATATCTGGAAACATTTAGCTACAAAATATTATTGTCATTATTTAATTCAGCACGACAAGACATCAGTATACTGGGATTAGAATTTTTCGCTGACACGGTTAACGTAGTAGTAGGTACATCAAATTCAAATTACAAATACGTCCAATCTCATTCAAATTGTATCACAAGATAGAGTTTGTTGTGAAGTTTACAACACTTTTTGAATTTTCTTTATTTCTATCATTTCTTAAGTAATTCCGCTTTTTGTGCTCAGAAAAAGAGCGATTTTTTGTATTGAATTCTGTCCATTTCTTGTTACCAGGAAGCTGGAGCACTGTACGTGTTTTGAGTATATGGGAAAATGGTAATATATTTGCTTCTACTGAAGATATTGAGGTGAAATAAAAAGTTATGTGATCTAGAAAAAACATGTGAATATTAAATGAATTTGACTTAATTAGTTGACCTTCACTGCATATTTGACCTTTTTCAGAATAACAACATAAATTGAGTATAATTAATTAAAAAAGGACTTCTATGCCACATTATTACATCAGTAATGTTGATGGCATAATTAATTGACCTATGATTAAAATTTAACCTAATTACTAGGATTAATTACATAAAACGGGGGAAATAATTTGTAAAAAGGTCAATTATACATGGGGTTGACTACTTTATTTTATATTATGAAAGAATATACTGATTCTCATCTTGTAAAATATGAAGTTTGTTGATGACCTAATTAGTTGACCTATATTCAGCATTTGACGTATTTATTGGGATTAATTACATAAAACGGGTGAAAATATAATTAGTATAAAGGTCAATTAATAAAATGTACAAGGGATTGAATACTTATTTTTACCAGTTTATTAATCCTAATAAAAATGTTAAATATAGGTAAACTAATTAGGTCATCAACAAACTTCATATTTTACAAGATGAGAATCAGTATATTCATTCATAATATATAATTATGAATAAAAGTAGTCAACCCCATGTATAGTTTAATTGCCTTTTTACTAATTATATTCACCTGTTTTATGTAATTAATCCTAGTAATTAGGCCAAATGTAAATTTTAGGTCAACTAATATAGCCATGCTAATTATGCCATAATTATTATTATGACTGATTATACTGATTGTCACCTTGTAAACTATGACATTTTTGATGACCTAATTGTTTTACCTATATTTAATATTTGACCTATTTATCAGGATTAATTACATAAAATGGGTGTGCATAATTAATAAAAAGGCAATTAAACTATACATGGGTTGATCACAGTAAATATATATGATTAAATATACTGATTGTCATCTTGTAAATTCTAGTTTGCTGGTGACCTAATTACCCGGTAGTTGACCTATACTTAATATCTGCCATATTTACAATGATTAAGTCACACAATTGAGCCATAATTAATTAGGATATGGATATACTTTTGTTAAGAATAAAAAATTTGATTATGACCTTTTATCCCCGATTTTAATAAATGACCTACTTTTTTACATTTGGCCCATGCAGTGATTAACAGAACTAAGCTGTATTTTATTATAAAATTGCACTATTAAATATTACTTTTACGGGGAAACATTCAAGTAGATTGCATATCCATGGGGGTGGTTCTGTAATTAGTAGCACGTAGCAGGTAAATAAATTAGGCAATGGATAAAATATTATAATTGTGTCAATGATAAGAAAATTTATTATTTAACATATTCCAGCATGAATAATAATCATTTCATAAAATACTGGATGCATATACAAGGTAAATCCTTGCAGATACACTGTATAAATGTACATATTCACTCCACGTATTGTATGTCCAAGGAATTAATAGCATTGTTTGAAAAGTTCTGTATAGCGATATTACATATATAACACACAATACATAATCATGCATTGTGTAAATCAGCAGCACAGCAATGTGTGTCACATTGTGTAAATCCAGCAGCACAGCAATGTGTGTTCTGCAGGTTCAACAATAGTTGTCAGTCTGTTGTAGTTCAATGATGTTTCTAGTTGTATAGGTATACCTACCTATATAATGCTGAGCATGTCATTATTGTGTAGCCAACAGAGAGTCTTACAGGTAAAAGAACATCGAAAATATTCACAATGTGGTGATGAATGTCCAAGTCTTTCATGGTCGGTAACATGCTAAATTCTGTTTTTACTATAGCATGATGGTATATAGCAACGATTTGGTAGCATTACATATAGCCAAGGCAATGCAGTAACGTTTGTAGTCATACAGGTGCTGAAACATCTGCAATTTCGAGGCAAGGTCAAAATGTTCATGAAGTCAGCAGGCTCAGTTGTATTATTTATGTATGTAGCTTTCAGTTGAACACCAGTAGTAGTAACCTGTAACCAGGCAGCTTTCATGAGGAGTCACAGCAGAACAGAGACGACAGAGCTCAAGCTTCACACAATATTCGTTTGATGTTTTGGTAGCAACACTGATTGCTAATTCAGAACTTGTGATGAACTGTCATGTTCAGTGTATATTTGAGTGAAGTTGCAAGAGCATCAACCATAATCTTCGTAGTACACCTGAAACTAAGAAATAATGAACAGTTAATGCAATGGATATTCAAAAAAACGGTATTGTCAGAAAACTGTTATATGTACAGAACTGATTTTAGCATATGTTCATAATGGTGAGAACGTCTCCACTTTGGCGTTGGCTTCGCCGCGATAGAACTACTGGTTCAAAAAACGAAACCCTATATTTTTTCTAACGCTAGGTTTCTAAAGTAAACACTACAATACCCACCAAACGTTACACCAGGTTCCCCTACCATATACGGACCACATTTGGCGAATGCTATTTATAATAACGCACGCGCAGCAACTGTGGCAGCAACGTAAACCAAACGCAGTCGCGGCGTGTGATTGGTCACGCCGACTGGTGTTTCTTCGCGGGGAGATATACAATGGAAAACATGGGTGGAAATGTCTAAAAAAATTGTTTTGTTGAAAACATTACATTAATAATTTGTCTATTCCGTGACAAAAACATCAGTGTATTCATGCTACTTGAATTTCATCATGTGATGTTTGTTAAGATATCAATTACAAATAAAATAATGCATTATTAATTAATAATTTGTTATTTACTAATTATTAATTACTAATTTGTCTATTCCATGATGTGTAAACATCTGTAGTTGGGGTCTGCCATGACAACGCTGCGGAACTGATCTTTTTGCCATGTGTTAGATTAATTAACCTCTAGAATGTTGTAATATGTCAACACAACTTCCATGGAATTTATGTTTATTAATTGGTGAAGTGATTTGGAACACTCAACATAAACATCAATGTATTTTTGCTACTTGAATTTCATCATATGATGTTTGTTAAGATATAAATGTCAAATAAAATAATGCATACCTAAAAAGTTTAAAAAAAACATTGTTGATGTTTGTTAAGATATAAATAAAATAATGCATAACTATAATGATATTAAAAACATTATTGATAATACTTCATGACGTTAGACAGTCATTAATTATGTTCCAACCGCATATAAGTAAACATAACATACTTGTGTGTCTACATTGTTGGTACTATGCGAGCATGTATCCCATTATCAAGATAATAAAATATTATGTTGTTTATAACCTTCCTTTACATACAACTTAGAAAAAAATTGAGATGCTGTCTGTGGTTTCATGTATTATATACGCGAATGGAAGGCACAAAATAAATTATATTTGTACAATTTATTACCTATGTTACACAAATATATATACTGAATTATTAAACACAATTTCAAATACAAACACAACATTATTTTACCCTGTTATGTTTATAACATTTTGGTATGTCCTGACATCTGACATGTCGCCCTGCAGGAAAACGTCATATGACCACATATCCTGTGGCATGAAGTACTTGGCATTATATACATGTACATGTACATGTGCATAATGGCAGACATGGCATGGTGTGACTACAGGCAAAGCGTGATGTCAGATATGACAGCAAATGTCTTGTCGCAGCACACATCACATTACAACTTGTGACAGATGAAGCATGACAACCCATGTGGCATGACAGCAGACGTCATGTATTACCAAATGTCACATGATTGCCGGTGTGACATAACGTTACATGACGGCATACATCTTGTTATCGTAAACACTGTATGTTGACTGGTAGCGTACATGGTCAAGCAGTGCACCTAAAAGAAAAAAGTACATATTTAAATTATTGTTGTAATGGGCCTGATATATTTTCAACGACAAGATGCAAGGAATCATTTTTCTTTCTTGTGTCACATGCAACGTCTACATTTCACCTCGCATTATCATTTGAAACTAGTCATGCATGTTATTTCACAAGACTGCATGATTCCGGTCAATGCAATCAAATGTGGACTTGTGAAGTTTTGTTTTCATAAGAATATCTGTGTTTTACCTGCAAAATTACATATTAGCCTGTTTAAGGGCCTGTAACTTTTCAAAAGAACTGTAACATCGCGGCCTGATATTACTCCAAATGTCGGGTTAATTAAAAATGCTGCATGTTATTATATACTTTTTTTATAGATATAATCATATTATATTAAATCGGGGTGCCTTGCCCCTAGTCTAGTCTAAGCTACTACACCAGTCCTTTATAATTCTTTTTAATATCACACTAAACTGTTTAATTTATGCTGAATCCATACCCAATCAGCGGTGGTGAAGCATACTGTGTGGACTGGTATTGTGTCAGTAATGAACAATTAATAATCATAATACAGTATTTTTAATACGCCTAATCCTTAGAAACCAAGCTCGCGCGCGTGCATCGATACAAAAGCAAAGGGTTAATGACTTTTCTCGATCTTAGAGTCGGTAAACATTTCCAGATGTCATCAAAATAAGGATATGAGAAAATATTTAGCAAAGATAGACTGGAATAACACATTGGAGAATAAGACAGCAACAAAATGCTGGAATATCTTAAAGAGTGAAATTGATGCATTGTCGAAAAATGTGTCCCCTTGAAAAAACAGGGGAAACAGTCAAAAAAGAAACACTTATCGAAAGAAGCCATTAGAAAAATCAAGTATAAGCAAATGATGTGGAAGACATATAGACATAATGGAAGTGAAGAAAATTATGCCATTTATAAAGATGCACTTAAACAAGCTAAAGCTGAAATTAGAAATTCAAAGAGAAGCTATGAACAAAAATTAGCTTTTAATATAAAACATGACAGCAAGAAATGTTACGCATATGTTGAAGTAAACAGAAAGTTCAGGATAAGGTCGGTACTCTAGAAGGTAGTGATGGAAACATAACGACAGAGGGATTCTTAATGGCAGAAAACCTAAATAAATACTTTAGTTCGGTGTTTACCTGGGAAGATATTAGTGCATTACCACTTACCAGAGACTAAATTCGAAGGGAGAGAGTCAGACTATTTAGGACAACTAATTGTAACACCAATAATGGTAGCTAAGAAAATAAGGGATATGAAGGATAATAAGTCACCTAGAGTGGATGGGATTCCTCCCAAATTACTACTGGAAATTGTAGAACAAATTAGCACACCACTTGCAACAGTGTTCAATTTGTCATTAGAGGGGGAGTAGTTCCGTTAGAATGGAAAGAAGCAAACATTATACCATTATTTTAAAAAGGATCAAGAAGCAAGTCAGAGAACTATAGACCAGTAAGTTTAACATCAGTGATTTGCAAACTATTAGAAAGACTAATTAAAGATCACTTGGTTGATTTTCTTGTTAAAAATAACTTGATTAACCCATCTCAACATGGGTTTCTAAAAGCGAGGTCATGCTTACCAAATGTCTTATGTTTTTTTGGAAGATGTCACAAAGTGGGTAGATGAGGGATCACCAGTAGATATAATATACTTGGATTAAAAAAAGCCTTTGACAAAGTGCCACATCAAAGATTACTACTTAAACTAAATGCCCATGGCATAGGAAATGGTATGATTAACTGGATAGAAAAATGGCTTATTGATAGAAGACAAAGAGTAGTAGTTGATGGGAGGTTTCAAACGTTTTCTTGGTGGTCCTCGGTATAAGCTCTCGGGGGTTTCTAGAGGTTACATTTTATACTCATATGTATGCTTGTGCAATTGTTTGCAAAAAAAACCACTTGCTCCCATTATTGTTAACGGCGACTCTATCGAAAGGGTGGACTGTTTTAAATTCCTAGGTACGATAATATCAAGTGACTTAGCTTGGGAAAACAACACAGACACTGTCGTCAAAAAGGCCCAACAAAGACTGTTCTTCCTGCGCCAACTAAAGAAGTTCGGGCTGAGGAGAGAAATTCTTGTTCAGTTCTATCGTTATGCTATTGAGAGTATTCTTACATTCTCAATATGTGTATGGTTCGGCGGCATCAGCCAGCGCCAGAGGGCAGGCTTGACAGAGTGGTGAAAACAGCTTCAAAAATTGTCGGTAGTGAACTCACCTCTCTAACAGCCATATATAAAGACAGATCCAAAAAAAGAGCCTGCAAAATTATCTCAGACCAAACTCACACCGCCCATTATCTTTTCGATCTATTACCGTCAGGCAAACGCTATAGATGCATCCGTACGAAAACAAATCGCTTTAGAAATAGTTTTTACCCAAGTGCCGTAGTAGCCTTATCAGGAATGAAATTTAGAACGTAGATGTAAAGACCCTGGAAACCTGGCTGTTTTCGCCGCTCTGGCGGAATTGTTATTTTTCTGGCGCTGGTTGGTATGGCTGAGTCGTACGCGTGTGGGGTGTGGGTGTACCTATTCTCAGTAGCGGATCGGTGGTGCTGAGCAACAATCTTCTCTTCTCCTGAAATGTTAGCTTAACTTAATAATTGTATCAATATATTTTTAAACAAAATTCAATTGTAATTTTAAATAAAAATTTTAATGATATTTAGTCCTCTTATAATGTATGTTTAATAATTTAAATTATATTTTTAGAAGATAATTTATTCATATATATATATATATATATATATATATATATATATATATATATTAAACCATTTAAGGACATTTTATATATATATATATTTATTTATTTATTTATTAACTAGTTTACACCACAATTATTGTTAAATAGATAATCTATTATTTTAATTGTGTCTTTATTTATTTATTATATTTAAGAAACATTTTAAAGAACACATTATGAATTTTTTTAGACCGACCACAGACCGACCGACCGACTGACCGACCGACCGACGACCGACCGACCGACACGACACGATCGAGAACCACGACCGACCACAGACACCGACCGACCGACCACGACAACGACCGACCGACCGACCGACCGACCGACCGACCGACCCGACCGACCGACCGACGACCGACATCCGACGACGACCACGACCGACCGACCGACCGACCAGACCGACCGACGCGACACGACCGACCGACGACCGACCGACCGACCGACCGACCGACCGACCGACCGACCGACCGACCGACCGACCGACCGACCGACCGACCGACCGACCGACCGACCGACCGACCGACCGACCGACCGACCGACCGACCGACCGACTTCGACCGACCGACCGACCGACCGACCGACCGACCGATCCGACCGACGAGATTCGACCGACCGACCGACCGACCGACCGACCGACCGACCGACGACCGACCCGACCGACCCGACCGACCGACCGACCGACCGACCGACAGCGACCGACCGACCGACCGACGACCGACCGATGCCGACGACCGACCGACCGACCGACCGCATTCGATCGACCGACCGACCGACGACCGACCATCCGACGACCGACCGACACACGATCCATCGACCGACCGACCGACCGACCGACCGACCGACCGATCCGACCGACCGACGACCGACCGACGACCGACCGACCGACAGATCGACCGACCGACCGACCGACCAGACCGACCGACCAGATACCGACCAGACCGACGACGACCATTCCGACTCCGACCGACCGACCGATCGCCATCGACTGATCGACCGACGACCGACCGACCGACCGACCGACCGACCGACCGACCGACCGACGACCGACCGACCGACCGACCGACCGACCGACCGACCGACCGACCGACCGACCGACCGACACCGACCGACCGACCGACCGACCGACCGACCGACCGACCGACCGACCGACCGACCGACCGACCGACCGACCGACCGACCGACCGACCGACCGACCGACCGACCGACCGACCGACCGACCGACCGACCGACCGACCGACCGACCGACCGACCGACCGACCGACCGACCGACCGACCGACCGACCGACCGACCGACCGACCGACCGACCGACCGACCGACCGACCGACCGACCGACCGACCGACCGACCGACCGACCGACCGACCGACCGACCGACCGACCGACCGACCGACCGACCGACCGACCGACCGACCGACCGACCGACCGACCGACCGACCGACCGACCGACCGACCGACCGACCGACCGACCGACCGACCGACCGACCGACCGACCGACCGACCGACCGACCGACCGACCGACCGACAGTTCGACCGACCGACACGACCGACCGACCGATTACGTGTGTAAGTGGTGTATGCGTGTGAATGCGTGTTTTGTGTTTGTTTGCGTGTGTCCTTCCGTCCGTCCGTGCTTTTGTGTGCGTGCGTGCGTGTGTGCCAAGGTCTAGCTAGGTCTCATTCGAATAGGGTTCGGAACATCGGCAAACCAACTATGCTGGTACTGATGGTACTCACTGTCAGGATACTTGTCGCTTCCAGAGGTTCCTTTCCCAAATTGAGACGGGACCGATATCAACGTTATCTCCGAGTTACATTGTAGTCACAGTATCCAATGTTGAGAGCGGAGTTTTCTCATAAAATGTTATGCTTACACCTTCTGGTTCTTGAACTCAGGGCGCCGGTTTGTCAGCGCCCCCAACGTGTAATAAAATATGCATAATTTCCGACGTCGATATTATACCAGTTTTTGTTGCTCCCGCGGAATAAAAGATTCAGTTACAGTTAGCTATTGCAAGTCGCTCTCCCTTGGTCTCTGTTTTCTGTCTCCCTCACTCCCTCCTTCTTTCGCTCCCTCTCTTCCTTCCTCCATCCCTCCCTCGCTTTCTCATTCCCTCCCTCCATCCTTCCTTCACTCACTCCTTCCTGCCCTCTTTTCAGCCCTCCGTCCCTCCTTCCTTCCGTCCCTCCTTCCTTCCGTCCCTCCTTCCGTCCCTCCTTCCTTCCGTCCCTCCGTCCCTCCGTCCCTCCGTCCCTCCGTCCCTCCGTCCCTCCCTCGTCCCTCCGTCCCTCCGTCCCTCCGTCCCTCCCTCCTCCCTCCCTCCGTCCGTCCGTCCGTCCGTCCGTCCGTCCGTCCGTCCGTCCGTCCGTCCGTCCGTCCGTCCGTCCGTCCGTCCGTCCGTCCGTCCGTCCGTCCGTCCGTCCGTCCGTCCGTCCGTCCGTCCGTCCGTCCGTCCGTCCGTCCGTCGTCCGTCCGTCCGTCCGTCCGTCCGTCCGTCCGTCCGTCCGTCCGTCCGTCCGTCCGTCCGTCCGTCCGTCCGTCCGTCCGTCCGTCCGTCCGTCCGTCCGTCCGTCCGTCCGTCCGTCCGTCCGTCCGTCCGTCCGTCCGCCGCCGCCGCCCGCCCGCCCGCCCGCCGCCGC
>JAODUO010000044.1:257500-265000 GCA_025642075.2 Ridgeia piscesae
GGATCGTATTGCTCTTGGGTCGATGTGTGCTCGAACATTTTCATGGGAAACTCTGCTTGACGGGTTTGGTAGGTACAAATTGATGCATCAGTTCAAAGTCTGTCAAAATACACTTGCCAGACCCACCAATGTGTTTTCATGGCAAAATATTATTTGTGTTCGCCATGTTCATTTCATCGTTCAGATCTATACTAGACAATGCCCGGTTGTGACAGCAGTGGCTATGGCACACTATCACGGAACGTATATAAAATGGGAACCATGTACAGACGTTTAAAACTCTATTTTAAAACTGTTCAGTAATGACATTAACTATTGTGTCCCGGAGACCATACACATACGCACGTTCTCATGCATGTGCGGGTGCACACACAGGGTGACTGCGCTTTGAAAATGGCGATATACTGTACTATCTATAAATTCTCCCGAAGGATATTCATGTGATTTCAACTCCAGTGCGGTAGACATGATTTTGAGTAACATTGGATGAATTATCTCGGTGAATTGGCTCGGTACCATGGAAGGCCAGCATTTCACAAGTGTTAGATTTAGTTGTTGACAGACCGCGCGTTTTTGCACTCGCGGGAGCTTTCTCCCTATGACCCCTTATTTGTTTTACAATTCTACAGCGGCGAAGCGGCGTTTTAAATTAAGGACATGCTATGGTGTGTGTTCACTGAAGCGCAACGAGTTGAGCAGTCTGGTGTAGCCGAGCCCGCAGCTATGTTTAACCGCATCGACGCTTGGCTGAAGGGGTCACCTGGGACCGTCTCAAAATCCTTACACTCCACACTAACACCGCCAATAATCTCAGCAGAACGCAGCCCCAGTCAAAACGTCTGCTGCCACGGAATGACCCAGCCAACACTCAACCCAAACCGTGCAACATGCACGCATGCAGCACGCATGCAAGTACGTCACACACATACACGCGGGCGCATTCATAACACGCACACAAACACACGCGCATGCACGCATGCACTCACCGGCGCACACGCGCACGAGTACAAAAAAGAAGGCGTTGATCGTAACTAGTATGAAATGGCCGTAGACACAGTTGTATCCGCGAAACATAACGAATACATAACGTGATATGAGCGTGGTTTGATTTGCGGTGAAACAAACGACGGTACTTTAAGTAGCGGAATGAATATACATTTAATAGAACTATAGTTATCTGGTGCGTATCACCTCCTACAGACACTGTGTATTCTGTAATAACGTGTTGATATTGTGCAGATGTTATGTTCTGAATACAATGAGGAATGTTGTTGTTTCTGGGTTTTTTTGTTTAACCGGTATTCTGCGCATGCATATTACACCGTGAGTCGCGAAGTGGCACTGAAGCTAGCACACGGGCACATTTGCACGCACACGATAAAAAACGATCCAAGATGGCCGACCGGGAATAAACGTGTGTTCTGCCGTGTCAGGAGGTTTGATAGTTGTGGTGGTAGGGAGGCGTTGAAGGGTGAAGAATGTGAAGGTGGGTGACACACTGAAGGCCATAGAGCGCAATGAACTTTTCGGATTTCGTGAAAGTGGTAGATGGAGGTTGTTTCAGCTAGTATTAATCTATTAACGAAAGTCTAAGATCGACGCACACAGTACCAGTCCCTCCGTGTCAGGGAAACTGTCAGTGTTCATTACGTAATGACGTCTAGCACCAGACACCCAATCTCTTTGACCTTTGCACTTCGCGTGACTGTCTCGCAAGCGCGCACACAATGCCGAAGTCGCTAGCGACTTGAGGACAACGAAGAAGGCAAACTATTTTAGGACTCATTGAAGCACTATGCTAAGCAAGATGAAATAGGTCCTCGATCCCAAGGAATTGGCAAAATAGATTCGGGAATTATGACAAATATTCGGGATATTTAAACAACCGGTAGATGAAAAATAAATCGCACTGCTTGAAGGTAAAGTTATCTTTCTTCACGACCAAATCGATGACAACGAACAGTGTGTTTGCAGTGGTAACCTGCGCTTCAGTGGCATTGAAGAGACAGCTGACGAGGAGGACCGTCAGTTAGCGATCATGGAAATATGCAATAAGTCCATGGGGTCAGTCCTGTTGTACTGCCCAGCGACATCGAACGGGCACACAGGATTGATCGTAACACGAACACCTCCACCCGGCCGCGACCCGTAATTGTCCGCTACCGATCGGAAAAGACAAACGACCGATTATTCCGATCAAAAGCCTGACTCAAAGATTTCAATGCGTTCTAAATTGATTTACACAACAAGAGCGCTTAAAATGCAAATCATATGAGAGATTGCTGGACTTACAACGGGAATGTTGTGAACTAGTGTGTCAACAACGTGATTATTCACATGATGCTTACCACTCATGAACTGGTCATTTATAAAATAACTTGCAAAGTATAGCAACAAGTATCGGTGACAATGATGGAAACAATTTATTATCGCCCACATGACATTCTTAAAATATATAATTCCTTGATTCCTTGAAGTTTTTGCTATAGAAATAAATCTATTTTTGTGATTTGAAATGTGTACTGCATAGGAACCATTCTTAAGAATAAGGTGTAAGACCATATTACGTATGTAAAACGTTCGGTTCTTTCTTCGGTCTCGATGTTTTTCTTTATGCCTAATTTTTATTCCATGTACTTATTGTACTAATTTATTTACACTTTTTTGTACATATTATTATTGTTGCTATATTGAGTCTTATCAAATAACCTTTTTAAATAAAATTGTAGTGTGTCTTATCAACTGAATCTGGATCATCAGTCTTATTACTAGCATTTTAATGTGTAACGGAAGAACAATTTCCATTGTTAATGTGATGTCTAAAACGGACAATGAAGTCTTTTGAACCTTTGAATCTTTGTACTGACGTACATTATTACCGATTGCCATTTTTCAGGTGTCACTCACTTGTGTAGTTAATTATGATTTACATGTGTGTGTGTGTGTGTGTGTGTGTGTGTGTGTGTGTGTGTGTGGTGTGTGTGTGTGTGTGTGTGTGTGTGTGTGTGTGTGAGCGTGCGTGCGTGCGTGCGTGCGTGCGTGCGTGTGTGTGTGATCCAGATCTGTGAAATAAATGAATTATCAATGGTCACCAAAACAACAGTGCTATTTTTGCAGGGGACTACAATATAAATATCCTAATCATAAATGAGCAAGAACAATGTAGCACATTCTTTGATATGTTAACTTCATTCAGTCTTTTCCCCCAAATTACTCTTCCTACAAGGTAAACCACATGCACTGGTACACTTATCGACCATTTCTTTTGCAATTAAACAAAACACATCTTACAAAGTCCAGCAGGAATTTTAATTAAAACATTTTCTGACCATCAGCTATATTTTATGTTTGTAGAAAAAAAAGGCTATGTTAAAAGTAAAAGTAAAATAAATAGTCACTCTCCTGATATACGTACAAGCACAAGCACAAATGCAGACCCAAATCATAATTATAATATTGTCATAAATTAAATAAACCAATCTAAAAATAAATAGATGACTAAAACATTACTTAATTTTATTAAATACAAGCATAACAAGTATACATGGATAACTCAAGGCCTGCTAACCTCACCATGATACAGAGACAAACTTCACAAACAATTAAAAATAACAAAACCTGAATCCTACGAATATGCCATATTATTGGTCAATGTAAAAATGTACAATGGCATTTTGAAAACAAACAAGTTTTCGCAAAGCAAAACAACTATGTTATGATAAAATCTTAATCATTTTTAATTTGATATAAACACACGAAAAAAAACTAAATGAAATCCTGACTAAACTTAAAACTAATTAATCATTTCCTAAACATGTTAAATACTCAGATTTCAATGTAACAGATAAATAAGAAATTGCTAATACGTTCAATGCGTTATTTTTTTACCAATATAGGTAGTAATCTGGTAAACGATATTAAATATAAACATACGGTGATTTGGAACGGAATTCCAACCTATATTCAGCACTCACATAGCCTAAGACGTTTTGTGTTATCATTAAAATCAATTGCGTAAGAGGGTATGAAGATCTGGCTCAACCTTAATTCCACTTTGAAGCACGTGTAGCCTATTCTTACTTACTTTAAATCATACATATTATTAAATATTTATTTACATGTGAAACTGGTTAAGATTGTAATTGCGGTTGGTGTAGCCTTTCGTCTGTGCAACTTTTAATGAGTCAACCTATTACTGTTGTGACATAAAATCGGGTCTGAATTTGAAATGTAATTCTTATTCAACACGCTAAATTACTATTATATAGTTTATACAATTATGATGGGCAGTTTCTTCTTTTGAAGTATTGATCATATTGTATTATCTTCATATTATATTACTGGCTACAGCCTTAATTGGCTCCGTTGTCAACCGGGAATCGTGTACTATATCATTTATTGTCACATTTGCTGATTATGTTTAATTGTATGATGTTTGCGGTTCCAAAAAAAATAGTAAACATTACTAAGAGTAAGACAGTATATTATCAAGTAGCATTACTAATTCACAAGGATTTTTTTAGCGTTGTGACATTAAAATACAAGTAGTACGTGCACATACATTTACATACCTCCATCGTGCATCCTACGTTAGAGTAAGAGTAAGAGAGTAAAGCATCTTGTGCAAAAACAAAACTAAAGCATACATTACATTGTTAGCATGTTGCATTGCATGGATGTCACTTGGCTAAAGGTCGTCTTGCAGTGACACCATCATCAAATTATAATCATCATCATTACTATAGATATATACACATTTGTATTCTTACAACAAAATATAACAACAGAATTGTCAAAATCAAGTTAAGCATATTGTTAGATATCACCAAATCTGTACTACTAAAAATTAATAAATATGGTAAGTAAACTATATATATATATATATATATATATATATATATATATATATATATATATATATATATATATAATATATCTTTAAGCATAAGCAGGTTGTTACTACTGCTGGTGATATCTGATGACGATCTGGGAAGTTTGAACCACTTAGAATATAAATTAGTATAATCATGTAAGAAATGTAAGAAAGTATGGATGAGCGTGGATGATTCCAAACATGATTTGATTTGAATTGGCTATTTATAACAATGAAATAAAACACTGGTAAGTTGCAACTTAATTGCATTCTTGACATCTAGAGTTTAAGCATATCACTTGACTTTGATAAGTGTCTAAGTAGAACACACGTAGTAACATGTGTTTAAGCTTCGATATGTGATTAACATTTCTTATTTGTTCTGTTTTGTTCCATATTTTTTTAAAATATGTCTAGGTAACTTCAAATAAAAGCTAATAATGGGTTTCTGTTCAACATGAAGCTTGAACTGTCTGGTTATTGTTTTATCTATATCAACATTATTTTAAACAACATTTCTAAACGACTTAAGGTAATACATCATGTTCAAAGTCCTACATCAATAACGAAGCCTTTAATTTAAATACATCTAGGTCCGTGTGACTCTTATATCCTTTCCTATTCATTATTCTTAAGGCATGTTTGTGTAACATTTCTAATTTCTTTGTGTTTCTCTTGGCCCATGCTTGTATTCCTTATGTTATGTGACAGTGAATTATTAAAAGTGTTGTATAATGATTTTAGTAATTTATTTGGTTTGACATGTTTCACTTATTTATTGTAAAATGGCTCGAGATATTTTCGAGCTGATTATATTAATGTGTTATTTTCATGTTAGATGTTTATCTATATGTATTCCTAGGAATTTTACAGATTCATCTTTGTTTTACTTGTGGATCTGGTTAATAATTTCACTGTTTATTTTAACACTTCTTTTTGCTTCATAGTTGCTATTTTTAGGACTAATGACACACTAGTGTGTCTTTGTGACGTTCAAGCATAGCTTGTTTGCGCACGACACATTGTATATTGTGTTTAATTATTGTGTTTAACTTATTAACATCACAGTCTGACTGGTAAATTGTTGTTTCATCAGCAAAAGATAATAAGTTAACAGAGGTCTAGTTTGGTACGTTATTAATATAGACTAGAAAACACACAGGTCCTAATATGGATCCTCCATGAATTAAATTTATCAGTGGTGATTTGCAATCATTTTTTTCCAATGTACTGTTTACGATTAGAGAGGTAATTGGAGAGCCATTTATTACTGACGCTTCTAATTCCATAATTACATAATTTATATAACAGAATATCAGGATCAATTATATTAGAAATCTAAGCTATGAAAAGCATAAATTAAGCAAAACACTTATATTACTATAAATATATTCGTATTACAGCGTAGGAAAATCATGCATATCTTTACATGTATACAAAGTTCAACTTGGTAACATCTGAACATTATCTTAATAGGATAAAAAATGCATAAACATGTAATTAAACAATATCAGTAAATTAGTTAAGTGACTAACAAAATTAGGCTGACAGTTCAAAGTTGTATGTCTCTCGCTAAAATAAATAGTAATAAATAGGCATGGCGATATAAAAGTAAACTGAATACAGAAAGCATAATGCCACTTAAAAATAAAATTAATTAGTGATACAAAGCTAACCTGGCAGTTACACATGCATATAAATGCGTAAGTAAATTGAAATAAATCAATAAGCAAACAAACCATATGCAAGGCGTCATAAAACAGTGAACCGCCGCAACGTGTCGCCATGTAATTAATTTCACAAAGAGTACAATAATTACTTTACCAAACAAAAATAGTCGTGTCTCTCCACTACATTGCTAAACATTCTCGAACCAGCAATGCCAAATCTTTAATTTTATTAACACATCTGATATTAATCATAGGAATATTTCCTGAAAAAAATTGCAAAGACAATCCCAGTCTATGAAAAGGTGAGCCAACAGTATTCAGTAAGCCATTTTGTTTGACCATCAATATGATTTCCGACCGAAACATTAAACTTAATATGCAGTACTAGAATTGACATATAGAATAATAACCAAACTGGATAAGGATGAAATACCAATTAATATTTATTTTGATCTCTCCAAGGCTTTTGATACTATTGATCATATAATTTTAATTGATAAATTGAAATATGTTGGTGTATACGGAACACATCTCAACTTATTCAGCAGCTACCTAGACAATCATAAACAATACACGGACATTTACAATATCAATCAAGTATGTCATCGATAACAACAGGTGCATCACAACGTTCGAACTTAGGACTACTATTATTCATCATAAACATCAAGTAAAATGTGTAACTTCCTACGTTATGCCGAACACATGGTGCCTCTAGATATTGAAAAACATTATATTTCATATCGTGAGTTATGTAAGGGCTTTTAAGAGAGGGGATTGATCAGTCATACTACATGCCCTCAATTTTGTTCTGAATTGAAATGGTGGGGAGGTGGATAATTCCTATGCTGTACCACCCACGCTACGCTCAAAACTGGGGGAACACGTTTCCCTCGACCTTCACCAATCGACGCCTATGCTGCCATATTGAACTTTGAGCAATTGCTTTTTTATGTT
>JAODUO010000044.1:270000-280000 GCA_025642075.2 Ridgeia piscesae
ATGGCGAAATATTGTTTGTGTTCGCCACGTTCATTTCATCGTTCAGATCTATACTATACAATGCCCGGCTGTGACAGCAGTGGCTATGGCACACTATCACGGAACGTATTTTTAAAATGGGAATCATGTACAGACGTTTAAAACTCTATTTTAATTTTGTTCAGTAATGACATTAACTATTGTGCCCGGAGACCATACACATACTCAGGTTCTCATGCATGTGCGGGCCAGCCAGCATTTCATCGTTCAGATCAGCATTTAACCCAAACCGTGCAACATGCACGCATGCAGCACGCATGCAAGTACGTCACACACATACACGCGGCGCATTCATATATATATATATATATATATATATATATATATATATATATATATATATTATATATATATATATGTATATATATATATATATATATATATATATATATATATATATATATATATATATATAGAGATAAACGCTTTGGTTATGAAATAAAGATGAAATTAAATATGTATGAACAATGGGAGGGACAAATAATACACATAACGTGAGGAGGATTATCACAATCAGTCACTGTTGGAAACACGGACTATCCTCTAAAACCATCAACTGACAATTACAACGAATTTATCAATGAATTATCAATGGTCACCAAAACAACAGTGCTATTTTTGCAGGGGACTACACTATAAATATCCTAATCATAAATGAGCAAGAACACTGTAGCACATTCTTTGATGTGTTAACTTCATTCAGTCTTTTCTCCCAAATTACTCTTCCTACAAGGTAAACCACATGCACTGGTACACTTATCGACCATTTCTTTTGGAATTAAACAAAACACATCTTACAAAGTCCAGCAGGAATTTTAATTAAAACATTTTCTGACCATCAGCTATATTTTATGTTTGTAGAAAAAAGAGGCTATGTTAAAAGTAAAAGGAAAATAAATATGCACTCTCCTGATATACGTACAAGCACAAGCACAAATGCAGACCCAAATCATAATTATAATATTGTCATAAATTAAATAAACCAATCTAAAAATAAATAGATGACTAAAACATTACTTAATTTTATTAAATACAAGCATAACAAGTATACATGGATAACTCAAGGCCTGCTAACCTCACCATGATACAGAGCAAACTTCACAAACAATTAAAAATAACAAAACCTGAATCCTACGAATATGACATAATTATTATTGGTCAATGTAAAAATGTACAATGGCATTTTGAAAACAAACACGTTTTCGCAAATCAAAACAACTATGTTATGATAAAATCTTAATCACACGAAAAAACTAAATGAAATCCTGACTAAACTTAAAACTAATTAATCATTTCCTAAACATCTTAAATACTCAGATTTCAATGTAACAGATAAATAAGAAATTGCTAATACGTTCAATGCGTTATTTGTTTTACCAATATAGGTAGTAATCTGGTAAACGATATTAAATATAAACATACGGTGATTTGGAACGGAATTCCAACCTATATATTCAGCACTCACATAGCAAAAGACGTTTTGTGTTATCATTAAAATCAATTGCGTAAGAGGGTATGGAGGTCTGGCTCAACCTTAATTCCACTTTGAAGCACGTGTATCCTATCCTTACTTACTTTAAATCATACATATTATTAAATATTTATTTACATGTGAAACTGGTTCAGATTGTAATTGCGGTTGGTGTAACCTTTCGTCTGTACTACTTTTAATGAGTCAACCTATTACTTTACATTACTGTTGTGACATCAAATCGGGTCTGAATTTGAAATGTAATTCTTATTCAACACGCTAAATTACTATTATATAGTTTATACAGTTATGATGGGCAGTTTCTTCTTTTGAAGCATTGATCATATTGTATTATCTTCATATTATATTACTGGCTACAGCCTTAATTGGCTCCGTTGTCAACCGGGAATCGTGTACTATATCATTTATTGTCACATTTGCTGATTTTGTTTATTTGTATGATGTTTGCGGTTCCGAAAAAAAATTGTAAACATTACTAAGGGTAAGAGTAAGACAGTATATTATCAAGTAGCATTACTAATTCACAAGGAGTTTTTAGCGTTGTGACATTAAACTACAAGTAGTACGTGCACATACATTTACATACCTCCATCGTGCATCCTACGTTAGAGTAAGAGTAAGAGAGTAAAGCATCTTGTGCAAAAACAAAACTAAAGCATACATTACATTGTTAGCATGTTGCATTGCATGGATGTCACTTGGCTAAAGGTCGTCTTGCAGTGACACCATCATCAAATTATAATCATCATCATTACTATAGATATATAAACATTTGTATTCTTACAACAAAATACAACAACAGAATTGTCAAAATCAAGTTAAGCATATTGTTAGATATCACCAAATCTGTAATACTAAAAATTAATAAATATGGTAAGTAAAGTATATATATATATATATATATATATATATATATATATATATATATATATATATATAAGAGGCAAATATTTGTGTACGAATAGTCATTTTGTATTAATTGCAACGTAGTTGAATTCTTCCATGAAAAATCGAGGTGGCGTTTGATTTCAAATATTCTCTCAGTGGGAGCTTAAACTTGATACAACGCAATATAAAAAACACCTTTACCTTTTTTACATTATTAATTATCACTGCATATGGAAGTCTAGCGTGATCTATATTATTTATAAAAAGTATCCGTATTGTAACCCACTTATATCGTTTTACGTAAGTTAAATATTTCCATAATTTCTTCCGTTAACCTCCTACGTGGAAATTGAGTGCCAATATCCCCAAGGTGTGATAAATGAGTGCCAGGTTAATGGTTTATGTGTGTTATGTTGGTGTTGCTCCCATAGGCACTGTCGGCGATTTGCCTGCCAAGTAAAAGTTCATTTGGTGCAAGATAATTTATGACTCCAGCGACCATTCACTTCAATTTCACAATGTGAAATGCCTGCCGGCAGGAAACATTCCTGTGGAACACAAAGCTGAGTTTATGTAGAGGGCAGTATTTTTTACTTGTTAGGAGGGCGTTTTATTTTAAATATGGATAATAAATTTGTTTACTTCAATCGGTGTGTAACACCGGAGAAACTCAGTTCCGGTGACTCATCGAGCGGTGCAGTCCAGCATATGCTGCAGGCAATCAAATACCACCTGGCGCAACAGAACTGTTTAGTAAAGAAACACTAAATATCTACTCGACATCATACACAAATTAATATCATTCAGGATCTAGGTTTATGAAAATGTGTTCTGTAAAAAAATGGACGCTCAAACTCATTACAAACCGAAGTTTAATATATCAAAGTACTTGTTAGATACCAAATGTATGGAAGATTATAACATTTTGCTTAATACATTTGACACGGTCAACTGGAAATCTAAAATTGATGTTTTTATCCTGGTCGAAAAGGTTCCGATCGCATTGTATCTTAAAATCATCCGACCGACCGACCGACCGACCGACCGACCGACCGACCGACCGACCGACCGACCGACCGACCGACCGACCGACCGACCGACCGACCGACCGACCGACCGACCGACCGACCGACCGACCGACCGACCGACCGACCGACCGACCGACCGACCGACCGACCGACCGACCGACCGACCGACCGACCGACCGACCGACCGACCACCGACCGACCGACCGACCGACCGACCGACCGACCGACCGACCACGACCGACCGACCGACCGACCGACCGACCGACCGACCGACCGACCGACCGACCGACCGACCGACCGACCGACCGACCGACCGACCGACCGACCGACCGACCGACCGACCGACCGACCGACCGACCGACCGACCGACGACCGACCGACCGACCGACCGACCGACCGACCGACCGACCGACCGACCGACCGACCGACCGACCGACCGACTTGGGACCGACCGACCGATCGACCGACCGACCGACCGACCGACCGACCGACCGACCGACCGACCGACGTCTAAACCGACCGACCGATCACGAACACCGAAGACGACTAAATCACCATCTCGACGAAAACCGACCGACCGACCGACCGACCGACCGACCGACCGACCGACCGACCGACCGACCGACCGACCGACCGACCGACCGACCGACCGACCGACCGACCGACCGACCGACCGACCGACCGACCGACCGACCGACCGACCGACCGACCGACCGACCATCGACCGACCGACCGACCGACCGACCGACCGACCGACCGACCGACCGACCGACCGACCGACCGACCGACCGACCGACCGACCGACCGACCGACCGAATGAACAATTATTGATATGATTGATTGCGGAGGTATTTATGTCATATGTTTCTATTCAGTGTATTTGTGTAAACAACCCTTGTGGAGGGTTTACCAAGGGTCCACAAAAGCGTCTGGTGCCTTGGGCCCACCACTGTCTTAATCCGTCCCGGTTATAACATAGTATTCACAAAGATAAATGCAGGATTCTTAATTAAACCATCTACGGAGAAATCACCGCGTGTTGTATTCATGTGATGTTTAGCAACGATGACCACCTCGTGTATGTTCGCACAATGACCATATATGGCCTGCAAGTGGGTCACGATACATGGCGTGACTCCGCGCGACTGGAGCTTATTGGGGACTAAGCGAGACTAGTTGGGGACTGGACACAAGAATAATATTCTAACGATGGATGACAGTTGTAGCTTCCGACTGATGAATACTAGGAAAATCAGTTCATAAATGTCTTGTGTTATACGTTTCTTATCTTAAATGTCCGATTTAATAGTGAGTATATCACACTATCATAGACACATAGCGATTTACGCTGTGCAGATAATAGATACGATGTTAGACCGTATGTGTCTTTTACGGAATTTGCGTTTTACATTGCTGTACGTTGTGTTTTCGATAAGCACTTATATCTTACTAGTTGTCTAAATGCACATAATCATAACACATGTATACATTTGGCCCAAACAGGTTGTACTGCGCGAAAACTGGCACTCTTCATTATTAGTCAAGATCGCCAAACACAAGTATTTGCCGCTATTGCCATGGCAACCACCATAATAATCTATTAAAATTCATGATTTCCGTGATCATTGTCACCGGCAAAGTGTTCCATTGCTTCTGCTTGTAATAATCCTTCGAACAATATAACTGAAATACGCTATTTCGGAACAGTTCGATTATTACGACCAAAAACAAAACAAAGTCCTATATGTTAACATGGAGTATATGGACCTCCTGCCCCCAACTGCCTCCAGCCTCGTTTTCGCGCGCGAGACTTGCACGCCCTATTGTTGGGAGAACAAACATTCGTTGGCTAATGCCAAGCTACAAAGAATCCGTTCAATGGACCTCTAGTGTGTAGAAATTATGTTTCTATTCAGATTGGCATCAAAACTGCATATTAAAACAGATGGCAGGCGGTGTTTTTTTTCCAGCGTATTGATAATGGTGTAATTTTCATTGGTGATGTCAACATGACAGATTACTGTCTGTCTGAGATGAAGGTGTGTCAGGTTTTGAAGTGATTCATGCAAACTGAGGAATTAAAATGTTACAAATTTGCCAGGGCACTCTACCAGTGGATGATAAATACGCTGTAGAATGTTCAATAACATACTTATTCAAAATGTATAAGAAATGAAAGAAAAACGTTACAATGGCCACCTATAGTCAAATGTGGTCTTACGTAATCGTCTAACTAACAAAGTACTAAGTTCTGGTTCACAGAGCGTCCTGCTCTGCTAATAATAACCGAACGATGCAGATAACCATCTTTAATGACACAGCAGGCTGCAACGTCTCACGTGGCTCCAACAATATACTGACCTAGCTCTAGACTGACTATTCGTAATCATAATGACTTGCATTCAACATTGCTTTAGGCAGCGATGCTATCGCCGTGTTTGTAGCTGGGTGTAAGTGGTTACAGAGAGTGAGTCTGTAACCACACACAAGCAAGATCGGCTATCTATAACCTTGACGGCGTTTTTGTTAAATTATCAGTAAACGACACCACCCTGGTTAGCCAAAGTATTAGTGTGCGCTATGTCCTTAAAGCTTTTACTTCCTATAATAGTATTGCCTTCAGCGACTGGTGTAGCCTTTGTTTGCGGCTAAAACAATATTTTTATCGTGCTATGTGAACCCGGCTAATTGTAATGTACATGTCAAACGATCTTAGTGATCAGCTACCAGTAAACACTTAGTTGGCGACGATATTGTTTCATTTAAAATAATCTATAGGGTGGCACTGAAACCACAAATATGTGATAGCAAAGCCTTACTGACTGCCTTTTGCGTACGCCGTTAGCGATATTAGTAAATACACGCCGGCGAAATGTGACATTGTGGTGGTCTCACACACCAAATACATGTAAACTTCATTCGGCCTCATCATAGCAGTTCACGTTGTTCGTCGTCCCGTTTCTTAGCAGTTAGGACCCAGCTCGGTGAAAGCAACAGTATCCTCCACTTGGCAGAACATGTCTGTCAGGGGATAAAGTAGATACCCGAACAACAGAAAACATAGCTATCTGAACTGTAGAAAACAGCAGGCCAACGTATCTATGATTGACATAAGCTCAACTTGCCAACATATAAAATGTGGAGTACCTCATCATTATATTCCGTATATTAACGACATATATTAACGACAATGTATACTGTTTAGACAATACAAGATCATGACACCAGCGGCTATAGGACACTATCCCAGAACGTATATAAATGGAAACACTTTAGAGACTTTAAGACACTTTTTTAAACTTCTCAAATCAAGATATTAATAACTGTGTGCACTTTCCAACTGATATACGTTAATACGTGTTGCTTGTCTACGGTAAATTGTTGTAATATTTATATAGTCAGGTGTCGTACGAAGCTGAAATACGCACACCATACAAAGATACAACAAGGCCTCAGTGCTTGTGGTAATATTACAGTTCAATTAGAAGGAGCAACAGGAAGCACGGAAGCCACCAAACCCTCTCCTCCTAGCGTACGGTTTATACGCTTTGGACAATTTTCACAATTATGAACGACGCCTTATACATTGATACCCGTTTCAATCCTGGGTAAGTTCCTGTGTACTTTTGCTATTGTGTTTATCTTAGACTTCAAAAGAGGTATACTATACCAAGTTAAAGGACTGATAACTGAAGAAACGTCATCATTAGTATCGTCATCATCATAATGCAGTCTTAGTGTCCCGTGAATGGAAGAATGCCTAAGCATGCTGATTCCATATCTGCATGCATTGCAAACACCTTTCCCAGATGATGCCCATCATTCATGTCAAAATATGTCACAGATTGGATTACATAAATAGAACGAAACAGTTCTGATCAACACTGGATCGATTAGTTCGATGCCACCAAAAACTAGCAGATGCCGTTCACAAGTTTCAGTCCCAGGTGTTCATATACCGCGCCCCATTGGCAGCTTTTTGCCTGTGACTAACTCTTGTTTGAACTCTTCTAGCTCTCGTCGAGTACTGTCGCCGCGCGAATGGCTTCAGCTTACACATTGTCGTCTGTGCGCACTGACGCGGAAAGGGTTGCGTCGTTCAGCGACTATCTAGAACTATATTTAACATCAACGGCCCTGTGCAGGTACAGACCAACCAAGCTCATCGTCTAAAAAACTCAATTTCTATACTAAGGCTGCAGCCTTCCACAGCGAAGTATGAAATATTCATATAAAAATACGAAACATTTCCCCGTAATTATTGCAGCACCGACCGTCATTCCGATCTACTGCAGCAATAGTTACAGCATTGACAGGAACAAACCGGCCCGCATTTATGCCCAAATCATATATATATATATATATATATATATATATATATATATATATATATATAATTTATGCATATATATTTAAAAAATAATAACTCACCATGTATAAATTGACCACTTTAAATATGTCAGCAAATCCTGCAAATATATACAATTATATATATATATATATATATATATATATATATATATATATTATATATATATATATATATATATATATATATATATATATATATGTAGGTTAGTTGAGAAAATAACTATGATGACATTTCATTGTGAGTGTAGAGTACAGGGCAAGAACGGCAGCACTGAGGTATGTGGCAGCGACCAATCATATCTTGCATGCATATTATACTGCAACTGCTCTGATGAAGATGACTGCTGCAATATATGCACCAACACAGAATAGGCTTAGGCTGAAGACGAGGAGGGTATTGAGTTGGAGAATGCTGAAGAGGGGGATTTGGAGGATGAGAGGATGGAGATGTAGACAAAAATCGTGGAGGGCATATGAGCATGACGAGGATGGTATTTTGTTCCTGATTATCTAGATGATGAGTGGGAATAGGAAACATATTGTCATTTTATTTTATTACGAACATTATTAACTGTTATCCTCATTTATCAAGATAACATACACATTACACTTATAGCTGATTGTTGTGTGATTCCTTGTAACATACCTACACTAACTTTCACACATAATTACGTAAAGCAAGAATGTCCCTGTCAATATTAGTAATGATGTTGGCACTATACACAAAGTGTAACATGTGTGACTGCATGTTTCAGATAATTTTAATTATGACTGATTACTCTTTTTGTCATGATCAAATGTGTGAAATAGTGTGAGATTATCCATTTGTGTTCATGAATAAACTAAATTATATCTTCATAAAAGGTTCTATTTATTGTCCATTGAGAGGTCAACTTTGACCTGCTCCTGACGTTCGGCATATGATTTGACCTTGAACTTGAATACCCCAAAAGAGAGGTATTATACATTATTCTAAGACAAGCGTGTTTAAACTAACATGTTTTGATATAACCAGTGGCAGTTTTGGATTTAAGCACATTACCAGAATTGGCCAAAGTTTGGGCACCCAAGCTAAATTTCTGGGACGCGATATGAGTCCAAATCAACAAAAACGTTCATAGACTAGATCATTTCTGGGTTCGCTACTGAACACTTGTGACTGTCAAATGGACTAATTCGTAGTTATCACTATGTTGCGAGATTACAGAAATATTGGGTTTTTTGAGAGGTCTATTCCTATCAAGGTTTTCTATGAACCTTTAACACAGCTGTTTTCTTACCCAACCTCATCTTTTTAGATGGAATGCGTGGATGATTTCAATTTGTTTTGTCTACCCTAAATGTATATATTCATCTTGTCACAGGCAATTTGTTATTCAAGCAGTCTCTTATTGGTTTTTATACAATAACTTATTTTTAGTGACTTTATTTTACATTCTATTGATTGTGTTCAAAGACGTTTTTGTAACTTTAACGCATAAATATATAAATCTGGTAAATAATAATGGCCTGACCAGTATTAATTATAATGACATGCATTCATCAGCGCTTTAGGCAGCGATGATATCGCCTTTTTGTAGCCAGGTGAATAACGTTGTACAGGGTGTGTCGCTAACCACTCACCTGCAATAATGGCTACCTACGGCCTCGTCGCCTTAATTAGTTGGCGACGATAATTATTGTCCACGTGAACCAGGCTGTAGGTTATGCCTCGAGGGACCTTAAATACATGGTGCTCTTTGTTACCCCTATGGTAGATCTTCTGTTGCCAGAATAGGTCAATGAACTCTTTATCTCGGCGCTATGTGTACGCCTTGAGGGTTTGCATGCCATGCGTTCCGCTTTGTGGTAGTTGCACGCAAACACAGCAAGGGTAATATAATTATAGTTCATTCGAGCTGAAACAACATCCGTGTGCGCCGATTCATAATTATGTTTAAATGTGAACCTGAGCGTGCAAATACTCTAGGGAAACGAGTGTATATGCACGCATGAATGTACTGGGAAAGAGTGTGAACGTACGGGGGACTAGTGTGCGAATGCGAAAGAGTGTGATTACGGGGGAAGAGAGTGTGAATGCTGTGAATGCAGGGAGAGACATAGCAGTCACATAAGACGGGAATAAATAATATATCAACTGAGGTATAAACGAAAGTCCTAAACAGTGTGCTGGTGTTCGTTG
>JAODUO010000044.1:285000-290000 GCA_025642075.2 Ridgeia piscesae
CTGGTCCTATTTCGGGATCGATCATTATATCGAACACAAGTCCTGGCTCTCGCACTACCAGCTTCATTAGCAACTGCTTTGCCTGCCCCTCACCAAGTTCGTTAGTGTCAGCCTAGAAGGATTACAAAACAATGTAATACAACTTTATATTCACAGTATGATTACTTTAATACAAATAATGTTGGTGTACATGTTATATATGTTAAGCAAAATGCAGTACATCTTTCTTATTGTAATTTCTGAAAAGCTGGAATTATGATATCTTTATGATGATACGAAGCAAATTATACTTGGCATGTGTATGAATAAATTATAAATGATATGTATGTCTGTGTTGCAGCGTATCTGAAAAAAGATAAGATCCAAATTAGTTTATTACGTAATTTATTTTTGAAAAGTACGTATCACAATTTCAAACCAGGTATATATCTGCATATTCTGTTACAATACCTGCACAGTATTTGGACCGTGACGAGAATATATAATTGTCACCCAAACTATATTGTCACTTGTATTTAAGTTAAAATGTGTATGGTGAGAACACTATTTACCTGCAGTTGCTGCTTTCTTTGCCTATCATTGTCACACAAGCACAGTCACACCTGTCTAGTGACCATGATGACTGTCTCGATATTCTGCCACGATCTCGTTGTACCCTGTCACCTAACAGTCCCTCTTCCTGTTTCTCTATGTCTTTCACCCTCTGCAACTGGTTTCCCCTTCAAACGCTGTGTGCAAATATAATTAATATACACAATGATATATTTATACATGATCACAAACAGCCGAATATATTCATTTATAAAGACCTAACACAAAAGCGAGCTAGACCTTTCTAATTATGTCGAGAGAAAAAGAGAAAACACAAACTTTTGAACAATTGCAGTACAACATTATACGTTATAAAACCACTTGACAATACGATATGTTAGCGTTCATGCATTATTTTCTACCGTATTTCATATTGTAATATAGTTAACTTTGCAAATACTAAATATTATCTTGAGGAAGACATTAATGAAGTTATAAAAAATAAATGAGTGAGGACGAATTCTCACTATGCGATTTCTTATCGTTGATCGTCACCAAATTCACAGTTATTGGATTAATTGAAACTTGGTTACATAGTGATAATGTTGACTTATATGAAATATCGGAGTATACAAATATTCATGTGACTAGGACATCTACGAAATGACGGCGAATATCACTATAAGTACATAGTTCACTTGAATATACTGTATTAACAGAAATGAGTATAATAACTGAATATCTGGAATGCGTGTTTATTGAAGTGAGGACTCGGTCTATGACACCTAATACTAAATAATTGTTGGTATTGTCTATCGACCACTTAGTACAAACATTACCACTTTCACAAATAAAAAGTCTTTAACTTACTTAGGAAGCAATATACATTTCAGTAACTGGACAAAATTAATGTTTGATAAGTCGAATCACACCATTTCAAGTTCATTCTACATATGGCATAACTGCTTTTTGTATTGCATGCGCCTGGTACGAGCAACCATATACTAAATAAGTGAACACGGGTATAATAGAGACTCTTGACCACAAGGCAACAGGAAACCCCTCACTAGATTCTCATTTATCCATTTACGATTGTTGGGTAATGTTTAACTCGAGACTTCTATAATATAACTAGACAGTCATGTTGTGGGTGCGTGCGTGCGTGCGTGCGTGCGTGCGTGCGTGCGTGTGTGTGTGTGTGTGAACATGTTTCAGTGCATCCGTGCGTGTGCGTGTCAGGTTGCATGTGAGCTGGTAACATTGGGAATTGTTTATACGTAATACAAAAAGTGTGTTCCATTAGTACCATTAGAACACGGATACATTATTTATGACGATGTATCAAAATTGTTGTTAATGTGTAACTTCTCTATATCAAAATGTGTATGTGAAGTTATTTTGCATTGGTCGGCCGGCGAGGTTATTGATGTTTGCATTCTAATTTTTACAATGATATCATTATCTAAAGGTCAAACATAGACTCTTTCACTCATGTCGGCCACTCGGGTTGAACATCAATGGCTTCCGAGGAGCCTCTATTTTTCCTGACATTTATAAATCGCCGTGCTTAGGTTTTGGAATAATATTCAGAATTGTCCACTGCAACGGTATTTGCTAATGGTATTCCAACAAACTGGTACGTTAACATACATTTGATAATAATAAAAAAATAAAGTTCACTAAGTCGAAAATGTCTGGCAAGGTCGACTAGGCTTGCAAATTACATTGAAGGGTTTTCAAAGCTTGTGCAGCATAAACAACTTATTCAGGATTTGAATCGGCAGCATATATTATGAAACAGTGTCTTGCGGTTATATGGCGTTAGATATTGTAACTGACACGCCCATATGAGAGTTTCATGCAAACACCTCCATCCCAACAATTATTCTACCCGACCGACAGTACTTTGGCGCGGCGATGCTGCCGATAAGACCAACAGGCGTCTTAACACTTGTATTATCAGATATTGTTGGCATTGCATACGTAGTGTGTCATGAAACCAAACAAGTTTCCTTTATTTATATTATGTTGCCGACTTTTCCTAGCGGCTTATGTAAACAAATAATTATTTAGCACATGTTTTATAGCCATACATTTTGGGCGTGTATACATTGTTAGCATTTGTTACAGCGCGAAGGCCCTGTTATGAAACCTTACATGGGCTTCCGTGCTCCGCTGTCATCTGTGATTTAGGAAGACGACGGGGGCATGAGGGGAATGTGCGTGATTCAGTAGAGGAGCATGGGCGAGGCGGACCCATCGTCCCAATTTTGGATGCCCTGTATTTATTTAAACCTCAAATATTCCTTTATAATAATCCAGAGGCACATTATCTCAAATCAGTACACTTCCCTCTGAAATGTTGCCTTACGTTCAAGACTATTAGTCACAATTTCAAACTTAAATTATTATGTACGGCTATGAAGCTAATGACTGTCTCTTAGACATTTAATGTTTTTTTGAACGGTGACACGACGCAATATCTTCCGATCGTGCTTTAAGTCTGCAAATGCAATCATTCTGTCTTTCTGCGCAAGCTAAACTAAGTTGGCTGCTTCCTTCTCAGACCGACAAAGGAACGCGTTGTCAATGCGTTGTAACGCACTCTTATACAGTGCGTCTGCAGTTACACCCTTGTTACACGAACTCCACTGGCTGCCCATTGTGCGCAGAGTTGAACTGATAAATACGTCCACCAAGAAGATTACATGCTTACCCATGTGTGCATGGTTTTTGTTTGTGTCTTTCGTTGGCAACTATTTTACTTTTACCCTCGACAGATGAATGACATTCTCCGTTTAGCAAATAAAATGGATGTGGTCCAAGCGATTAATTTTTGTCCATTCCAGTCTCCCAGCGCAGGACTGTACTTCAGCACAATGCACGGTGCGAGAGCATTTTTTCACGACCGAATTCGTGCTGAATAAACAATACTGACAATTAACGCATTAGTTGGCAATTATTTAATTATTTCTGGAAGAATTACGACCGTACATAAAGTTTTCTACAAATCCAAACTAGCTCAAACGTTCGCATTTAAGGTCGATGCAGCATGATTTACTGCGGCAAGAATTTCGGCCCTTGCAAAGATATATATCACGTTTCCCATGGACAAAGATATGTGCTTCCGGAATCGGCCGAAGCGGCAATAATTTTCAGCGGAAAAATATCACTAAAAAGGAGCATCACTAAGCAAAACATTAACATTCTGCCACAGATAGGCTGACAACTGATAACGTCGCAGTTTCCGTACGTCAAAACAAATTATGCGCGACACCTTCGTCAAGCTTTCTCTTTTGCTAGAATGTTGACAACGCCGTTTCTTTGTTTCAATTTAACTTTGAGGTCGTTTTTTCAGCACCAACTGTTGTAACTACAAAGCATATCTACAACGTATGGTAATAAATAATTGTCTGACTTTGGGAGCTGTTTTAAAGTGGACTTTCAGCAAGTTGCCGGGGAGTTGACCGACTATTTCCTGAGGAAGATTGACCAAGGCTACTTGTGTGGTATGATGTTAGTCGACATGAGAGAGGATTTCGATTTGGTTAACCATGATCTGAATTTACTCAACCTTGACTTGTATGGTAGTCTGATTCAAGTCTTATCTTAATGAACGTTACCATTGCGTGAAGTATAACAGTGTGTTGTCTGACCCTCTACCGATAACAGCTGGTGTTCCACAAGGTTCAATACATTCGTTCGCTGTCGCTGCTGCGTCCCTATGGAACAATTTACCAACGGTCATTAAGACTTGTGACAATCTCACCAGCTTCAACCGTCTACTGAAGACACATTTTTGTCGTATTACATATTAGTGTAATTCGACATAAACATTATATCATTGTTTACTAGATTATTTGGTAATATTAACAATACATAGTTATACACTTATTTATTGGAATTATTGTTACGTAATTATTATTATTTTTAACAGTTTTAACATATACTAAACTATTTATTACTAATAAATTATACTTATACCGTCAGTTATCAGTATAATTGTAATATAATTATAAACTAGACCGATTATTATGTATTTTTATGACTAATACGTAATTTATTTATTTATTTAAAAGTGCTACGCTATTTAATACCGTACTAATTTTATTTATTTATTTATTTACATATACATGTATTTTTTTACATTTATTTTAAAACACTAGCATTTGTCTTATTGTATACATATATCTTTTTATGTCGTTTAAATTGTAATATGTTGTGAAGCGCCACGAACAATTATGGATGTGGCGCTATACAAAATAAATATTATTATTATTATTATTATTATTATTATTATTATTATTATTATTATTATTATTATTATTATTATTATTATTATTATTATATGCCGATGATTCAAAACTCTATGCACTGATCACTAACAAAATGAATGGATAAACGCAAACCGCATGGCTATGAACGCCGATAAAACCGAATGCAGGTTGTTAGACAGAAACTTCAACGCT
>JAODUO010000044.1:295000-310000 GCA_025642075.2 Ridgeia piscesae
AACTGACTGTCATGTTTACGTGAGGTTCTAGTGTTGTGTTGGATATAGTGATCTAGCGGGATATCTATATATAAGGTTATGTTCCATTTTGTATATTATGCTAAGTCTTTTAATTTTTCTTCTTGTTTGGAGGGTGTCCCACTGGAGGTCTTTAAAAAGTTGGGTTACTGTTCCTGGTTCTCTAGAATAGTTATGTGTACAAAATCTGGCAGCTTGTCTTTGGATTCTTTCTAAGGTTTTAATATGTTTTAGGCAGTGTGGATCCCATGATGCTGATGCATATTCAAGTATTGGTCGGACAAGGGTTGTATAGGCTATTGACTTAATGTGGGTTGGGCATTTGTTTAGATTTCTCCTAATGACTCCTAGAGTCTGTTGTGCTTTCCTAGCGACTGAGTTGCATTGTGCTGTCCAATTTAATGTATTTGATATTTGTACACCAAGATAACAATGTGATTGAACAGATTTAAGTTGTTGGCCACATAAGGTGTAAATATTTGGTGTCGGTTTTCTTGAGGCTAATGTCATTGTGAAGCATTTGGTGGGATTGAATTTCATAAGCCAGGTGTTTTGCCATTCCTCAAGTTTGATTAGATCATTTTGGAGGAGAGAAATGTCATTGTCTGATTTAATTGGTTGATATAGTAGGCAGTCATCTGCAAAAAGGCGAACGTTTGAAGTGAGATTGTTGGGTAGATCATTTATGTAAAGTAAGAAAAGTAAGGGCCCCAGTACGGTTCCCTGTGGTACCCCTGAGGTGACTTTAATTGGTTTGGATGCTGATCCATTTATTACAACCTGTTGAGTTCTTTCTGCAATGAAGCTTTCTATCCATGACGCTATTGGACCTGTGATGCCATAGTATTTTAGTTTGTGGATTAGTCTTTTGTGTGGAACTTTGTCGAATGCTTTAGTGAAGTCTAGAATGGCCATGTCTACAGATTTCTTTTCATCTAGATATTTGCTTATGTCATGGACAGTTTGAATTAATTGAGTTTCTGTTGATCTTTTTGCACGAAAACCATGTTGGTGGTCAGTTAGGATGTGATGTTGTTCAAGGTGTTTCATGATGTGGCTATGAATATTATGTGTTCAAGAAGTTTAGAAATCACAGGTGTTAAGGATATTGGTCTGTAGTTTGAAGTTTCTGCCCTGTTTCCTTTCTTGAAAATTGCTGTTATGTTTGCTTCGTTCCAGGCTTTGGGGACTTGACCAGAGTCAACTGATGATTGGAAGATATCATGTATTATTGGTGTTAGGTAGTAGGCATATCTGTTTAGAAACCATGGTGGAATGCCATCTGGTCCTTGCGATTTAGAGGTGTTAATTTTTGATAGTTGGTCATGTACTCCTTTAAGTGAAATTGTTAATTCGGGTATTTTTCCATGTGGGCTGTCATTCAGATTTGGCAGCTTGGAATTTCCTTCATATGTAAAGACACTTTTGAACTGATTGCCTAAGGCTTCTGCTTTTTGCTTGTCATCGCTAATTATGTTTCCCGCAATGTTGAGGTCCCCAATACCCTGGTTATCTTGTCTAAGTTTGGAAATGAAACTCCAGAATGCTTTCGGTTTGTCAGTTATTGCAGTTGTTAGGAATTGATTTATATAGGACAGTCTAGCAGAGCGAAGGTGTTTGTGCATGTCTTTCCTGATGTTACAAAACTCTTGCCAGTCTTCTGGATTTCTAGATATTTTTGCTTTCTTATATAATCGTTTCTTTCTTTTGCACATTTTTTTCAAGTCTTTATTGAACCAGGGAAGGTTGTATCTGGAAGTTGTAAGACGGACTGGTACATAGTGTTTCATAATGTTGATGATTTTTTTGAAACAAGGTTCCATTTGTCATTGACTGTCATGTTTTGGTTTAAAGAGAAGTATTCATGTGTGAAGTCATCGAGAGATTTCTGGATGTTAAGGTGGTCAGCTTTATTTCTGATGAAAATGTTTCGTTTGGGGCGATGTTTGCGTTTGGGTGAGATATTTACATCAATGATAATTGTGTTGTGGTCTGCTATGCCGTCTACTACATTTAGTTTCTTTATTAACCCAGGTCTATTTGTGAAGACAAGATCTAGGATATTGTTGGCATTTCCTTGTTTACGTGTGGGTTCATTGACATGTTGGATTAGTCCATGTTCCTCTACGAGGGAGAGTAGTTTGTTGGCAGCAACTGTACTATATCCACTGTTAGGTGTGACATGGTGATTTTCCCAGTTTATGTTAGGAAGATTGAAATCGCCGGTAATTATGACATTATGTGTGTTTATTTTGTTTCCTAATTTAGATAGAGATAGATCTAGTTCTTCAATTTGAGTTCCTTGAGAGTCATGTGGGGCACGATAGAAGGTGCATATGATTATGGGTTTCATTCCTTTTATTTCAGTTTCTGTCCAAATGCTCTCACTGTTAGTGTTTAAGTTTGTTAGATGAGTTGTGATGAGATCAGCTTTGGATATTTGGAATACCCCCCCTCCAGTGGTGCTTGTTTCCCTGTCTTTTCTAAAAACATTAAAGTGTTCTGGAAAATTTCTCCGTTTTTAACTGAGGGGTCTAACCATGACTCTGTTGCACTGATTATGTCTGGGTTATGTAGGTTGTTTAGTACTTCGATGTCTGCTGCTTTATTCTTAATGCTTTGGCAGTTTATGAGGATGCACCGGAAGTTTGGTATGTTCTTTTGTTTATAGGTTTTCTTGTTATTGGTTGTGTTGTTACTACTTGTAGTTGTTTCGTTTGAGTTATGATTGTTGCCATTCAGGCGGTCAAAAGGGTTTTCCGTCTGGATTTCACTATCTTCGAAGAAGGAATTTGTGAAGTTGAAGTTATTGCAGTCAGGGCAAGCCCAAGAACATGAAGAGTGTATTAATTGTTTGTATGCATTGTCATCTATGGCACAGCATTGTGTGTGTATCCATTTTTGGCAGTGGTCACAATGGATTGCTTTGTGGTTATTAAGGACGTCCCTGTGGCAAATGCCACAGGGTGCAGAGCAATCTGAACAATGCCATGTGTCAAGGTTTCGGTAAGTGCTATTAAATTCATGCCTGGATATTCCAGCACATTTTATGTGAACTGATTTGTTGCAGTCGTTACAAGTTAGGGTGAGTGAATTGGACTTTAGTGATTTCTTACATGAATTACATTTAGAGGGGCCTGGGTTTAGCTGGATGTCTCCTGAGAGTATTATGCATAAAAGAACAGTGAATTTTTTGCTGTCTTGTTTGACTTGGGTTTATATGGTGGTGGGGTGATCAGTAGACCAGTGGAACTATTGGATTTGAGACATTTGAGTTGTGCGATAGTTTTCCAGATAGGGCTGTACAGGTAATATGTTGTGATAGAATTTGTGTCTTTTCTGGCTTTATTGTTCACATAGACTGTTTCTGTTGTGTTGTTATGAAAGCTCTTCATTTCATGATTTAGTCTAGAGATGATATGCAGACACGCAAACATGAACAGTGAATATTTGAAAATACATCTTGAATGGGAGCTAGCCATCACACCAGCGTGATTGATAGTGATTAAGAGTTAATAAAAATTACTAATAAATAAATAAAATGCATACACTTAGTTTAAAAATAAATAAACACACACACACTTACGTGTAAATAGACTAAAAATAAGATATATGCACACTATAATAAACAAAATTTAAAGTCGTTCGTTTATAAAATAAAACAGACGAAAAGGCCTGTTAGTAGGTCGTTTCTTACGTGATCAGGTTGCGTGTTTTGTATTTGTTATTTTACTGACAGTATGCAGTATTTGGGAGATATCACCAGACTATGTGTTGACTTAGAATGTATAAATACTATTTTGTTTATACACGGTACACTTAGTTTAAAAATACACACACACTTTAATAAAGTCGTCTGTTGATAAAACAGGCGAAAAGGCCTGTTAGTTGATTTTATCTGATGCTTGACCGAGTTGGTTTGTGGTTGATTTTACTTTGCGAGGTTATATGACCAGGTTATATTCTTTATCGGTTACATATATTATTTAGCACCAATATTGGTACATAATCTTGGTTAGTGATTAATTTTGGTTGTAGGTAAAGGTCTAGCTAGTGATGTGTTGTGTACTTAGCTGTTTAGTAGTTTGGGTTCAGTTTCTTCGGTGATCGTTAACGTTGTTTATGCGTATCCAAGATGGCGAATTAGCGGGAAATCAGCAGAATGTTTCAAAGTTCGTTTTTGGCGATTATTGCAGTTTTGTCACGTACCTGATAGGCAATCTCGGTTTAGTACAATATTCCCAATTACTGGTGAATGTCCTAGGTTACGGTCTTATCTATAAATATGCGTTTTAGGTGAAATTTTGAGCAGCCGTTGTCAAGTTATTTTATGATCTCACGCATGCGCACTTTATGTACTTTAATTATCGTTGACATAATCGACAAGCTGCAATTGAAAGGTGACTTCACATTTAGTAAGTATTTTAGTGGACAATAATCATAAAATATGATCCGGAAAGATCGGCACGACATGTAAAATTTAGTGTTTTGCACGAACTCACGAAGCAATCTAAAAAATCAAATAATACGTCGCATGTACAATGATCGTGAGCTCGCCTGTCATCACCCTGGCATAAATCGTTATCACGTTCACAGGCTTTGAAAGTATAAGGCTCGAGAGGCCTATGTCAAATATAACCTTTTGTAAAGCGAATTAAGTAAGGAATCCCCGGAGGAAATATGTATTACTTATTTACTATTAGATTGACTAATGAACAGTCAATAACTTAGTCTTACTTAGACTTAAAAAGTCAACTTATATCATATATGCGGTAGACCAAGGAGAGCCATCACAAGAACAGTGACAGTGATCGTGGGCGATTATTCCGCGGATTTTTGAACATTTATGGGTTTTACAATGAATCATCATTCTCTTTTTTTAAATACACATTATAGTCCCACTGTTTGCAGAGTACTGTCAACTTACATTTTTTATTTGTGGTGTGGTGTTTAAATATATCTACACATAAACTTTATGTGTTTGAGATTTTATGCCAAATTTGAAGGTGTATTACTAGAAAACAGTGTGATAATAAACTAGGTTGCATCAGAGACAATAATGTCTTTCTTTTTTCTGTACGACCCTTTTTTCTCTGGTTATCCGCACCGCGTGCAAATATTCCTCGGAAGTAACATCCCTCCTCTCACGTGCCTGTAATATATACACACTGTGCTGTTCGCCAACTTCCGTGTTGCGATTATTGCTAACAGTTGCATACTTACACTTTTCTTGAACAGGTAGAAATATTGGTGGACAGGTAAAACAATAAAAAAAGCAAAAACAAGTCTGCCAAAGACATAAATTGTGATTGTCAGAAGTTTATGTCTTAACAATGGGTGTTAAATGATGTAATTGTAGTTTATTTCAGGTAATAAACAAACATTTGGTTGGACAGGTATCGTGTGGTGTCCACATTGTTTACACATACAATAGGCCATGTAAGTATTGCGCTCGAAAACAAGGGCACTTGGTTTTGTTGCAAACACAATTTGGGCTGTCCCCAAATTGTGTTTATTTTGCAAAGGATAGTTACAAGCAGACGTAGTGTGACACATTGTCTGTAAGACTGATCATAGAAAGCATGCAATTAAATAGATTATTATGGTGGTTGAATGGCAGGTAGTACTTGTGTTTGGCGATCTTGACAATTAATAAAGAATGCCATCTCAAGTCTCAGGTGGTTTCCTCTAAACTTGGGCTAATGCAGGAGTTGTCCTCCTCTAGAATTAGTGAGTCCACTACAGGTTACATATTTACCCCCTGTGTGGGATCTTTTACATCCCCTGGCATAGACACCAGACAGAAAGGACCACCGGCTTTTTGTGTCTCTTCTGAAAGACCCAAGCAAATGTAGGGTAAACGAAATTGCCTAAATTTCGAAACCGCGTTAGGTGGGATTTAACCACCGTTCCCTCAATTGACAATCCCGCGCCCCACCGCGTGATCACCGCTACCCACTTTCTTGCAGTACAACCTGTTTTAGGGCTACTGTATACATGTGTTATTATATGCATTTAGACAAATTGTCAGATTTAAGTGCTGATGTGAAACCACAGCGTACACCAACATAGAATGCAAAACCTGTAAAAGACACATCCAGCCTAAAATACTATCTACGCTATGTAAATCGCTATATGTCTATGACAGTGTAAACTAAATATAAAATCAGACAGTTAAGAAAATAGTAATAACATAATTGCTTTATTGACTGATTGTCCGAAACAATATTGCATGAATACAAATACAGGATTAGTGCTGGTTCGATACCAGGTTTTGTTCGATACCGATCGATACCTGAATTTTGTTCGATACTTACGTTGTAATTAAGTCTAATTTTCACATAGAACACAGTTCCCAGTAGAAGCATAGTATGCAACAGAAGTAGTGCTGGTTCGATATCAGAATTCTTCGATACCGATCGATATATTACTGGTTCGATACCAGAATTCTTTGATACCGATCGATATATTACCAGATTTTTAGTCGATACTCAAAATGTTCCTAATAAGTATAATTCATTACAGTAGAGATCTCCAAAGAAACACTACTATCCACTTAGTAGGGAAATATGTGATAATTTTTTAGTCATGCAAACAATGATTAATATGCAATTTTCAATTTATGTAAGTACACAAACAATAGTTTCAATATAATTGATTACTGTTGTAAAATTAAAAGGTAACTGTAATATAATATTCAAACAATAAAGACAACTGTATTAAAATACCTAGTGACAAATAAATTAATGAATTGCACTGAATTATTTTAAATTAATAACAGTACTTCACCCAAGCTGTTTGTAAATACACTTTAATATAGCAGCTTAATTTCAAGTCAATGTGTCTCCTAATATGAGCATCAACAGATACAGCTGAAACAAATGAAACAAACAATAATATGTTATTATTATATAAAAACACCTATCACTTATAATAGTGTCACTGCCAGCACAGCTGAACACTCACTGTTATCACTTTTATTATTAATTGTATCGTAAAGAGAATTGTAATTTAGCATCAAAACTGTATAGATGATTACAATAAAATAACACTAATTAATAATAGAAAAAAATATTAATTAATATTACAACTGTACTTCCCAGTATACACCAAAATTTTGTTTAAATATAAAACTTAAATTACCACGTTATCAAGCCCCATAATGTTTTTGCAACTGTTTTCAAGAACAGGTCAGTTTCTTCCTCTACCTCTGGGTCTGCCTCTGCCAGTGGTGAACTTGTTTGGCCAGTGCCAGTGTCACAGTGACAGTAGATGCAGTAAGCGAATCGTCATCGTTAATCAGTCACGTCGTATATGTCACTTCTTGACGCTGTGGCCGCAGTTACTTAGTAGATTCGGCAACCGATGGCGATTCGCTTCGACTGTAACTTGATGTCCACTGCTTGCTCATTGTCGAATATTTCGAAAGAACACGTTCTCGAGTCAATGGCAATGCGACGTTGTCCACGACGTCGACGACGTCGACATGCCGTACGACGAAAGTTGATCATCACGTTTTGATAGGTTCTTGATTGGTGACATGTTTCGTCAAATTCGATGTGTTCCCCCGCTATCTTTGAGACGTTTCTAGCATAGCAGACACTCTTTGTTGGAAAAGTGCCAAATTAGCAATGAACGTTGCGACTTGTCGTTCGTCTTGGTTGTGGGCGTCGTGTACGGCAAATGGTGGCGCCACCAAACAACAAAACAGCGCCACCAAACGGAACCCGGATAAACAAAGCCTCCGCATCGCGCTCGAATAATTATTATTAAACTAGTTTCATAAATACTAGTGCGTGCAATAAACACTCTATAAAAATGCTATAGGATGTGTGTTTTTGTGCGCGTAACCTTAAGTAAAGTAGGGAGAAAGATGGCATGGTAGTGCCACCAAACGAGAGCGTCACGTACGAACCTTGGTTTGGATAACGAGGCTAAGCGAAGTCTGACCTAGGCTAAGATCGCACACAGAAAACAGTTATTATACAGACTAACTCTACAATAAAGTTTTAGAAAACAAATCCACATTTTATGTTATATTATTTTTAAACAACCACGCCTAAGTCAATTTAGGCTGCGAAGCACTGTAGTGATAGCTCCCGTAAACAACGTCGTCATCAACAACGATGTTGCGTCTTCGCATCGACGTCGTCGAATGGACTCGATGTCAAGTATCGAAATATCGAAAGTATCGAAGGTATCGAAGGTATCGAAGGTATCGAAGGTATCGAAGGTATCGAAGGTATCGAAGGTATCGAAGGTATCGAGGGTATCGTAGGTATCGAAGGTATCGAAGGTATCGTAGGTATCGAAGCTATCGCACAGTGGGCGTTCGATACCAAAAATATCGAAGTATCGCGATACCACTAAATATCGGTATCGAACTTTTGCAAGTATCGCGATACTTCGATATATCAAATATCGAACCAGCACTAGCTGTATGTTGTCCCATACTATAGTTGTGTGGTGGTGTATGCTTCATGAACATGTCATTAAATATAGTTGGTACCATACCCCTATTGTGTTTGTACATTAATATACAAGTTACATATTTGTTCCGTTGATAGATGTTCATAATTTGATGTGCTTTAAATAAAACGTATGTATGAATTCTAAATTCAGCATGATTTATACAAATAATTTGTTTCTGCAATATATGAATTTTTGATAAATATATTGTTTGGGCTCTTCCCCATACTATGTTACAAAAGGTAATTGAAGTGTATACAAAGGTGTAGTATAGGTTATTCAAAGTTGTTTTGTTCACTTTGTTCCTGACTTTCTAGAAAATGCCTACATTCTTAGATAGTTTTACATGTATATGTTATATGTTCATTCCAATTGATGTTAGTATGTATTATAACCTACAGAAATTGGGTATGGTTAATCATGTCTATTTGTGTCCCATATACATGCATATCAGTGTTGGTGTGATTCTGTTTCTGACACTAGGAATATTGCTAAATGTCATTGTACACATTTTCTTAATATTTAATGAAAATGTTGTGATAGCGCTTACATTGTTGATATAGATATAAGAAAGCTATCACAAGATATGACTTGATTTTCCTAGCATGATGTAACAGAAACCGAGCTGATGCTATAGTCTATAATGCATATTTTATCAGCCTTTGTTTTTATGTAAATCTGCCATCCGAGAGGTGTTACTGATATTTAGCCATATAGTGTAACAATACTGCTAAAACGGCAACAGTCATCCATTGTTTGAATATCATTCTTGTGTCCTGTCCCCAATCAGATCCAGTCATGCAGAGCCTCACCATGCGTCGTGACACATTTACAGGCCCAATTGGGTACCTATCGGGGTATATCCACAAATTTAGGACGCCACTTTCTTTATATTAGGGTCATTCAGGGCTTTATGCAGGATCAAATTTTTGCCAGTCACAACTTTGGGTAAAAAGCTAATGATACATGTCTAATTTCTTTTTTTTGCTATGCTATCTTATTTTATTTTGTTATATGCAATAACACAACAACAATAATATAATGTCTTATTTAATGACATTTTTCAATTATTACAACCATATGCCTAATAAAAAACAAGTTACATTATGTCGCAGTGTAAATAACAAAATTACGTAAATTATGCAGTCATTATATACAGTAGTCAGTACTCTCAAGCAATGTACGTTACATGTCTACAACAAATTATAAATAAATCTTCAAAAACAACCTCATTGCCGTACTCTTCATAACAAAATAATACATTCTGTAAAATCATCATAAACGAAGTACACCATTTTACCTTCGTAATTACGACAAAACATCAATAAAATAATAAGTCGATGTCGTCGGCGGTGAAGGTGTTGCCGTAACAGTTGGCGTCGTTTTTGCCGTGAAAAACTTCGTCATTGTGGTTAGTTTGCGAACCTTCGGCTTTGGAGGTGGAGGCATCGCGTGGACGATAATATGTAATGTTTATTCGTAGCCACGTGAGTCGCTAACGAGGCCTCGTTTTAAAGTTGATCATTCCCGGGAGTCACTCCAGACATAAATGCCATAAAGTCGAAATGTTAATAATATACAGACATATAACACTTATATATATTTTATTACGGATATAAATTCCTCACGTATATGTAATTTATATGTATTTTTGACGCTTTGAAAAGTGCACATAATCCGTATTGTGAAGTTTGCGTTACTAGTTAATTCATGCCCATTATTATTGACGTGTGACACCCCAACGGAATTAACCAATCACGTATGCTATTTGCGAAATGGTTGTTGGGGCATTGACACATTGCTTTGACCCCTCTAGCAGCAAATGAAACCACATGTACGACTGCCGCTGTGAGTAGGCGCCCTACACGCATGCGTAAAATGAGCTTCTTGCGCTGCGCTACTGCTACGCCTGCAGTGTACGCGTGAATAGTGTGGTGGTAGACATCTTTGAGCGACGTGCTAGGATTTCACAGTATTGGAAATATATGTTCCTGGGGGATACCGAACACGTTATATTCCAGTGATGACACGGTGACACCTGTCATATAAACTGCCAGGACGGGGCCTTATCACACTGTGACGGGTTGTAGCCCGTCCTCGAAAATTTCCCCCGTCCATATTTGAAATTGCCCGTCCAAATGACGGGTGGACGGGTCTCTAGATAAAGCTATGGGGTCATTCCGTGCGAATGCAAATAAAAGTACAGAAATTATAAAGGAATCAATTTATTAAGAGGCATGTGTCTTTAGCAGACAATCAATAGTCAAAACCATTTAATGAATCACAGGTCAGTTAACAGTTAATTTGGGACACACAAAAGAATCATTTTTATGAAGGAAGCATTGAAGGATATTGAAAGCTACTAGTTTGTTTGTTTGCTGTGTAATTTATGTACTTATCATCATGCTGTCGGTCGCAATGCGACAAAGACTGCTTCCATTCACTTGACTATTGCTCCCCATTTATCTCCCTGCTGTGAGAGTGATGCCCATGAGTCGGTCTTTATGTCTCTCAGCTTCAGATTATCTTGATAGTATCCTTGAAACGTAGATGAGGGCACCCTCTCTTTCTGTGACCAGAGAACAGTTGAGAGTAGAGAACCTGCTTTGGTATCTGTCTGGTGACATCCTCATGGGGTGTCCAGTTCACCGGAGATTCTTTCTGATCACAAGATCTTCCATAGATGGCAGTACTGTCCGTTCGAGTATTTCCTTGTTTGTCACTTTGTCCATCCAGGTTATCCTCATGATTGAACGCAGATGTCGCATCATGAAGGCATGCAGCTTTTTCACCTCTCGTCTGTACACTGTCCATGCCTCAGCTCCGTATGGGTGGGTGGACACCATGATTGCACTGTATATCTTGCCTTTAACCCGCATGGACACGGTGGTGGTTCCAGAGTCTCTGGCATAGTCGGCGGAAAGATGCACTAGCCTTGGCCATCCTCCTCTGTATTTCATCGTCACTGCATCCATTACTTGATATAGTGCTTCCGAGGTAAGTGAATTCCAGAACAGAGTTCAGCTTGTTTCCATCAACCATGATATCCTCCTCTCGGGTTCTTATACAGTTGGGTTGGTACAGCACCTCGGTCTTCTTGATGTTTATCTTCAGACCGAACTTCTTTGAGAAAGCATCCACTATTTTCTGCATCTCTTCAGCAAAGTGTGCAACCAGTGCACTGTCATCTGCGAATAGCAGCTCTCTCATCAGTATCCGAGTAGTCTTGGTCTTCGCTCTGAAGTGTGCGACATTGAATAGATCAGCGCTCTGTCTGGACTGTATGTAGACGCCATCCCCCATGTCTCGGAAAGCCTCGTCAAGCATTGCTGATGGGAAGATGGAGAAGAGTGTGGGGGCCACTACACAACCTTGCTTGACCCCATTTGTAACACTGAACGATCCCGAGACTTCCCCTTCCAACACTAGCATTTGCCATCATTCCAGTATGTAGAGCCTCAATCATAGTTGTGAACTTCTCTGGACATCCTTACTTCCTCAGTAGCTGCCATAGCCTGGTCCTCCCAACTGTATCAAACGCCTTACTGAAGTCGACAAATACCATGTACAGTGGTCGGGTCTGCTCAATGCACTTTTTTGTAGCTGTCGGAGACAAAATATATCCACAGTGCTCCCTCTGAAGCTACATTGTTTCTCCAGAACTACCTCTGGTGTTACATGGGTAGATAGGCTGTTGAGGGGGATCCTGGCAAAGATCTTGCCTGCTATGGAAAGAAGAGAGATTCATCTATAGTTCCCACAGTCTGTTCGACCACCTTTCTTGTAGATTGTTACAATGCTGGCATCCTTCCATGCTTGTTGTACAGAACCCACCTCCCAGGCATTGGTGATTAGTTGGTGCAGTCTGCTGAACAGATTGCCTCCTCCGTGCTTCCATACTTCAGCAGGAATTCCATCCACCCCAGGTGCTTTGCCATCTATCAGGTCGGCGATTGCTTTATATCACTCATGGTTGGAATCTCATCGAGGGTTGTCTTGGTAATGCGCAGCGGGATATTGTCCAGAGCTTCGTGATCTATGTCGTCAGGGACGTTGAGTAGCTTCTGGAAGTATTCACTCCATCTTGCCACAACTCTCTTGCTATCAGAGAAGGTCTCCATTTCATCTGTTGATTTCAAGTGAACAGATCCCTTCTTCTTAGGTCCCCACACTTCCTTCAGTCCATTGTAGAAGCCATTCATGTTGTTTCTGTCAGCAGCTCTCAGCAGCTCCACTGCCTTCCGTTCCCACCAGTCCGATTTCAGTGCATGGGTGCCTTTTCGTAACAGTCTGCAGGCATCTTTGTATGCTGCAATGGTGGATCTAGTGCTCCTGGTTTGCAACACTCTGGTGGGCTTGGTCTCTTCTGGTCATAAAAATCTAGCTCCTGGTCGTTGGTTTTTGTCTGGCTTGCCAAGATATGTCTTGGCTGTGTTGAATACGACCTGCTGCAGAGCTGCCCATTCCTCGTCTGGTGTTGAGCTTTCCTTCTCCCATTGGGCGAGAGCACTGTCCATCTCCTGCTCAAAACTCTCCCTGTATCTGATAGTACTTAGTTTTGCTGTGTAGAGCTTGGTCGGTTTACTTGTCCCTTGCCTGTTGTGCTTTTGTCGTATTCTGAAAGCCATTTCTGACCTCACCATCTGGTGATCGGTCCAGCAGTTAGCTCCACGCATGGCTCGGGTACTGTGGATGTCCATCTTATCCCGACACCTCGTGATGATGAAGTTGATCATATGCCAGTGCCTGGAACGAGGATGCATCCAAATGGTCTTGCGTTCATCCTTCTGCTTGAACATTGTGTTTGTCACTATCAGTCAAAGAGCCAGTAGAAGCTCGCCATGGGAGTTTCGTTTCCCATTCCCATGTTGCCCATGACCATGGCCCACTTGTCCTTGTATCTTCCTATCCCCGCATTGAAGTCTCCTATCAGCAGTAGCTTATCTGTACGAGGGATGGCACTGAGCACAGTTGCTAGCTGGTTGTAGAAGGCCTCCTTGTTTTCATCTCGGTTTGTCATTGTTGGAGCGTACACGCTGATAATTGTAGCAAAGTTGTCCTTGCTCAGACGTAGTCTCGTCGTCATGATTCTGTCACTTACTGGTCGTGGCATTTCTGTCAGCTTTGTGACAATATGCTTTTTGATAGCAAAGTCCACTCGGGCCTACCTTCTTTCGCCTTCGTGTTTGCCACTCCAGTAGAAATGGTATTCCAAGTCGTTGAGACTACCATACTCTTAGAACCTTGTTTCACATAGGGCGGCGAGGCGATATAACTGTTGTATTTGGCAAGTTCCATTGCTACTAGTGCCTTATGTCTTTCAGGTCGGTCAGCTCCTTCTCGGTCGAAGAGAGTTCTGGCGATCCATTGTGCAATTGTCAGTAGTTATCTTCTTTCTAGCTGTCGACGGAAGATGAAGTCGAGGAGCGCGGACTTTGGTAACGTGGTGTAACTTATGTAGTTCACACATAAATCGTACTGGTATTAAGAAACAGTGTGCAGGAATAGATATCTTGATAATTGCACACACTACCAATATACAGTAACATAACAGTAATGTTTACCAAAGTAAAGTATAAATAAACAAGCAATTAAGGTTGTTCAATATGAGAATAACTAGGTTTCAAATGTATTTCTATGTAAAATATGCAAATAAGAGTTATTTTTAATGATAATAATTATGCGTTGACTCATACACATCTCCCACACATTGTTTATCACTATGAAAATGCCCGATGTAAGTAACATAGAACAATCGCTATAATTTGATAATGTCTACAGATGGCTATTTACTAGCTTTCCAAAATTCATTAGGCTATGTTTTCAATGACTGATATGACATTTTTTAACCAACTCAACTTCCCCACTTCCATGTGACTGCTAGCCCCTGGATCAACTGATAGTCTTTCAACTCATTGATATAGCGTAAGCCAAGTTTGAGCTGTTTGGAGGAAACCACCTGAGACCTGAGAAATATATGGAAGCTATAAAATAACAAAGATATTCAGAAAAAAAGCATTCAATCCAATCGTTAGTTTATCATCAGTCCATGCCATTATTCCTTGTTTCATATTGCTGTTTTGGTTTCTCACAGGATACTCCAGGATGGAGCCCGATAGCAGATGGTTCACCAGCATTTTACTGGTGATAATTGTGGGAGCTTCATCTATGACGGCACAAGGTAGAATGAGCACTAGTATCTTAATTGAGTATGCACACAAATATAAAAAAGTATATGTGTCAAATGTATTGAATAAGGTGATAGTGGTAGCCTGATATAGAGAATGAGATAGATGTTCGTTGAAAGAAAATTAAGAAATGGAGCCAACCGGTTCAATGTGACTAGAGTATGGTGTTTTTTGTTGTTGAAAAAAAAACATTTTCTTTTTGTTTTTATCACTTTTGATTATACAACTGTGACAGTAAAGACGTGTAATTATTAGTAATCATCAAAAGATATTTCTTGCAAAAAACCTTCACCACTAGGGAAAGTCATTGTCTTAATGATTCAAT
>JAODUO010000044.1:312500-317500 GCA_025642075.2 Ridgeia piscesae
TCCCTCTCTCTGTCGTGTTTGGGTTTTTGGTGGTATTGGGAATGCTGTGGTTAGTAGTGCATGTGTTGTGGTATAGGTTGCAGCCTGTTATATTTTGAAGCTAGTGATAGTGTGATGTGTTTCGATAGATGCGATAATATGTGAACCTGTGCTTTGCAAGTGAAACTGTTCTGTCTGAAAAAAGTATGTGATAGGTTTTAATTGAAGCAGTTTAATGTAGGGGTTGGATTTACATTTGATTAAGACACAATGTTCTTTGCGTGTTCCAGGATGTGTCCTTAATTGTAAAACATGTGATGCTGACAAAAAATGTACCACCTGCAATGACGGCTTCATTGTGAATACAGACAAGACTGTATGCGATGGTCAGTTTATTTTGTGGTGAAATATTGTAATGTTAGTAAAAGACTGCCAGCAGGGAATCTGTAGCCAATACAATCTGAAATGTGATTTATCCTAGTAAGAATATTCATTAAAAATATTATGTGTCATCAATAATGTTTGATTGTCCAAGGTATCTGATATGTTTATTTGGAACAAATCACCATAAATAAAAAATGCGGCTAACACTTAAAAAAATAGAATGGTAAGAATAAAAAAAAGTGGGGAAGGGCCAAAATTATATATATATATATATATATATATATATATATATATATATATATATATATACCTTTATATATATATATATATATATATATATATATATATATATATATATATATATATATATATTTATATGTGTGGGTTTGTTTTCATTTTTTTCTCGGTCTCGTCTCTCGTGTCTCGTCTCTCTGTCTCTGTCTCTGTCTCTGTCTCTGTCTCTGTCTCTGTCTCTGTCTCTGTCTCTGTCTCTGTCTCTGTCTCTGTCTCTGTCTCTGTCTCTGTCTCTGTCTCTGTCTCTGTCTCTGTCTCTGTCTCTGTCTCTGTCTCTGTCTCTGTCTCTGTCTCTGTCTCTGTCTCTGTCTCTGTCTCTGTCTCTGTCTCTGTCTCTGTCTCTGTTCTGTCTCTGCTCTGTCTCTGTCTCTGTCTCTGTTCTGTCTCTGTCTGTTCTGTCTCTGTCTGTCTCTTGTCTCTCCCCCCTCTCTCTCTCTCTCACACTCTCTCTCCCTCCCTCCCTCCCTCACTCTCTCCCTCCGTCTCTCCGTCCCTCTCCCCCCCTCTCTCTCTCAATTACAGTTTGGGAAGAGGTAGTATCCTTCAGAGTGCGGCGTAATGCGACGTATTTTGATATATGGGAGATTAAGTGAAACTGTTGATCAGTAAAACTGACTGTCTGTCTGGATATTTGGTGTTTAGTGTTGAGTAGCAGTGAAATATGGGGGATTGAGTTACGTTTGATTGTAACACAATGTTCTCTTTGTTTTCTAGCATGTGCAGCTGACTGTAAAACATGCACCAACGGCGGAGAATGTGACGTCTGCAATGATGGCTTCATTGTGAATACAGAAAAGACTGCATGCGATGGTCAGTATATTTTCTGGTAATATTTTGTACTGTTAGTAACAGAATGCCAGCAGGGAACCAGTAACTAATGCATTCTGAAATGTGAAGTATCCTAGTAAGAATATTCATTTACAAATATTATGTGTCATCACTAATGTTTGGTTGTCCAGGGTATCTGATATGTTTATTTGGAACATATCACCATGAATATAAAATGCGGCTATCAATTAAAAATAGTACGGTAAATAGTAATATAGATTGTGCAGTATATGGCCATAGTATATATATATACATATATATATATATGTGTGTGTGTATGTGTGTAAACTTGTGTCGCTACTAAAATGCATGTTGTCTAGGAGTCAGACTTTACCTGAAAATTACAGTATGTTGTCTGGATATCAATGGTAGTTGGCAAAACATGTCATTTTGTAGCTTGTGCCAGTCACTGTAAGAAATGCACCGTAAAGAATCAATGTGATTCTGACCAATGCGAATCAAGCCATTTCTTTCTTCAATCAACAATGAATTGTGAAGGTGAGTCATTTTATGGATGATTGTCCAACATTTGGGTGATGACATCAGACAGATTGTGTGTGTGAGTGCGTGTGCTAGTGTGAGTGTGAGTGTTTTAAAGTTTGTTTGTGAGTCAACCTGCACGGAATGTAACAATGAATGTGATCTGAAAATAACATTTGTTGACGTACTACGCACATACATTATGAGAAATGTCTTTGCAAGCTTTCTGTGTCTGTCTGTCTGTCTCTCTCTCTTTCTCTCTCTCTCTCTCTCTCTCTCTCTCTCTCTCTCTCTCTCTCTCTCTGTCTTACACTGTCTTTCTCTGTCTGCCTCTCTCTGTCTCTCACTTTATATTTATGACTATGACCGTCGGTGTCTCTGTGTCACTTTCTCTCTCTTTCTCTCTCTCCCCCTCCTATCTCCCTCTCTCTGTCGTGTTTGGGTTTTTGGTGGTATTGGGAATGCTGTGGTTAGTAGTGCATGTGTTGTGGTATAGGTTGCAGCCTGTTATGTTTTGATGCTGGTGATAGTGTGATGTGTTTCGATATATGCGATAATATGTGAACCTGTGCTTTGCAAGTGAAACTGTTCTGTCTGAAAAAAGTATGTGATAGGTTTTAATTGAAGCAGTTTAATGTAGGGGTTGGATTTACATTTGATTAAGACACAATGTTCTTTGCGTGTTCCAGGATGTGTCCTTAATTGTAAAACATGTGATGCTGACAAAAAATGTACCACCTGCAATGACGGCTTCATTGTGAATACAGACAAGACTGTATGCGATGGTCAGTTTATTTTGTGGTGAAATATTGTAATGTTAGTAAAAGACTGCCAGCAGGGAATCTGTAGCCAATACAATCTGAAATGTGATTTATCCTAGTAAGAATATTCATAAAAAATATTATGTGTCATCAATAATGTTTGATTGTCCAAGGTATCTGATATGTTTATTTGGAACAAATCACCATAAATAAAAAATGCGGCTAACACTTAAAAAAATAGAACGGTAAGTAGTAATACAGATTGTGCAGAATGTGGCCATAGTATATATATATATATATACCTTTATATATATATGTATATATATATATATATATATATATATATATATATATATATATTTATATGTGTGGGTGTGTTTTCATTTTTTTCTCGGTCTCGTCTCTCGTGTCTCATCTCTCTGTCTCTGTCTCTGTCTCTGTCTCTGTCTCTGTCTCTGTCTCTGTCTCTGTCTCTGTCTCTGTCTCTGTCTCTGTCTCTGTCTCTGTCTCTGTCTCTGTCTCTGTCTCTGTCTCTGTCTCTGTCTCTGTCTCTGTCTCTGTCTCTGTCTCTGTCTCTGTCTCTGTCTCTGTCTCTGCTCTGTGTCTGTCTCTGTCTGTCTCTGTCTCTCTCCCCCCCCCTCTCTCTCTCTCTCTCTCACACTCTCTCCCTCCCTCCCTCCTCCCTCCCTCACTCTCTCCCTCCGTCTCTCCGTCCCTCTCCCCCCCTCTCTCTCTCAATTACAGTTTGGGAAGAGGTAGTATCCTTCAGAGTGCGGCGTAATGCGACGTATTTTGATATATGGGAGATTAAGTGAAACTGTTGATCAGTAAAACTGACTGTCTGTCTGGATATTTGGTGTTTAGTGTTGAGTAGCAGTGAAATATGGGGGATTGAGTTACGTTTGATTGTAACACAATGTTCTCTTTGTTTTCTAGCATGTGCAGCTGACTGTAAAACATGCACCAACGGCGGAGAATGTGACGTCTGCAATGATGGCTTCAGTGTGAATACAGAAAAGACTGCATGCGATGGTCAGTATATTTTCTGGTAATATTTTGTACTGTTAGTAACAGAATGCCAGCAGGGAACCAGTAACTAATGCATTCTGAAATGTGAAGTATCCTAGTAAGAATATTCATTTACAAATATTATGTGTCATCACTAATGTTTGGTTGTCCAGGGTATCTGATATGTTTATTTGGAACATATCACCATGAATATAAAATGCGGCTATCAATTAAAAATAGTACGGTAAATAGTAATATAGATTGTGCAGTATATGGCCATAGTATATATACGTATATATATATGTGTGTGTGTGTATGTGTGTAAACTTGTGTCGCTACTAAAATGCATGTTGTCTAGGAGTCAGACTTTACCTGAAAATTACAGTATGTTGTCTGGATATCAATGGTAGTTGGCAAAACATGTCATTTTGTAGCTTGTGCCAGTCACTGTAAGAAATGCACCGTAAAGAATCAATGTGATTCTGACCAATGCGAATCAAGCCATTTCTTTCTTCAATCAACAATGAATTGTGAAGGTGAGTCATTTTATGGATGATTGTCCAACATTTGGGTGATGACATCAGACAGATTGTGTGTGTGAGTGCGTGTGCTAGTGTGAGTGTGAGTGTTTTAAAGTTTGTTTGTGAGTCAACCTGCACGGAATGTAACAATGAATGTGATCTGAAAATAACATTTGTTGACGTACTACGCACATACATTATGAGAAATGTCTTTGCAAGCTTTCTGTGTCTGTCTGTCTGTCTGTCTGTCTAGTGCTAGACTGGATGTATGTCAATGGTCTAGGGTCATAATATTTATATGTTTTAGTGGTAATTAACTTCTAGTTAATTTGTTTATTTAAATGTGATGTTTTGATGATGTGGCTCTGAGTCTAAAGAATATTTCTGGACATAATATGGTACTGTATAATTAAAAGTTTATATATTTATATATATATATATATATATATATATATTAGAATGTTAATATATAAACAATGATGTTTGAGCAGTATAACCCTATCACACAGGAAAACACCAGTACCAAATGCGTAGTGGCTCTCTGTAACAGTGTCAAATTACATAGACTGATTAGCTACAGTATACAAGAGTCAGCGAAGCGAGTTCATTGAACAATTGCTCCACCGAATAGATAGATAAGCTGTGTTGTTGTTTACGAAGTCAGCCGACATGAACAATGAAGATGTGGGTGTGGAAATGGCTCGACTCGTATAAAAAATTACCCCAGGCGCACGGTGTATTGTAA
>JAODUO010000044.1:320000-402500 GCA_025642075.2 Ridgeia piscesae
TATATATATACAATATATATATGTAATTATATATATATATATAATATAGCTAATACTTATATATATATATATATATATATATATAATATATATATATATATATATATAAATTTATTATTAAGTTTTGTATAGGTGTGTGTGTTAATATAATATGTGTAATAAAAAGAAACTGGATAAAGCCTTATATATGTTTTAATATGACTACATATACATATATATCCCATTAAATGCAGACTGGAAACAGTAGGACTTCACACAAGATTCCATCAGTATTATGGGTTATTACTAAATACAGAAAGATATTGCAACTATATAATTAATGTTCTGTGACGAATAGAGGTTCAGCCATTTTCTCGTTTATCAATTCGCCTCAAATGCCGCTCTGCTGGTTTGACTAGAATACCTGGAGACATACTTACAAATATTATACAACCATGGACAACAGACAGACACCTTTTTATCATTAATACTATTTTCCCTATTGTGTGTTCTAAGTACAGTGTATTACTACCAAGCCATAATTTCAATTGGCTCTGCATCATAAGTACCAGAAACAGAATGGTGTTCGGATTAGAATTGCTTTTGGATTTTTTTTAGTTTTTTTAGTGTGACCTTGCAATGCCCTTGGTGTCGCAGTTGATCCACTGAGCTTGACATGTGCATTGAGCTGGCATAATCAATGCATTTCTGCCTGCCTGGCTGTCTGCTTTCTTTCTGCCGTCTTTCTTTCTTTGCATCTCACGTCAGTTTTCATAGATGACAACAGTTGATGGCCTGTAAATATTGTTTAGACAAGTAGATAAGCTAACAGGTATTAGGTGTCAAACATTTGTTAAACCATCCCAGTGTGTGCGGGTGTGCGTGCGTGCGTGCGTGCGTGCGGGCGGGCGTGCGGGCGTGCATGCATGTCTAAATGACAGAAGCTGACATCTGACAACAGTTGGTTCAGTGGTACCAACAAGAAACACAATAAATTTCAAATCCTGTGACCTTTTATGATGCCGTGGTTGAAATGTACGTCTGTGCATACAGTATGGTTGGCAGAATTTCCATTTTGGTACCAAAAATAAAATATCAGTAAAATAGTAACAAGATTTTCTTTTTAAAGAATACTAATATTATTATAGATATAATTTATTATCATTTATTTAAATAATTAAAATGTTTCTTCTCAGATACATATTGAACAGTCCTTCCTTTCATGTTGCACAACATATTTTTTACTGAAATGTGCATATTTAATTGCAGTCATGCAAAGTGAACTTTCTTTTGTTTGTTTTATAGTTTGTTGTTGTGACAAAGATTGACAGTGTCTCATTTGTTGAATAACTTCAAAAAAGTGACAGTGACAAATGATGTTCTTCCAAGGCGCTTAAGAGAAAAAATATATAGACATATACGGTTACCAGATGATTCAAAAGTAACTTTGCCTGTAGCACTGACAAACGATAACTGATGAACAGATAAATACTGACACAACCCCACTTACTCATAGTTACTTAGAGGTGGATGCTTTGGTTCGCAAAGTCTAAATAAAATCTAACATTACATAGGGAAGGGTGGCTGTCTGTCTGTCACTGCGCATGTTGCAAGGGAAATTAATTGCTACAGTGGTGTCATCTACTGGGTGGAACTCATATTAGTGACACTACATGGTAGATAGAATGATGGATGGTGTCTTGGGTATTTTCTCGCTCCCCCTCCTGTCCTCCCAGTGACAGTGTTATGTTTAGTAGTCCGGTACTTTCCATTTTTATTCACTAAAGTCATTCAAGTAATTTCACAGCACCAAATAATTTGTGTGTGTGTGACTCAATTATACTTCAATGAAGTGTTTAATTAATATAACCAATATCATCATTGTAACCAAAGCAGTTCAGATGTAATATATTTGTTTTCTGTACGTTTCTTTCTAATATACTAAAATGTAGAATAGACTCAATTTTAAGGCTGAATTTACAGAACAACAGATGGTCTTCCTGCCTAAAAATGCAAAAGCTCTATGTCAACAAAATTGGCCACGACACCAATCTAGCTAAGTTACAAATGTTATAAGTCTATATAAAGACACAAACAAACTACAACACTGTGTTAGTCTTGTCTTTCTATGCCTTATCTGTTGCTGTCAGTGTCAATGCCTGCTTTGATGTGAATAGATTTATTTATATCTACATGTTGACTTCAGATACGGAGATGTTTGTCACATGAAGTCTTAATTGGTGTTCTCGGTCTGGCATGTGATATCTGGGTGTAGGCATTGTTGTGGTGTCGTCGGTAGTCTTGCCCGGCGCTAATTAGAAATTAGGTGGTCATGGTATGAATTCTCGGAAACACGCGATATCATTCTGCACCATTGTCATATGACATTCCTGAGTAATACAATTTGCCAGTGGAGGTCGATGCTTTGATTATATTGAGCCTTAGTTGCTAACAAGTGTACACAAGGCATAGCATTCTCGTGTTAATTATTCGAGAGCAGTTGAGTCCTTTCTGGTCAATCTGTTGGCGTGCTAAGAAAGAGTTTAATCAAGGTTTCATCAGTGCGAGGAATGAAGATTTGTATTGCTCTGGGATATATCGCCAGGATATCAAAGGTTAACCTCATAGTTCCAGGTACTCGTTTATGCAAATGAGCAAACCAGGGCTCCGTGGAGTGGAGAGAACGTGGAGCGATAGTTAGAACAACAGCAAGGGAACTCCTAGTTTGTGCATGTCGTGATCACCTCTCGTAGCCAGGCAGTCATGTGTCATATACTAGTTTGGGTTCTTTACGTCCAGTGCTTGGCGTGTTCAAACAAATGAAGTGTTCGTGCATGCAGACATGCGTGAGTGCCGTGAATTTGCGTGCACGCATGAATATAGGCCTAGGTAGAGAATGTAATCTGCATGCATTCGTGATTCCTCATTTTGTTTGAAAGAAGCTGACATTTGCGTGTGAGGCTAGTCACTGGGCCATCTGCAGTGGTTCCTTCATGTGTCACGTCAACGACACAGCAATCATCAATGAGACTGGACTGACAGATGTTGTACAACATGGTCAGTGATTCCCAATGACCAGTTTCCTTTCGAAGTCCAGCTTGGGTCAATAACTCCTACAGCTGCACTGCACTGCAGCTATCATGAGATTCAGCCACCTAAATTATATTAGGCACGAGATATATTTGGCCGTATTTCCATGTGATCCCAGTGGGTTAGACAGCATGGGGAAGTCATTCTGGGAGTTGGCATTGCAACGGCTTGTAGATAACGTGAGGCGGCTATTGAAATTGATTCTGACGGCTTGGGGAAGGGCAATGGAGAAGTATTTCTATGTCGGCATCGATGTCTTGCGCAACATGCGCACATAACCACTGTGCGAGAAGTCGTTTCTTGCGTTACTTGCTGTGTTACTCCATGCTGGTTTCCAGTCAGTTGTGTCTTGCGTAGTCTGGAGATATTTTGAGTTAATAGTTGTGTTACACGGCTGTATTGCAACTTCTCATGATGTGGATTTGTTGTGAATGTGTTACAACTGTGTTGAGATGTTTTTGCAGCTGTGATGCAAATGTGTTGCAGTTGTGATGAGGCAGTAAAGATGGGTTCTAGATGTACCATTAACATTTTGTGGTTGTGATGTGACTACCCTGGAATGTTTCAGTTCTGTTGCAGATATGTGGATGTGCGGTGGTCCAGTTGTGGATGTACTGTAGCTGTGTTGTGGATATGCTGTATAGTTGTGTTGTGTGTTGCTGATGTGTTGCACGTGTCATGCAGATGTGTTGTAGCTGTGTAGTAGATACATTGCAAATGTGTACAGGATGTGTGTCGCTGTGTTGTAGCTGTGTTGCCACTACACCGTGGTTGTATGGCAGGTAAATAAATGTGGAAAAACTTCAACGCATTTACCAAAAACACTGTGCAAGGAAATAGATTACTAGTTTTGTTACTTTGCACAGAGTGTTACCAGTCATCAAAGAAAACCATACACTTTCATTCATACACTACTACAACCTTTTTAATCTGCATCCATCAGATGTACAATGATTGTACAAGGACTGTTTCATTCCAATGATTGTATAACATCTGTTTCATTCCAATGATTGTATAACATCTGTTTCATTCCAATGGTTGTACAACTTCCGTTTCATTCCAATGATTGTACAAGACCTGTTTCATTCCAATGACTGTATAAGACCTATTTCATTCCAATGATTGTACAACATCTGTTTCATTCCAGTGACTGTACATCTGTTTCATTCCATTACTGAGAACGTATCTATTCATCCATACACCTGGGAAAGTGGGACAATAAGAACAGATTGAAACCACCCAAGTAGCAACAGGACATGTGTGAACAGCAACCCTACAATTAACACTGGGCATTTCTTGACAGCAGTACCAGGCTTCAGTGCTGCACGTCTAGCTGCATGCATACGCACAGACGGAGAATTTTTTTGAGCACACCTTGTTCACCGAAAGGGCAGGAGTCGGTTTACATTTAGTGACTATAAACATTCTGTGATTCGTACATGCCATTAGCTGGTCTTTGATTTGTGGTTGCTGTTCATTAAGGTCGCTAAGGTTGTTACTGTAAGTGAACAAAGCCATCAGATCGTTTCACTTTCACTCTTCGACTTATATTACAGTATCATATTTACATATATTTCTCCCTGTGTGGAAGGTTTCCGTCGTGTTGTGGGAGTTTGTTTAACCGCATCGTGATTCTCTCTCTCTCATTTCCATTTTATCTGTGTGCTGTGTTATTACAGTGTTCATCGACTGTTTGTCAGGAGTTTTAACTGAGTCTAGAGATGTCTTAAAACTGGGTTTTCATCCTCACCATCAAGCCTTGAAAAGGTCGTTAAAAGTTCCCAAAAGGTCTTCAAAGTAATTACATCATACTAGATCCATGTTATTTGTCATCAAAGGTCATAAAGATAGACAGTGGGTTATTGGGAAGACCACTGGGAAACATATAACTTTTTTAAAGTGTTTATCTGACAAAAATCAGTCATTATTTATGAATATATACGGGTCTTAATATTAGAATAAATAAATTATGATAAAGCTACTCTATTCCCTACAGCTGACATTTACAGCAGAAACACAGCCCAACAAGTACAGACTGAACGAACTTTCTTAATGCAACAGAAAACCTAGCCTCTCTTTGAAACCTGGCCAAGTTACCCGTGCCTCATAATACACAAGTGATCAGAATACATACAGCCCAGCCCAGGGCACAGAAACATGATATACAATGGCCTAACAGTTATGTCTTTGCACTGTCTTCACGACTGTTGTTCAGCCGAAATCCCAGGCGTGCCCTTAGAAGTGTAATTTAATGCCGTCCACTTTGCTCATATAAAATATTGCTGTCAGCTAATTTTGATACAGTCTGCCCCATTGTCTGTAGATTAAAAGCTTGCAATGCGTCTTACGGCCGGGCACCGCCTAGTGACATGATCCACCAAAGATTGTACCATTCTTGACATTTGTCATCCGTGTAGGTGCGATTAATTAAACATCTTGTTGCTCGTGGGAAATTCGAGTGTGCGTATGTTGCAGCATGGCATGTTGTGGGTCCATAAAAAGTGTTGTTTCTTTAAGCCTGTGTCTGATGCTTCAAGGGATGTGAACATCGTGTTAGAAACCTCGCTCATTTTGCTGAATCTACACAGATTAAAGATCAATCTTGATGAATCGCTGTTGGACAGTCTTACATGACAAAGCCAGTTCATTTGTGGAATATTACTGTCATCTCGCTGGGTATAATTTACACGTTAAAATAGTACCAGTTTGTCGTCGTCTCATGGTCGTCTTTCTCTAAATGTCTTCAATCATTTGGCTGATTAGTCTAATATTGGGAATTTAGATAATGATTGTTACTCAGCTGAGTGAATCCACGGGAAGTGTTTCCCTTCCTCTGTGTGCGATCCCTTGCTTCCCCTGGCCCAGACACCAGACGGAAGGGATGGGTAACCTGCAGCTTACACCATTTCTTTTGAAAAACAGGGTTAATGAAGAAGCCAAACTTTCAACACAGCAGTACCTAAAACTGATCACATCAGGATCGCCCTTCAGTTCCACTAAAGAACATGAGTGCTTCACCTGTCTTCCTTATGATCCCGCTTACATAATAATACAGAGCTGTTTCTTCTTGGCATATTAGGTCTATCACAATAGTAGCATCAGCAGCCAAAATGTCACGGTGATTTGAAAAATTTGTTTTCCGATTTATCAGATGCACCGGGTTATAAATGGCACATAGTCATCTCGGGGGATGACAGTTATAATTATGAATTATAATTTCGTTTTCCCTGAAGCTGTGTGCCATAATCTGATAACGTTATTACTTAAATAAATGCATTTGAAAGCTGGTGATGTTGTCTGATCAAGTTGTCATTTTCTATGAGAAGCTCCGATTGAGTTCCCATTCCTGGGCCTTTTACAGCGGCTATCAACCTTGTTACTGTTTATGTAACATAAGGTCAATTCTTACAACAGGAGACCACATTTCTGAATTAGCCTATCTCTGTGGTACAGCTGTATTAATTAATTCCGTGAATTTGCCATCTCATCGTAATTATGGTGGGCATCTTATGGGAGTTTACTACTAACACTGTATTTCCAAAGATAACCTGCTTTCTGAAGACAGCCAGACTTAGAAACAAATGTTTATCACAGTGTCAGAGAACTTGTTCTCATCTGTATTGACATTGCGTAAACATATGAGTCATATTAAGATTGTTGTTGATATTGACGTGACTGCATGCTCAAGAAATTTTAAATAATGCTTGTTTTTATAATAATCAACACTCATGGTTTAGAAAAAATATATAGCCATGATGGATAATGCAGTGCATTTCTGTTAATATAATATATATATATATATTTATATATATAAAATATATATTTATATATCACACACCCCCCACACACACACACACACACACACACACACACACACACACACACATCTATACATGTATATGTTTATACTGTTGCAAGATTATTTTGTCATTGTACGCTAAAAAGCAGGCCTCCAGTAAATAAAACAAACTAACCCCTACACGAGCTAGTGAATTCACATTAGCCATCTGTTAAAGTTTAATTTCAGATTGGTATCATGTGTATTTCACTCCAAGAATTCAGCTAGATAGATGGATCAATATCATCGAAGTGTGTTTCATGTCGACTTAATGGAAACACATCATACCAAACAGGTGAGGCAGAAGGAGGCTCGGTTCTAAGAAACAACGTGACTTTACGTTGGTCTATGCAGCAAAGAAGACAATTCTACTTCAGCGGACTGACGTCTTGGTTTCTACATATGTTTATTTTGATGAACGTGTTTTAATTATCTCTGGCAAGAAACTGGGTTGGGCACGTCATATTTTGACCGACTTTTGTGGGTTGCGTCGGCAGGTTGTCAATATTACAGTTGTTGAAGTGTAATATTTGCACAAATATGTAATCAATCTTGAAAAGTGTTGAGTCGTGACAACTTATACAACTTATGGGATGTTATTGGATTTGTGTTCACCAAAGATGGGTATTTTGAGATAATTGGTTTAGCATTAATCTTGATGATTAATTATATATAACAAAGTGGGGGATTGCAACAGAGAATGTGTCAATAAACCACTTGTAAGCTATGCCGATGTCCCCATTATCTGTTAACACACAACCACACGCACGCATGCACAAATTCACACACGCATGCTCACATCATTATTTAATTTAAATGGATGTTGAACACAAATACTTACCTTAGCTTTTATTTACAAGTTTGTATATTTCAATTTCCATATTTATACAGCTGATGTTGTAAATGTTCTGCAGAAATGTTCTATTGAGTCAGAAGGGGGGGTGAAGAAGAAGGGGAGGGAGAAAAGGAGGGGAGGGAGAAGAGGGGGATTGATAGCAGGGGAGGCAGAAGAGGGGGAGGGGAGAAGGAGGGGAGGGAAAAGATGGGGTGGGTGAAAAGGAGGGGAGGGAGAAGAGGGGAAGTGAGAGAAGGAAGGAGGGGGCTTGATAGCAGGGGAGGGGAGAAGGAGGGGAGGGAGAAGAGGGGGTGGGAGAGAAGGATGGGGAAGGAGGGAAGGGAGAAGAGAGGGAGGGAGAGGGAGGGGGACAGCAAGAGAAAGCCATGGTTGGATAGAAGTATTGTACACAATGTGCACAATGTCTTTGTTCTTCTAATGAGTGTCCTTGACTGGGACCACCAAGGCCAAGTGATCAGAGAGAGCGGGGGAGTGGATGGATGTAAGAGGGCGAAGGTGTCAAACTTAATTAACATCTCACCACGTGTGCAGGGACTGTGCACACCAGGTAAAGCCCACAGGAGTTCGGGGGTCAGTCCAGCATGAATTGAGCACATTGTGGCCCAAGTTCAACCTGGTGCTCTAGAACAGAATAGTTTAAATATAGGTACCTCGTTTACTTTTTACTCGCTCGCCTGTTGTTTTCAGGTAGGCTGTGCGCAGGTGATAAACAGTGAAGTTTTTCGGGTGCTTTGTTTTTGTTCCGCACGTGTGTGTATGTGGCTGCACGTTTGTTATTCTGACGTTTCCGTTCACAGCTGTCCAGTTTAAAAATAACTTTTTAATAATTGATTATTTCCATTGTTGACCATTGGTGAGTGTGGCGTAGAGTCAGTGACGTCCCTAAAGGCTTCACAGTGACGATTCTCAGCACAGATATGTGAAGAGATTGCTAATACTTGTGAGGACAAGATTAACAGAGAGAACATGTTCGAGGTGGTGTTATTCCCTTGGATGCTGTGTCAGGTGCGATACGTCTAAATTGACACAAGAAAGCTGCCAATGAAATATTAAAGCCGTCTTCAATTGGTTCAATTTGTCTATACAAGTAATTAATTTGTTGGTAGTCACTCGTCACAAATTAGTGGATGTATCTCATTAAAAAGTTGGCATGGGCATCTCATTTTGGTTGGTAAACATTTTTTGCAAATTTGGCAAGTGATTGTAAATCACATTAGAAATGATTACGTCGTTATAAATTACATTAAGCGTGATAGACCAAGTAGCAAGTTATTTATAAATATGAGATTAAGATCATTGGCAATGGGAAAGTAACATGTTTGTCCGTTTTTGATAATAAGTTCGCTTGCTGTTATTTAGTCCTTACTGCACTGCCATAGTTTTGTCGTATATTTCTATTTCTATGAAGACAATTTGTACTAAGTCCATATTCCTTTCCGTTGGTTGTGTTTTTGTTATTTTTTATTCTAATAAATCTCATAAGTTTGCAATATCTTAGTTATTAGCCACACTTGTCACATTCCTCATTATGTGAAAAAATCTCATAAATTAGGGAATGGAGTCAAAATATGTGAATTATATTACCAAAGAAATCTATTAGAAATAGTTCACACACAACATGGGAACAAATCATTAATCATTTTGACATGACATTCTCAGCAATGTTTTCCAGTCTTGCTTGCAGTGAATTATATTATTAAAATGGCATAACCTGTGTTGTGGTCTCTCGGTGACACCCTAGTTTTCTCTCCAGCTGGCGAAGTCTGTTTAAAAAGATTTAAAAATTGTCATTGAAAGAGACACTAGGGTGGCAAATGGTCAGTGAAGTTGATGGCTCCATGACAGACTTGTTCAAAACAGATCCACCTCAACCCACCAGGGAAGCATTCAGCCATGCTGGAATTGCTATGCAAAGACTATTCGTGCATAATCATCCACCACTGTCAGTAGCCAGGTAATATTCTATACACCTAATTGAACTGGAGCAATGTGGAATGCACAAACTCAACCATTATTCAAAGAGGCAACAAGGATTACTTCCAACCGAGAATATCTCATCTAACAGTCCAAATCACTGCAGGTTTACATATAGGAAAGGAAGAAAGGGATAGCACTGTAATACAGCTTGCTGTGAAATGTCGTTAGGTCAAAGTAACAGACTGACCCAGTGACGGCAAACCTGAAGACACGTAGCTGGACTTTGAAGGTGTCCAGCAGTACCTGGAGTTGGCAACAACTCTCCTAATTGGAAGCTCCATGTGTATCTTTAATGAAGATGCTGGCCGTGGAATGTGATATCCACCACGTATAGAGAGCTGACACAATGACATTTATGCAGGTCAGTTTTGTGAAACAGAAACTGGTGGTAAGTGATCTGGCTACAAAGCTGGTCAATTTCTAGGAAACGTTTGTGAAAAAGTATTGTATTATATTCATTGACAGACCTGTTCACTCAGACACCATTTCAGCTTCTCTGGAAAGCATCCAGCCACATGCTACAATTAATGCGCGAAGGATGCTCCACCACTGTCTATAGTCAGGTACTCAGCTATACAGCTGAGTGAACTGGAGCAATGTAGAGTGAAAAAACGTGCCCAAGGTTTTAACACCACAGCACAGGATTCGAAACCGGGTTCTCGTTATTGAGAGTCCGAAGCTCTACCCCTGAGCCATTGTGCTCTACTATTTAATCTAATTTAAAATTTCATTGGCAGCTTTCTGGTGTAAATTTAGACGTATCGTGTGAGAAGGCAATAAAACACACTCGACACAGCAACCAAGGGAATAACACCATCTCGAACATGTTCTCTCTTAATGAAGCATTAGCAATCTCTTCACATATCAGTGCTGAGAATCGTCACTGTGAAGCCCTTAGGGACGTCACTGACCCTACGCCACACTCACCAATGGTCAACAATGGAAATGATCAATTATTAAAAAGTTATTTTTAAACTGGACAGCTGTGAACGGAAACGTCAGAATAACAAACGTGCAACCACATACACACACATGCGGAACAAAAACAAAGCACCCGAAAAACATCACTATTTATCACCTGCGCACAGCCTACCTGGGATTTCAGTTATAATTCAGCATTCTTGCTACCAGTATTAGCTTTAATTACAATAGTCATAAAGCAATTAATTATCGTAACTAATTACAAATTACATGCACTCCATTGGAATCTGGTAAGACAATGCCATATCGTTTTCAATTGTCAGCGTTACTGAAAGTTGGGGTGATTGCATAAACAAAAAAACAGGTTTACAATGATTAGACACAGAAGAATTGGTTTTATGTGCCGCGGCTCTACCGCGTGGGTGTAGATATCGTGCTGTGTAATATAGATGCACAAACAAACTCACGGTGCATTATACACTGCACACTTCAGGCAACTGCGAATGAGTCATTTGTAGTCGTGATTGAACAGTCACCTGGCAGTGTCTTCCAAATTCCAGTACACTCACATGTCTGGAGACTTGCAGAAGTGCGGTCATCCACAAGGTTGTGGCTTCAATTAGTACAGCTTCTTTCACAATAGATGTGATGAAAATGTTGTTTTTGTCATTTACCCTGAAAGTCCAAAGTGGTGCTTTGAAAATTAGGTCCTGGATTTCAAATTTCAATGTTTTGTCTGATCAAAATTATTTGATATGTGTACCCATTGATATAAATTATGGTAATTTTTCAGTAGATTTGGGTAATATTTGTGTGTCATTTTTTAACCTTTTTAAATTTAACTGAATTTATTTTGGTAAAAAGAACCTAATTTTTGCACTTGATCCAAAACGGAGACTGAGACTTTTGTAGTAACAGAAAAGCAGTGAACATTTGATAAATAGGGGTTTGAATTAGTATAGCATACATTTTACAAAAGATCTTTTGAAGTAACTTTAATTGTAAAGTGTAAAGCACTTTGGGCAGCCCTGAGGACTGGATACTGTGGTATATGAGAACTTATCTTGATGGTCAGCGTAAAGAGGTTAGGCACACTGTCCTGTAACACTAGCAAAGAAGATAATGTATTGTTCCAGGATCATGTCAGGTCATGTAAGCAACTGACTTCTTTATAGCAGACAGTAGTTTTTGCAGAGAACAGACATATCAGCACGCTTCGTGGAATATGCTGCCAAACTTGCGTGTTATTATGTTACATCTGGAGATCACGCAGTACAGCAATGTACATGTGTGTGCCTGCATTAGTTGGCAAAATCAATGTCGGTTCCTTGCCATTGTTACTAGTGGATTCACTAGTGTGATTTCATATATTTGGATATTTGTGAAGGTTTGACAATTGTCCAAAACATCTTCTTGTGACAATTCTTTCTGTAGATGATGGTAATGATAATAAATAATTATTTTATATTACAAACATAAAATGGAAACTTAGAAAATGTGTCATTCTTACATTAATGGTATATATAGGTGTAAACCCACACAAAGTTAGTTCTGCTAAAGGAGAGATGCATTAAACAAAGCAGTTTTGCTTGGGGGATATGCCGCATTATTATAATTATACACAAAATAATTTATAAATTATATTGAAATGACAGAAATTATGTTAGTTTAAAAAGGTAATATGTTCATAAATAACAAATAGTCAGTGTAATAAAGAATGCAATTTTAACATTATATTTTTTATAATACACATTTTAACAAATAAATATATGTACAGTGACCTGTTAAGTACATGACATGCATGCCTAATTTATCGACCTATTATTCTAAGGTGCCTAGCCACTTGTACGCAGAGAAAACTTAGATAAAAATAAAATATTACTTGGTGAAAGCAGGAATTGATGTATGAGCAGCCCCAGTTTCTGGCTCTATAGAGAAGTTTGTGCTTATTTATTTAACCACAAGGATCCTAAGTGTTGGATACTTGGGTCTGGTTTCTCCAGGGACAAACAGTAGAGACTATGGTCACATATCGCCCACGGGCAGGTGTCTATTTTAACATTACAGTGTCTCTGCAAGACAGATCTTTTTATGTGCTGCAAAATATGCGATACTTTCTCCTCTGTCTCCTGCTCAGATAATAATGTTGTCAAACGGGTTTAATTTTTAACTTTCATCATTTTTACATGCTGTATATAATAGAGGCCGTAGTGGCTTCTTCGTTCAGAGTGAGGTAAAATTGCTATATTACACCATATGGCTGAGTATTGGGGTATGTGACATAAGGACAAACAGTGTTTTATTTCTGAATAGACCAACATTTAAAACTTCTGTTACACTATGAATATTAAATATATACCGCGGTCTAGTTGAATAACCTGCGACTTACCATTAGTTCAAATATACAGACTTAACTTAAAATAAATGCACCTCTGTCTTTCTTTATAAAGCACGCACATGCGCATGCGCACGCACACACACACACACACACACACACACACACACACACACACACACACACACACACATACACCTAAACATGATGTTTTAAAGACAGGACTGGCCAGCTACATATTTCATAAACAATGATTTCATTCATTTTTGCATACAATTTTAGGTATAATTATGTATTACTGCAGTCAGTGTCATTTATGTGAAACTAACAGAGACTCCATTGGACACGCAGACAGACAGACACACAGACACGCAGACACGCAGACACGCAGACACGCAGACACGCAGACACGCAGACACGCAGACACGCAGACACGCAGACACACAGACACACAGACACACATAGACACAGACAGACACACATAGATGCACAGACACACAGACACGCAGACACACAGACACACAGACACACATAGACACAGACAGACACACATAGATGCACAGACACCGACACGCAGACACGCAGCAGACACGCAGACACGCAGACACGCAGACACGCAGACACGCAGACACACAGACACACATAGACACAGACAGACACACATAGATGCACAGACACACAGACACGCAGACACACAGACACACAGACACACATAGACACAGACAGACACACATAGATGCACAGACACACAGACACACAGACACGCAGACACGCAGACACGCAGACACGCAGACACGCTGACACACAGACACACAGACACACAGACACACTGACACGCAGACACGCAGACACGCAGACACGCAGACACGCAGACACGCAGACACACTGACACACAGACACACAGACACACAGACACTGACACGCTGACACGCTGACACGCAGACACGCTGACACGCAGACACGCAGACACACAGACACACATAGACGCAGACACGCAGACACGCAGACACGCAGACACGCAGACACACAGACACACATAGACACAGACAGACACACATAGATGCACGCACGCACGCACGCACGCACGCACGCACGCATGCACGCAGACACGCAGACACACAGACACGCAGACACACAGACACACATAGACACAGACAGACACACATAGATGCACGCACGCACGCACGCACGCACGCATGCACGCAGACACGCAGACACACAGACACACAGACACGCAGACACACAGACACACAGACACACATAGACACAGACAGACACACATAGATGCACGCACGCACGCACGCACGCACGCACGCACCAGTCTGTTCACTCATGATGCCTCAGTGTGTTTCATTTGGCATCTTTCTGAAGAAGTAAGAGGAGTCTCATGTGTGACAAACCCATCGATCACCAGTGTCCACGTGGGGCCGGTCAGTGCCAATCAACCTCCCCTCATTACACGCCACTCCACTCACACTTTCAAGTTATAAGTTATTTATCAGATGAGACATTTAGTCATCTTTGTTTCCGCAATCTTACAAAATAGACCTATTAGGTGTTCTTTTTGTGGACTCGTTGGCCATGTTGATTATTTGGTTATTTTGAGTTAGACACACGCCAGTGATTATAACCGCATTGTGGGAAATTGCATACTTAGGCATGATTTTCTGTAGCTAGCAATAATTTGTGTAAAATGAGCTCTCCCCATTTCAAGAAGTAGCTATAGCGGGAATAAAAAGTAGCTATAACGGGAAGTAGGTATAACAAGAAGTAGCTATAACGGGAAGACACCTTTATGGTTGCATAATTTTTCTATGAATTAATTGATAATTATTTTATTATTGTTATATTGTACAGTCTTATCTTATCTCTTATCTTGTTGATCCCTCCAGTGATCATGTAAAAACCAGTGGAATGTACAGTTCATGGATACATGGACAGTTCCGTTGTAAGATGTTGGGAAAATCTTACAAATTAGAAATTGTTCTGTCCTTGTAGTGACATTTGCGTCCACATTAACCCTTCAAATGTGTGACAGTTATCAAACATGCCAATTTCCGTGGTCGAACGCAGTTAGACAAACGCTGGGTCTGGGCTGTCTAACAGTCTGTGAGTCTTGATTAACAGATGTTGAAAGTGCAAGTGATGTAGTCGCGTGTCAAAAGTAAACAGTTGTGGCAGTTACGATAGATCTAATTAACAACCGATATTGAGCATCGATGTCAACTTGTCATTCAACCTAGAAGAACAAAAAAATTACTCCATGAACCAAGCATTCAGGCAATCAATGCACGCACGCACGCTCGCATGCATGCACGCACGCACACGCACACACACATGCTTGCATGTATATGTACATACGCACACACGCATGCACGTATATTTCTCCTCAGCGCAATGAAAAATGTGCTAAACGTAATTCAGGACACTGCACTCAAAATATTTTCATTTGGCTTTACAAACATGCTTTTACAAAGCACGATTTCCATTTCCCAACAAGGCTATAGCATCATACACATGGGATTTGGTAGTTGGAATACATTAGGAGGCTTTGTCAAAAACAAGTGGCGAGACAAAATATATTGATTCGCTGTGTCATTGATGCTGCGGTTTAATGCAGCCTTATTTGTTCATGCGCATACTCATGTATTGTGAATACATGTTGTCAGGCTTTTGTGAACATCGCACACAGTGGACATAATGAATAATGTAGACACATCAAAATAAATTTACAAAACAAAAATATTTTGTTGCATTTCCCCACCAATTGCGTATATAAAGATTTCTATCAATAAAACTTCTGATTTCTAAATGAATTTAAATATGGATAAATAATTTAAATGTATATATTTTGTAATTTGTTCAGGTTACAATCATTTAAATGTAGATATTTTGTAATTTTTTGTCTTGGCTACAATAATTTAAATGTATATATATTTTAATTTTTTGTCACCTTACAATAATTTCAATGTAGATATTTTGTAATTTTTTGACACCTTATAATAATTTAAATGTAGATATTTTGTCATTTTTGCCATGGCTACAGTTTGACAATATTCCGCAGGTACACTGTGAGTTGGCCCGTTGGTAAGGACTGGATAGCTAAAAACCTAAACCGGCCCAAACAAAGACTCATTGGGCAGCATGACAGGGATTAATGATGACAAATTGGGTTCAAATTGGTGTTGTTTGTTATAATCGCCGACACCGTCTCTTTTTGCAGGGCCAGTAAATCAAATAGAAACTAATAACACCTGAGGCTGTGTCAAACTGGGCAGTCCTTGTAGATGGATATGGCATTTTTTTAACGGCTTCCTATGGCCTTGCACATCTGCAGTATTGAATTTTTGACTGCCTGTGTTATGTCAAAGGTACGTGATCATACAACGTGCACCTAAATGTATTACACACACGACGACAACAACACAAGAATGGCGTGCTTGTATTTCAATTCTCGGGTATACCCCACATCGGTATCTGTTATCAATAAAATGTATGCATCGGTTAAACATCATATATATATAGGTAATAATGTAAATTAAGCCAATTATATTGGAGGTTAGTTGGCCATTCCTATTGGTCTGCAATAGCCTAGAATTTATTTAAAGTCTAGGCCAGCAAAAAATATGTTAAACCCAGCCTAGGCCTACGAAGTACAATATAATGGTAGGCCCACACCTAGTCCTAGTAATGTTTAATAATGTTTAGCCCAGGCCACCGGCTTGGGCCACACATTTGCTTAGCCAAGCTGACTGGAAACAACTGGTAAGCCAGTAGGCCCATGGCTTGCCAGGCACAAACATTTTTATAAGGTACAAAAGATAAACCCATCAACTCCTAATAAAAAAGATAGTCCTGAAGTAATTAAAATAACTGGCTACTACTTTTCATTTTTATTGAATATTTTTAAAAAATCAACTACAGGGGTGTGTGTACATCCAAATAAATTTTCCGTTAATTTGGTTACGCTGTCAGGTTATTTAACATGTTTACCTGATAAGTATTTCCAGGATTTCTGCTCTTTCAGCAGATTATTCATACTTCCTAGCCAACGATTGTGATGTAACGCACAAGAAATATTCAGGATATATCAATGTTCAAAATGATTCAACATTTAACAAGATTGCCCTCTAAAGCTAACTAAGCTCCAGCTATTTTAAAATTCTAAAATGCTATGTTAGTAAATAAAATACATGGTCTCTAAGAATAAATAAGTAAAATAAAAATTAAAGGAAATTTATTACTGTAATAACATACTTGACAACAATGTGTAAATTTGATTGTAATATACTTTAAGAGGCGTGAAGCTACCTGTGTTACAAGTCCTTACATCCCATGAAGCTACCTGTGTCACAAGTCCTTACATCCCATGAAGCTACCTGTGTCACGAATCTTTACATCCCATGAAGCTACCTGTGTCACAAGTCTTTACATCCCGTGAAACTACCTGTGTCACGACTCTTTACATCCCTTGAAGCTACCTGTATCACGAGTCTTTACATCCCATGAAGCTACCTGTGTCACGAGTCCTTACATCCCATGAAACTACCTTTGTCACGAGTCCTTACATCCCATGAAACTACCTGTATAAGTCTTAATCCCATGAAGCTACCTGTGTACAAGTCCTTACATCCCATGAAGCTACCTTGTGCTTACATCCCAGACTACCTTTACAGTCCTTACTTGAAGCTACCTGTGTCACGAGTCTTTACATCCCATGAAGCTACCTGTGTCACGAGTCCTTACATCCCATGAAGCTACCTGTGTCACGAGTCCTTACATCCCATGAAGCTACCTGTGTCACAAGTCCTTACATCCCATGAAGCTACCTGTGTCACAAGTCCTTACATCCCATGAAGCTACCTGTGTCACAAGTCCTTACATCCCATGAAGCTACCTGTGTCACAAGTCCTTACATCCCATGAAGCTACCTGTGTCACGAGTCCTTACATCCCATGAAGCTACCTGTGTCACAAGTCCTTACATCCCATGAAGCTACCTGTGTCACAAGTCCTTACATCCCATGAAGCTACCTGTGTCACAAGTCCTTACATCCCATGAAGCTACCTGTGTCACAAGTCCTTACATCCCATGAAGCTACCTGTGTCACGAGTCCTTACATCCCATGAAGCTACCTGTGTCACGAGTCCTTACATCTCATGAAGCTACCTGTGTCACAAGTCCTTACATTCCATGAAGCTACCTGTGTCACCAGTCCTTACATCCCATGAAACTACCTGTGTCACAAGTCCTTACATCCCATGAATCTAGCTACCTGTGTCATGAGTCCTTACATCCCATGAAGCTACCTGTGTCACGAGTCCTAACGTCCCACTCAGACTGACCCATGTGTTTAATGTACCCGATAAGGAGTAACCACTGATAAGAAGTGTGTGATATGCCAGTTTACAGTTGATTACATAATCTCTTATGTCTACAGCCTGTATCACCATGGACCATATTGGTTACACCAGCACGCTGTTGGCGGGGGAAAACTGTTGATATTCTGATAAAAATGACACCAGTGTGATTATTATTGTACCGTTTTTTACCAACGTCTGACATATAAACATCAGATTACAGCACATTTGAAGCGCATTGGGTATTCTGTGGCCTTGCGATAGTTTTCAGTGGCAATGATGCATGGCTAAAAAGTGGACACAACGTACGTGGAATAATTTAACGAGTCACTGTCGGCCACGCACGCATAGGACGGGACTTTTCTTTGATCTTGCTCAATTACTGGTGTGTGTGATACTCCGAATAACTGAATAACAGGGCATGGTACAATTACATGTCGAGATCGGCATACAATTTGTCGATCTCCCAGGCAATTTGACAATGACATTATTAACTTATAAAGGGTCTAGAAAATGTATTATGTGTGGTTCATGTAGTCATAACACAGACACATTAGTTGCTGCTTTAAATTTTAAAGACAAAATCCAGAAAGGGTTATGCCCCAATGCCCACAAGTCAAAAACACATCCTTATTTAATAAATATTAGCTTGGATATGTTATTTTATAAGGATGTTATATGATGATCTTTTTGTATTGTAAATTTTATTTAAGTTTCCTTTTAATCGGTCAGGACAGTCATAAGATTGTGAGAGGGTTTGACAGCCGTATGTGTCCTCTCAGACCTGTCAGTTCTGTTGACAGCTCCTGTGTCCTATTACGCCTGTCGTGTATAATCACAGACATGTCATTATGTCTTTCTTTTCATATCGTATGTCTCTTTGGTTAACTTGAGAACTTTGTCTCCGTGAAGCCACACTACTCTGTAGTTTCTGCATCGGTGGTAATTCTCATAACCACCATCAACCGGACCTGATTACAGTGAGCTGTGATCCCGCCATGTGTGTTCTAATTGTGCTGTAACTTGTTTAGGGAAGTGCGCAAGTTAAGTGGCACTCTGTGTAGTGCGCGGCTGCGTAGTGCGTGGCGCTGTCATTGATCTCGTCTGCGGCGGCGTCTTCAGTCTGGCATGCACTAGCATGCACACACATGCATACGTGCACACGTGCAATTTCCTGGAGTTCACAGGCAACCGGATCCGAGGTGCTAAGTCGTCACGACTACTTTATCAGTGATAGAACCCGAGGTTGATGTCATTACGTTGAGGTGCATCTAACTGACTGACTACGAGCGTTGACACCAGAGTGTGGCACCCATTGCCTTGGCATCGATACAGTGCCTGGCGTTCCTGGTATAACACGCACGAGGAATGCACAGACGGCGTCGCCCACCAGTGTAAGAGGACCAGCGGACTGCCCACCCAACTGAGGGACCAACAGCGGTTGCATAAGAACGCTGGCAGTGGCAGACGGCTGGCATGCTTCGCCACCCACCAACTCAGCTCTCGACTCGACTCGCGGCATGCACCACCTGGGGGGTGTCCGCGAACTAGCACCTTCCACAGGTGTATGGCGCACGAGCGAGCAGTCGCGGCTCACCGCCCCGTAGACAATGGTCACGGGCATCTAATTGTTCCCACTTAACGCGTGTCGGGAATAACGTGTGAGTGCTTGCGTGCGTACGTCCATCGGGGTGGACATAAGTAATTAATTAGCACCAGCCTACCTCACGGCGGCCGTAATGCCGGGATATTGATTGGATCTGCCCTCGTCCTGTTTCACAACGGAGTCGCCGCTGCTCTTGAAGCGCGCCGCCATCAAACGGCATGATTACGTCCGTGGGTGTGTTTGGACGGAGCTGTGCTCCACCCCACATCCTCATGTTTACCCACTGGGTCGTCAAGGTGTTGTTCTTCACCTCAGGTGGGTCAAAGGTCATCGGTCGTGGTGTTGTCACTTTTTTGCCATCGTCTCCCATCATTGAAACTACTGCGGACGCCGACGCCGCCGGCATCGGTGCCGCTTGATATATGTATTCTCCTTTGTTGTTGTCACTCACTTAACGTAAGTGTGGGAATGAATTACGGTTACTTGGTTGCGTTCCGATGCTGTCTGGCCTGGCCAGAATAGAGCTTGTGTCATGATTAAATGTAAAACTGGAGCTGTTTTGTTTTGATACTGTGTTCTCCGGTTGCCTGACTGAAATCAGCTGGCTACATATCAGACCTGTTACTTACCGTAAACATTGTAATTGTAGCTGAGGCTGTAATGACAATATTGTGTATCTGAAGGCCTGGGTCATTAAACGCAGATGGTTTGCACCAGTATTTAATTCAAGTGATCAAGTTGACTGCGATATTTGCTAGAATAGTCTGGTGATTCAGTCTGTTATCATGGAATGAACATATCATTTTGTTGGAGAATAGCAATGAAGTATTTTCCAAGCTGCTGGTGGAAATGTTTATAACAAAAACAACATCTAAGTATGGAAAATATGGTCACTGAATAAAGCAACTATCAGTATATAAGATATATATAATGTGTGGTGTGGTGTGGTGTGGTGTGGTGTGGTGTGGTGTGGTGTGTGTGGTGTGGTGTGGTGTGGTGTGTGGTGTGGTGTGGTGTGGTGTGGGGTGTCATTTATCTGAAAAGCTTTCTCCAAACATTACAATTCTATAGGGACATATACGTTTCAAAACGTGCTCCAAAGTGAGTTAATTTCTTCCGAGTCAAGTTCTCAGTTGGTGCCAGAAAGCATCCTACCAGTGTCACTAGCAATGGACACTCTCTCCTCACTCCAAGACGGTTTGCCTTCCACACCATCTTTTCCTTGGGAGTCGTCCCCCCTACTTATTTGGTTACAGGCAGGGATTGAAGGCTGGTCTTACAACTTGGGTGACTTTTGAATTGTGGGGTGTGATTTATAAAACAAATCAGACTTTCTTTACCCCAGCACAGGTGGGAGACAAAAGCATGAACTCTGTCAACCCACCTCCATTTCCTTGTGATGGAAATACTTACTTAAAAAGTCATAAATATAAATTAAATTAATTGGGGGCTCGTGTTGTGTTTTTATGTGAGAAAATATGTTTAGTGGGTCATTAATAATTATAAATGTATTTACAGAGAATCGTGTGGGTAAAAAGTCACGGCATGGAGATACCAAGATGGCAGAGAAATGCCTGCTCCATGGTCCCAAAATTCTGCAGCCCATGTCACATGATGCAGGTCATGTGACATGCCAATGGGGGCAATATTTCGCTAACAAAGACTTGGCATACCGGTAGTTAAAATGTTTGAAAACGGAAAGTCAAGTTTGTTCAGAGAGAATGTTAAAAAATCTATAAATATACTTAGTGGACCAACTGTGACTGTATGGTGTTTGACCCCTTATTGGCTGCCATCACACTTAGCAGTAGTAACTAAAAACAAAAAAGAGGGAAAACATCCACTTACTCATCTTAGCTCCTTAGGGTGTCTGGGGGTCAGAGCCCCCTGGGAACCAGAAATAACAAGTAGACCAAAGAATAAAGTATTGCCTGTTATGACATGCATAAGTCTGTCGCTTTCAATGTCATTATGCCAGCCAGGTGTGACATTCACATCCACATGTGTTATTTTAATAAATGTGAATATGTGTTAACCATACTGTGTCACCAGGGAAATCATGCTTTTCCTAAACAAACCCACCCCACAAGGGTCTGTTGTTAACTGTAATTACAGAGGAGTGGCCGTTGATGTAAACACAATAATTGGTTGTGTCCTCATAATGAGAGCTAGAGTGATAGAACAGACATCAAGTAATTGGTCAGCTTTTATTCAATGGGGACAATGGAAATGTCATGTGGGAAATTAGATTGTATTACCTGTGAGGTAAACGCCAATGCCCTATGGTGGTGATGGTTCTCGAGAAGCATGTGCTGTTATTGCGGAATTAAGCTGCCTGCAGCCTTAGATATTAAGTAAACATATTCGTATATCAGAACATTATATTCCATCTTGGGCAAACTGACATGAGCAATTTCAAGATTTATTGCATATATTCTCTTGACAATTCTAGTGTGATGTCAGCAATTATACGTTTTAGCAGAAATCTGTCGGATGTGTGCGATGCTATGAGTGTAGCTACATTATGCTATGTTAGGTACAACACAATGGCTTATTTATCAATGGTCTTTCAACAGGTTTTTAGAGGGATTGTAACATGTTTTTTTAGTTGGCAGTGTCATATTTAAAAATATATATTTTCTTTCTCTCATATATATATATATATATATATATATATATATATATATATATATATATATATATATATTATATATAAATATAATTTGGTAATAATAAAAATATAGTAATTTAATAAGTATATATTATATATATATATATATATATATATATATATATATATATATACACACCACTTATGTAACAGTAATTATGGATGATTTTTAGTCTTTGATTTTTTTATTATGGTGTGTGTGTGTGTATATATATATATATATATATATATATATATATATATTATATATATATATATATACATACATATATACACCATCATTATACAAAACATTTGTTTTCAAAGAATGAAATCATCTAATAAATATAGTAAGTGGTATATATATATATATATATATATATATATATATATATATATATATATATATATATATACTTATTATAACTACGTATTTTTATTCATTACCAAATTGAGTATTTAATTTTTTTTATTAATAAATGAAAGATTGTAGAAATCACATATTTTGTTTATATATAAGTTAACAACCAGTATGTGATCAACAGACATACATTTAGCCAATGGAAATCGTAAAGCTGGCTTGTTTTATTTATATTAAACCACTGCAAACTAAAAGCCATTGATCGAAATGCGTCCATGGGGCTTCCAGTATGGTCTGAGCTCTGTTGATGTTGGCAGGCTTTTTCAGGTCTTCACCTAAACATGCATGCAGCCTGGAATAGCATCATTGCGCATACAGCAAATGTAATTCATTTCCATGTATAACAGTCCCTGTGTTTTCAGGCAGCATATGCCCCTTGTGAATTTTGTCATTTCCCGATATACGGCGATTATACACTATCGATTCCTATTTCGGTGATTCACTGGCGCGGTCACAGACCTAGGAACTAGAAAAACGTACATATTTTACACTGGTATTTGGACAAAGTCCCACCGGATGCAATGCCTGCTTGAACTGAATCCCACCGGTTAAACTGCCTCAATGTGAAAACAGGACATAAATGCCACGACACTCTGCGTTTGTGTTCCATGCATGGTCTTCCAGACATTTGTGCATTATGCCGTCTGGTTCCAAGCAAGGCGTGTTTTATTCCAAAGAATTTTGGCACTGGATTTGTACTCGATTGATCCGTGTTTTTTCTGTCTTTACGTCTGGTTACAGGGATTCAGTTTTGGCGCCATCTGGTGTGTGTACACGTTTGTTCGATGCGTGCCCGTAATGCCCTGGAAAGTTTCCTGGTGTAGTGCATAATTTATTAACATTAGTAATTAATAATAGAAGAAAGTACCAAATGACACGTTTTTTTCTGTAGTCAATGTCAATTCTGAAGTCATCAATCAAACTTTCTGAGTATCATTCATGTAATAGTATTAGGATAACGGAAAGGATAAATTTCCGTGATATGCACCTACCCAGGGTATATTTAAAATTCCAAATTGAACTTGAAGTTTATACGACAGTTATTATGACATTGAGGAGAGTTAAACATGTGGGGAAGCCTGCGTGTGTGTATGCAAAAATGTGTGTGTATATATATATATATATTATATATATATATATATATATATATATATATTGTATATATATATATATATATATGTGGAAACTTAACCAGGAAGTTTAGAATAGAAACTGCTTGATAAAAAGTTCAACTGAGGTGTGAATCGAACAATTAAGTAGCCCTAATATCAGGCCTTGTATTTTCCCAGTCTGCGGCTCTCTGTGAAGTGGGGCCCGTTTGTCTGCAGGGCAGTTTTTATCCCCGGAATGCGACTCTACCACGTGGGCTCTACAGGATCTTCTTTCACTTGGAAGTAATCACTTAAAGAATTACCCCAATCATCAACCAGGACCAGGTTCTTACTATGGATAGCTTCTCAAAGGCTACGCTGTCTTCGAAACCTTTGAATGTCTTCAGACGTCAGAGACGGTTGGGACATCTTACATCCCAGGAGGTCATGTTGTGAAACACCCACCCAGTCTACTGCTATTTTGGGTGTTGTTTATTTTTAGTTTTCTTTCCTGTTCATTTACGAAGACAAGTTTACATAATTCCCTCAGGTACGTTACGTGGGACGTTGTGCTACACGGGGCATATGTTGTTCTGTGACACTGAGATGTCAATCCTTAATGATGATCTTGTATATTAGAAGCTGTCAACACCTGTGGCATTAGCAACTGGGACAATTTCACTGGTGTGTTGCAGAAATACTGTCCCATGTGATATAATGGGGGCATTTTTCTTTTGAACAAGCTCCTTAGATTTAAGAAACCTTTAGGAATCCTCTCTATTGATGAATATTCCGTACAAACTTATTATTTATTTGATACGGCCCACTGGACGTAGTGACCAATGGCCCCCTGGACATAGTGACCAATGGCCCCCTGGACGTAGTGACCAATGCCCCCTGGACGTAGTGACCAATGCCCCCTGGACGTAGTGAACAATGCCCCCTGGACGTAGTGACCAATGACCCCTGGACATAGTGACCAATGACCACCTGCACTAAACCTCCTAGAAGGCAAATAAAGAGAGGTAGAAACATTTCCAAACTATTTAATGTTAATAGATGGACGTAAACCCCAGTTCTCAGTACATGTGGTGCAATAACCACTAAACTGACATGTGGTTTAGTGTTTTCCCGGATACAGTCATGAAAACATAGAAAGCATTAGTTCATTAGTTGAATAATTAAATTAAACATAGTGCCGGTCGTTTTTTCCAGATGCTTGTCTGTGGTATTCCATTATGATGTCAATGAAATTGAACGTATAAAATATCCATTAGAAAATATGGTTCATAGAAGCACCATTTGTGGTTGCCTCGGTTACTGAAGTATTGTTGTTTCAAAACATGGCCCATTTTGTTCACCCCTATTTGGCGGTGTTTTTTAATAATAAATACCTTAAACCAATAGTCCGTATTCCTTGGTGTGTACTGTGAGAAGTAAGGTATCCCACGTGCAATTTGTCATAGATGCACTAACTTTATAGAGATAGAAAACCATTCTACACACAAGAGTTGAAACACATTTTCATAAGAGGAGAGTACTTTCTTTGTGATGGTAAATGGAGAGCCACTGTAATTCTCGGAAGTCGGCCATCCTAACAGAACGATGTTGTTCCCTATAGTTGACTCAGCCAGTTGTCACTTAATATGACCCATGAGTTTGCACTTGGCAAGGTTATTTACAACAACATACCTCTAATCTTACACGCTCCTGGCCAGTCTGACGACACCAGCACTGTAACGTGACAATGATGACTATTCTAAGTAAGCATATGTGTTTACGTTGATGAATGTCAGGTGAAGACACTCAGCTTACTGTTACCAGGTAGCCACGTCATTAATTATATGTCTGCAGGCAATCATGTTAACATGTGTCAGTGCTTGATGTACCATACCGATTGAAATGGATTTTGTTGTCATGTTGAATACCTGTTGTCAGTCAGTCGTCAGTCCGTCCGTCCGTCCGTCCGTCCGTCCGTCCGTCCGTCCGTCCGTCCGTCCGTCCGTCCGTCCGTCCGTCGTCTCCGTCCGTCGTCGTCGTCCGTCCGTCCGTCCGTCCGTCCACTACAATGTCATAGCCTACCAATCTGTACAGGTTCTAGTTCATAACTTTCTTTTAGTGTGTGAAATATCACATAGAGCGGCAGCCATCTCAATATCGTTGACAATCAGTTCATCCACCTTTGATGCAAGTGGCTTGATGCCAAGCACTGGGCAGTGGTTTATAACATATAATTATCAGTCTGCCAGCGTCTTCTCCCTGTTTCCTGGTAAAGTCTGCCCTCTCAAAACACTTATTAGCATCAGCTGTTTCCTCCAATGGATTACTGTAATTGAACTCATCTTGTCGCCATGATTCCAGAGAATTGGTCAATTAGACCCTATTACCACGACAGCTCATTCAGTGGTCAGTCTTCACATTCTGTATTGGTTCTGTGCAGTTACATCTGTTGACATTTGCTATTTCGTGGAACATACTATTTGTACATGTCCAATGACCACAACACACTCACACAAACATACACAGATTACACACACGCACACGCACACGCACACGCACACGCACACGCACATACACAGTCAAACACACAACTCTATGCTCACACATACCTATGCACACATGCATGCACGTGCACGCACGCACGCACGCACGCACACACGCACACATACACAGTCAAACACACAACTGTATTCTCACACATACCTATGCACGCACGCATGCACGCACGCACACACGCACGCACGCACACACACACACACACACACACACACACACACACACATTAAAGTCAGCTTCTGAAAGTATTTATAAATAATGTTTGTTATGACATCAATGTGGTATGTTTTATCATATTAATGGCAGATATTCAAATCATATTCAACTGACATACATCATTGCAACCATGGAATAATCACAGAAAATATATTACCACCAATTTATTACATTTGTCATATTATAAATTGTACAGGCCCTAAACATGGTAAGACACGTAAACCAATAAAACATCTGTATATATTTTCTGTGTGTCTATCTGTGTTGAGGTACATGCAAGCATCCATGCGTGCTTGCATGTGTGGTAATGAGCGTGTTTGTGTATATGTGCATGCGAACATTTGCACCAGATTGTATGTGTATGAGACCATGAGTGCAACTGCAAATTTTAAAAGGACATTCTTAGACTGGTAACAAATTTATCACACCTGACTCAACCCGTGCATTTTACCAAATGAAAGTCTTACATAAAACAGAATGACGATCTAATTAAACTCATTAAATTATAGAATAAACAACAATTGTGTTAATCAGGATATTAATGATGTTACAAACTGGTGGTAAATTTATGTTTATTGATCAATATTGAGCAGTATTTGAATGCTTCAAAATTCAAAAGCATACAATTGATAAAATTATCTTCTTAGAAAAGATAGCAAGGCCATATTTGAGTGACTGTTCCCAAAAAACGACATGTTAAAAATAAAACTTGCAGAGGCCACTCTAACAGGAAAAGGACAAACTTAACCCCCTCCCCCCCACCACTAACAAGCAGCAACTACTAGAACAGATACTTTCGTTATAATTACGGGGTACTACTGTTAGACATTGTGCCAATAATGACTCATGACAACCAGTCAGTTCATGTGACACCAATTAACAAATCATACATTGTTTCACATCTTGGCTGTTTTTCATGACAAAATGTGCTGTGCATTTGTCTTTCAAGTGTTGGAAAAACTGGCTATTTTATTTAGATAACAAGATCGATTTTTCTCAGGCAATTTACATGTTGCACTGGTCAGCGAAATATTCAGACGGTAAAGAAAGCATTCTGATTATAAACATCTGCTACAACAGGCTTGTAGAGACTAGCGCTCTCTGAGCAGAAATACCTTTGATGTTGAATGGTTCCCACACCCCTAACTGCAATGAGGGACAGTCACACTACTTAGTGAGGAACTTCCAGCTAATAATTACATCCCAGATGATTCTGGACAAAGGAACAACCGTGTTTAAAAAGTCAGTTTCCTGGATATCTCAGCCAATGCAACAAATAAATGGGAACACATAAATACGTCCATCACACATACATTCTACAGCACGCATGCATGCACGCACGCACGCACGCACGCACGCACGCACGCAATACAACAACATGTATATATTACACAAAGAGAATCTTTGCACATGGACAATTTATTCTAGAGATGTTTCATCTTCAAATTGTTTCTCTCCGAATTTTATACGCATGCATACAGCAGCAGCACATGCACATGCACATGCATGCACACGCGCAATACCTTTCTGTTTTCTTCGTCCCCTGTTCTCACACATCTGTTCTATTCTTACCTCAACCGAAACAGTCCGGTGAGTAACTAACTGACACACCTACCATCTGTTTGACATCAGCCTCAACAGAAAGAATTTTCTCCTTCCCTGAATACTCAATTAACACAGAAAGTGTTTCCTGAATCATTAAACAGTGAGCCTTAGCATCTTTTCATGGCATATAAATAATAGAAAAGCAAAACGAAGTTGGTAATTAAATGCATAAATGACAGGCCATAACCTCTGTCCTAAGCTTGCTGCATATATAAAATGTCTCTTGAATCAATAAATCTATATTGGAAACGGCTGGACGGCATAGTGCTACCACTGTTTTCAGGAGAGACAAGATGTTTAATTCATAATTATCTATATAATTTAGTTGTCATAATTAAGTTATGCAGTTTACATCCCGCACTGGGGAGGTATTGGTATGAAATGCTAATAGCATACAACAGCTTGCTTCTTTGATAAAGCATGCGTTAATTGTGTTTTGTTTTTGTAATAATTATATTTGGAATGTCACATTCTGTAGTGATGAGATTCAAATGATGGCAGCTAAAGCAGGTGTCCCACTGTTGGGGGTTGTGTGTACAGAAAGTATACTACACTTATATATATAGACAGAGACTCATGCATTATTAACAGCTGACCCAGGAGACAAAGGAAAGGACAGGTTCCTATAATCACCTCTGTCATGCAGACTGACATCTCCCTTAGAGGAAACATCTGCCTGGAACGCCCCACCTACCCACCCACCCTCTCCACCCCCACAAAAACACAATATATGCATGCATGCAGGCACCACACACACATGCACACTCACGCACGCACGCAGGCACGCAGGCACGCACGCACGCACGCACGCACGCACCACGCACACACACACACACACACACACACACACACACACACACACACTGCTTCATTCATCAACAGAGTTAGTCAGAGATGTGGGAAATCAGTGAAGTCCCTTGGCAGGTGGGCCCTACCCTGGGGAGTTGTGGGTTCCCGGTCACTCTGTGGGATGCAGCTGTGTGTCTCTGTCAGCCTGTGAGAACAAGGGGGTGGGTGGTGATGATTTCCTACCCCTGGGGCAATTAGGTCTGTGTGTGGGAGGGGGTTGGGTGATTAGTATCCCAAATTGGGATTCACAGGTGCCATTTGCTGCAAGAGCCAGCTAGACAATTGCTGTATGAGTTCATGTTGCATTCACTGTGGACCACCAAAGGTTAGAACTATTTACAATGTAGCAACTACATATTAAATAGTAATAGTAACAGTTTTGTAGCTGCTACATCCTGGTGAGTCCAAGTCCACAAGCCAAACCATCACTGGGCAATGAACCACTAAATGCTTACGATAGGAATGTGATTCCAAACAAATATGTATTGAGTTTTATTAAAAGGTGGCTATAATGGTACTCATCTCTCTACTCCAGCCCCACACCCACACCCCACCCTACCACACCACCACCCCACCCAACCACACCTCCAACCCCCAACCACACCTCCAACCCCCCTACCACACCTCCACCCCACCCTACCACACCTCCAACCCACCCTACCACACCTCCACCACACCCTACCACACCTCCACCCCACCCTACCACACCTCCAACCCACCCTACCACACCTCCAACCCACCCTACCACACCTCCAACCCCCTACCACACCTCCAACCCACCCTACCACACCTCCAACCCACCTCACCTTCACCCCACCCTACCACACCTCCAACCCCCTACCATACCTCCAACCCACCATACCACACCTCCAACCCACCCTACCACACATCCACAACACCCTACCACACCTCCACCGTACCACACCTCCACCCCACCAGTACTTGCTGCAGGATGTGAGTGACTGTGAAATGTCTATTAGCCTACACAAGTACTAACCTACTGTTACCAACTGTGGTTGGTGCCACTGCCAGTTAACTCTACTTGCAATATCTCATGTCGACCAGTCCAGTCGTATCCCGGGCCTCTGTCAGCCTGTGGCCCTGCGCCCCAGCCCAGTTTGTTCACACGTCAGAAAGTCACACCTTACACGTACGCAGGGTGGCTGCATCGACGTGCTACCTGTACGATTGAGTTACGTAGTTGTTTCTCTGAAAAAACCAGCCTATGTTTGTGAACCGCCCAGCTGCTGCTGTGTCATGTGTATGGTGCTCTCGGACGCATTTGTGGGACGTCAAAAGTTAAGACGTCTTGCATAATGTATCAGCACATTTTTGTAATACAGATTTTTGTATGAGGATGATTGGTTGATGTGTGTAAAACTTGGCTGCTTAAAACAGCAAATGTATTTATAGCAGTACCTCCCTATTAAGGTCAGTACAAAAGTGACCCAAACAGCAAGGTGACCCTATTAGCAGGTCCAGTTTCATGTGTTGCTGTTATAGAAATAATTTGGGACTGTCCAGGAGTGACCATAATTGCAGAGTGGTTGTAGTCTTCGGGTGGCCACAAAGGAAACGTCCAACTCTACGTGCATAGAAATTAGTAGATTATGCCAACCATTTTATCACATCACCAGAATGTCAAGTGTCACATATGCACGGAAATTTGCCATAAATCAAGTCGCTGCATCGTTGCAATTTGTTGCCGTTTGAGAACTAACATCAGTCATTACTGACACCGTATTTAAACCGTTTTCAAAATAAAGAAATTGCTAAAAGTTGCAGCTAATGTGATATAAATTTGACTCGGCCAAAGTTGTTTCTGTGATACACTTTTAGCTAGAAACCATCGCAGTCATCTAACCTAAGCACAAGATGTATGATGTGATAGACCTACATCGAGGTGTCATGAAAAACTGGATATATAAATACATTCTGCGAAATTGAATTCTCTTTACTGATAACTGTCACGAGAAAATGACAAGTTTAATAAACATTATTGCACAAGACATATATCATTTAATGCTTATTGATTAATCTCATTATTTTTCATCAAAATAAAACATAAGATATACCCGGTAACCGTTATTGAACAAAATGTCAGAAATAATAACAATATGGATGTTATATTGTAAGAAATTAACTCATTTTGGAGCATATATTTTCAAACGTACAACGTACCCATATCTTGGAGCTATGAGCAATATATTCCTAATATATTTGGGTCTTGCAAACCTGCTCTTCATATAGGATGAATGGATTTTGTCTCGCTGGAGATCCCAATGGATTTCTCTAAATAGTGACACAATATGTCCATTTTAATGATCACGTGACAGAAATACATTGGATACCTACTACCACCCACTAGTTATAATTCATTCCCCATGAAAGCAGAACATATTTTATGGATATTTTGCTAAAAAGTTCTGCAATCATTTAATACCAAATGTTGCAATTTTAATGCTTATTTGTATCCATATACACATTAGAGTTGATTGAAATGAAACGTAGGTTTATAGATGCCAGACAAACTGGTCATTGCATTCAAATGTAACAAGTACCCGCTGAATAATTACGCTAGATCTTTTTATCAGAGGAAATTAATGTCCAATGTGTACCTTGCTCTTTATTTAAATCACTCCCAAGTATCTATTGATCATGACTGGTCTACTTTTATGGAGACCATTAGAGTTGTCGCCAGATTGCATGTTACATGTCTGTCTTGATCATTTTATGCCATCTCATTATAGACATCATAGATTGTAAAATCAATGACCTGTGTGTGTTTTGCTGCCACTTTTGTGTGTAGACACATATCATATCGTCCGTAGTACTACCATAATATAAACACTCGAGGAACAGGTGTGTTGGATGTAATCAGCAAGAAGTCGAAGGTTGTTATGCAAATCTGATGGCGTGCGAAATAACTGCATGCAGTTTACACCTGTCTGGTTTTAAGAGTTTTTAGTTATTTGATCTGTCAGCTTCAAACTGGCAGGTTGGTATCTCTGTAGCATTGTCATGCTTGACTGAACCCGGCGTTGGTGTTTCAGAGAATGCTCAGAAGTGATATTTAAAGTGATCCAATAAAAAGAATTTACCACAGAATTGTATTTACAAATAGATGAAAGAAACAGCACTAGGAATCACAGTTGCAGATTTTAGTCACAGACATTGAAAAGTTGTGAGACAGATTACATGAACTGCCTGGCGATGTGTTGAAAAACGCTAGCTTTTGTAAAAAGAAGAAAGTAATTCCAAATTGTCTAGGCTTTTGCTAGCTGGCTTTGAAAAGACATGATGCAGCCCAGAAATTATCAGTCTTACTCCTTGCGTATATCTCTGTACTCAGTAGGGATAGCCAACAGAGGTGGGCTAATTCAAACAGTTCTTATTCAAATCCTTAAAATCTTCATCGATTAATATAATTTTCAATTAATGGCAGTGCACAATTCCATTCCATAAAGCTGCTTCACAAAATACCAATGTACAAGATAGTTTATTAAATTTCTTATGAGAGAACATTGTTTTGTGGTCAGTACAAAATCATAAAAACAGTAATTACCTCCGGGGTATATACCACACATTGGTTGTGGCGGTGGCGACAAGGTTACACAATTTAGTTATAAAATAAATACGTAAATAAGTACTGATTTAAAAAATATTTTAAAATTAAACTAATAAATAAATATTGATTTAAAATAAATTATTGTTTTGTTACAGTTTAAAACTTTAAAAAATCATGAAATGGTTATAAACATTAAAACGTAATTATGATTTATTGATAATCTTGATAACTTGAGATTAATTGTGATCGGATTTAGGTTTATTGATTCATTTTATTGACGTAGGGATAAAACTGCTCAATGTCATTGCTGTCTTTGCTCTAAAGACCCATGGTCAAACAATGTTTCCCAATGTCATTAAGAACATGTCTTTGTGTTCTGTTTGATAAAACAACCAAATTATTTGAAAGTAGAGCTTAAAATAAGTCTAACTAAGCCATTTATAGATCACCAACATACAAGATCAGATGACCTTTAGTTAACTTTGAAGTTCTTCAAAATGGAGAGTGGCGTTTTAACGAAGCGGTATTTAAATCTGTCGAGTTGCTAACATCCTCTCGTCGGTCGGAAGTCAAAATCCTGGTCGTTACAGCGCCGTTGTGTGTCGTAGACAAATATGCAAATGTTTGCGTGAGTGAGGCATCGGCGTCGATTGGCGGCACTTTGCAAACGACAGAAATACTTGGTCGAGAATGCAGCATTTTTTGTCTGTGTGGCCTTTCGTTGATTTTATCTATAGAGGGAATTGACAGCTCTCAAGATGTGCTGCTTAGAAGGCGGTGGAGATAGAGTGGAGTAATTGGTCCGGAGGCAGGGGAGGGGTGTGTGGGTGTTTCTTGGCTCTTTCATCCTAGAAACCAACACCCACTGAAATGTGGCTTACCAAACTGTGCTGCCGTCGTGCAGCCATGAGTACGCTTTTTCGAAAGGAGTGGATCAAATCTACCATTTCTGTTGGGTTTAGAGTTTGTAGATTGATCAGCCAGTGCTGCTGTTGGGGTGGTAGCCCCTTTTTTGGAATTATCCCCTAATTTTGTAATGTCAAATTAACATATATTATGACAATAACTTGTTTGTTTTAAACAAACAAAGTTAATAGGCTTGCTATGTGGTGGCATATAACTGTGTTGGTGATACTGATCCTTTGTGTACGTGGGGGGGGGTTGTAGAGGCAGAATTACATTATTTTGAAAGACATTTCACGAAAACACCCTGCATATACTAACTGTCTTTAACGTAATATCAAATACTCCATCCAGCTTAACAAAATATAAGTATTGACTTATTATTGACTCCAATTTCCAGATCGTTCAGAAAGTTACTTTGCATATAGCATTCACAAGTAACAAGAAATTTCGTGGCAAGCAGATAAATGGCTGCTGACCCCTGGCCAGTAGGTGTCTTTCTACGTCAAGTGTGGCCTAGAGCTAGGTCAGTGGTGCTGGAATTAACCACAACGTGCCAATCTTAATGTTTTATTCATATTTTGGTAGACCTATAGGTGTGTTTCTTGGCAGATGGTTTTTGCTTGTAGAATTCACATGGTGTGACTAATGGATGCAGTTAATTATACATGACCAATCAACGGGGCTTATTAAGAGTCTAGGTATATGCAGAATGGATGGTTGAATTAGGTTAATTTCAAAATTGAAAAAATTAATTAGCCATAGTTAATCACTATCCTGAGGTGGACACATATGGATATATATATATATAATATATATATATATATATATATATATATATATATATATATATATATATATATATATGTTAGTGTTACACACAGTGACCAGGGTAATGAAATTAGTAATTATGTAAGAACGTAAACATATAAACATGACTGCAAAGGGTGCCATGTTAAGTTAATAAATAGGAGAAAAGAGAACAGTACATTTATGAAGAATATAGAACATTTTCCCCCCAAACTTGAACTGTATGGAACGTTCTAGAAGCGTCACTGATTATTGCAAAGGAAATCCCAAACTTCAAGGAACAGCTAGGCCATGCGCAATGCTCGTAGAGTATCCAACATCATTGACACGATACCCATCATAAAACAGAAACATTTGTAGAGTGGTGCCTGAAGGCCAGTGGCCTAGTAAAACAGTTTGATTACTAGCTAGAAAGTAGTGGACCGTTTGTACAGTGATCAACCACTCATCATGCCAACGCTAGCGTCATTGTCTTCAAGGTCGTCCGTCTGTCTGCTCCATTTGCTAATTGAATCATGTCAGTTGTTTTCTGAGTATCCGGGCACTCTATGTGCTGGGGTTCCATTGAGTTCAACTGCAGTCTAAGTGCTCCTAATAGCAGTCACTTATGTGTCTGTGTGGTGTGGCCTTGTGATGGAGTCGTCATTGATTGTGCTTCAACTTACTCCTGCGATGTGAAGCCAGCTGTAGTCTAGTTGAGGACCAGCACAGATTGTGTGTGCACCAGTAATGAGATAATTGATTTGTATAGTATTTACTGTGGTTATGACTTTCTGGTAAGAGACTGATTATTTGATAGTTTCAACCAGAATAGATTTATTGATTGTTTAATAGTCTACATATTCTTGCATTTGACAATATTGTTTGGGAAATGAGTGTGTGTGTGTGTGTGTGTGTGTGTGTGTGTGTGTGTGTGTGTGTGTGTGTGTGTGTGTGTGTGTGTGTGTGTGTGTGTGTGTGTGTGTGTGTGTGTGTGTGTGTGTGTGTGTGTGTGTGTGTGTGTGTGTGTGTGTGTGTGTGTGTGTGTGTGTGTGTGTGTGTGTGTGTGTGTGTGTGTGTGGTGTGTGTGTGTGTGTGGTGTGTGTGTGTGTGTGTGTGTTTGTTGTGTGTGTTTGTTGTGTGTGTGTGTGTGTGTGTGTTTGTTGTGTGTGTTTGTTGTGTGTGTGTTTGTTGTGTGTGTTTGTTGTGTGTGTGTTTGTTGTGTGTGTTTGTTGTGTGTGTGTTTGTTGTGTGTGTGTTTGTTGTGTTTGTTGTGTGTGTGTTTGTTGTGTGTGTTTGTTGTGTGTGTGTTTGTTGTGTGTGTGTTTGTTGTGTGTGTGTGTTTGTTGTGTGTGTGTGTGGGATGGAGATAAGTAGAATAAGGAGATCGAAGGGGGACGGGGAGGGGAGCCAGACTGACAGGTTAGGAGGGCTGAAGGTGGTAAGAAGGAAAGAGAAGGAGGGAGAGAAGGGGATAATGAGAGGAAGAGAGAGGGAAGGAGAGTGAGGAAAGAATAGGAAGAAATTAGGATGGGAAGAAGGAAGAAAGATAAATGTATAGAGAGACGGGGAGAGACAGAAGGAGACAGGAAAGAACAAATGTGAATGAGGTGGGAGGAAGAAGGGGACTTGAGGAGAGGGAGAGAGAGATCTTAGCAGCAGTCCTCGTAAGTCAAATATAAAGTATCAACAGTAGGACAGAGCCTCTACTCATTGTACTGTCGAGTTTAAAATCAATATTGACAGACGTGTGGATTTCACAAAAATAAATGAAAGATTGTTGTATACCCGATAAACCATCATATTTCTTGTTCTCATACTGCCTGAAGCTTGTAGCTTTGAATGACGAATTTGTTATATCTCTGATGTTTTATCAGTAACAGTGTATGGGAGAAGATGATATTGACATTGACCCAGTATACAACCATGGGAACAATGAAAGGACAGTAATTTATTAAAATTCCAGCATTCGTGCTAATCATGTGTGATAAAAGCAACATTCGTCTGCATTGGGGAACATCTTGAATACTCTCCGTGAACATAAAGCGTGAAGCAATATCCACATTGTCTGCCTTTTCAGGGAAACATGGCAGCTCCACCGTTTCTAGGGTTACCGCTCTTTTCCAGTTGGCCACAGATGGTTCCGTGGATTTTCTTTGTCTGCCTTTATTTGTGTCTGACTGATATTGACATTTGTGTCTTCATTGAAGGACAGACATCAGATGTCGATCAGGTGTTACTGGACCTAAGGCTCATCAATCATGTGACATCAGGTCACCTTTGTCTGGGTTCTGGGGCAAATTCTGTTGATACGGCACAACTGATATTTTATTAATGACAGTATTTGTGTGGTAATTGCAGTGTCTGTTGTCGGTGGTAGCGGAAGTTTCTCGTTTTCCTTGTTACGCAATGTCGCCGTTGATGGAAAATAAATCAAATTAGTTTGGCGACTGTCTGAATACTGGAGCTGGTTGGTGTTTGAAGTGTGCATGGGGAGAGCGAGGGGGGTGTACATGTGTACGAATGTACGTGCACATGGGCACTCATGCACTCATGCACACACACTTCACAATCTGTAGCAAACAGTTTGATCCAACAATTTCTGTAAAAGTTTCATAAGATAAATGTGTCAAAATAACCTGGTTTTGCCTTGTGCATTTGTTGCACCACTTATGCAATACTTTGTGATGGCCAAAAAGAATTGTTCTTCCTTAACGCAAGTAATGATTGCAGCTTTTATTTTTGTTTCCTGTTGAAATGTGCTTGGGGTGTTAAGGTCAGCTAGGTCAGCTAACATGTCGTATATTTTCTTCAGCCCAGAAATAGCAAAACGTGACGTATATCGCAGGCAAATCAGTTTCGATGGCCGCAACATGCTTAAAATGGACACCGGCACCCTGTGGAATTGTGGGTAAATGCTGGCAGTGTGTGGCAACGCCATCAGGGAGTTAGGATGAGTTATTGCAAACTACTACGGCACGTCGGAATGCTGTCGTTGGCAATTCATGCTCATGTCCTGTGCTGACAGCTTGTCAGCCTTACTCAATAGCGACCTTTAAAAAACAATGTTCTCAGTCCTGTTGCTACATGCTAAATGCATCTTTGTGTCGTCGACAGAATTACATGTCTTTGTGGGTTAGTTGTCAAGTGACGCGTACATAATACCATAGTGACGTGAAGCAAGGACTTATTTGTGCATGCACATGTACGTCACGAGAGTTTTTACACTCTTTGTGGTTGGTGCATGGTTCATTTGTTTATCTCTGGTGCTTACTCAAGCATGTCAAACTCTTGTTCGTCACAGCACATTCTTAGGTTGTCATTGTTCTTGGAGGTTCACCTCTTGATGCGGTCTGTGAATCAGTGTCCTGTGAAAGAAGTTGTGTGAGTCTTGAAGAAGCTTATCAAGTCTTTATTGCCACATTAGGACAGTTATACTTGGAGATGTCCACTGACAACAGCAAATACTGTATTTGTCTGCACACACTTAATTGTTTATGTGCATGCGTACACACATATACATACATTATTCTGTTTATTTATTTATCTATCAAACAAAACTAATTACATGCATGCATACTGATCTGAATTGAATGCACATGGAAGACAAAAGCATAAGGATAGTCCTTTCATCGATACTATCTGTAGACACAATGGAGCCATAGGAGATAGCAGACCTAATTATACCTGTGTACTCCTTCACCCCTGAGTATTGTCCAGTCAGGCTGTTGAGGTGCGTTTATGCATGGTTGCACATGTTTTTCTAAAGGTCATAGCCAGCTGTAACTGACCCTGCCCAGGGGGCAGAGAAATTAATTTCTGCTAATCCAGTCTGCATCCAATTCAGCTGCTTTTCCTGTCATTTCCAAATACAGAGATAGCATCCTGTCTAAAGTAATCCACAGTACATGTTATCAGGGAGATGGCTGATTAGAACCTGTGATGTATGTGTGTTTGTCTTTGAACTGGTCTAGGCACAAGATAATACCTTGGTCTAGACTGCCACTGATAGAGAGATGTATTCTAATCCCAATTCACCCATTAGTAGCAAAACACTTTGTGTTCAGACGTTTATTAGATATTTTAATTATTGAACAATTCAGATGGCAATCAGAACCAAATTGGGCCAGACAATGACTTGAAAATGAGTTGCTACTCAGTAAACCCATTAGCTTATCAATGGTCTGCAATTATTAATTTAGATGTCTGGTCAGTTATCTTTGTTAATGTATGGTCAGTTATCTTCATTAAGGTCTGGGCAGTTATCTTTGTTAATGTCTGGGCAGTTACCTTCATTGATATCTGGTCAGTTATCTTCGTTAATGTCTGGTCAGTTATCTGCCAGTTCAACATAGTTCATTTTACAAAACCTACATTGTGCTGTCTAAAGTTTGAAGGACATTTATATTAACACAATTTGTTATTTATTTTTAGCTCTACACTGTACAATGCAGTGCAAAGCAACCAAGACAGCAAATTATTATTGAAGTACTTGACTTTCACTCTTTCGTAGTAGCATCAAAGTCATCAATAATGTTCCAATAGATGACAAAGCAAACATGGTTTTCTAATATATCATCCGTTGTTGTGTAAAGTTGCTTATTTTTTAGCATAGTTTGTGAAATGTACCGCATTTCGCCCCATCAGGAGATAGATGAGAGGCAACTGGAAGTGATTGAACATAGACACAGCCTAGTGGACCTTGGACCCTGGGACAGATGCACTTACAATGACCAAAGTCAGTATGTTAATAGAAAGTATTCTGGAAGTGATTGAACATAGACACAGCCTAGTGGACCTTGGACCCTGGGACAGATGCACTTACAATGACCAAAGTCAGTATGTTAATAGAAAGTATTCTGGAAGTGATTGAACATAGACACAGCCTAGTGGACCTTGGACCCTGGGACAGATGCACTTACAATGACCAAAGTCAGTATGTTAATAGAAAGTATTCTGGAAGTGATTGAACATAGACATAGCCAGAGTGGACCTTGGACCCTGGGACAGATGCACTTACAATGACCAAAGTCAGTATGTTAATAGAAAGTATTCTGGAAGTGATTGAACATAGACACAGCCTAGTGGACCTTGGACCCTGGGACAGATGCACTTACAATGACCAAAGTCAGTATGTTAATAGAAAGTATTCTGGAAGTGATTGAACATAGACATAGCCTGGTGGACATTGGACCCTGGGACAGATGCACTTACAATGACCAAAGTCAGTAAGTTAATAGAAAGTATTCTGGAAGTGATTCAACATAGACACAGCCTAGTGGACCTTGGACCCTGGGGCAGATGCACTTGCAATGACCAAAGTCAGTAAGTTAATAGAAAGTATTCTGGAAGTGATTGAACATAGACACAGCCAGAGTGGACCTTGGACCCTGGGACAAATGCACTTACAATGACCAAAGTCAGTATGTTAATAGAAAGTATTCTGGAAGTGATTGAACATAGACACAGCCTAGTGGACCTTGGACCCTGGGACAGATGCACTTACAATGACCAAAGTCAGTATGTTAATAGAAAGTATTCTGGAAGTGATTGAACACAGACACAGCCTAGTGGACCTTGGACCCTGGGACAGATGCACTTACAATGACCAAAGTCAGTATGTTAATAGAAAGTATTCTGGAAGTGATTGAACATAGACATAGCCAGAGTGGACCTTGGACCCTGGGGCAGATGCACTTACAATGACCAAAGTCAGTATGTTAATAGAAAGTATTCTGGAAGTGATTGAACATAGACACAGCCAGAGTGGACCTTGGACCCTGGGGCAGATGCACTTACAATGACCAAAGTCAGTATGTTAATAGAAAGTATTCTGGAAGTGATTGAACATAGACACAGCCTGGTGGACCTTGGACCCTGGGACAGATGCACTTACAATGACCAAAGTCAGTATGTTAATAGAAAGTATTCTGGAAGTGATTGAACATAGACACAGCCAGAGTGGACCTTGGACCCTGGGACAGATGCACTTACAATGACCAAAGTCAGTATGTTAATAGAAAGTATTCTGGAAGTGATTGAACATAGACACAGCCAGAGTGGACCTTGGACCCTGGGACAGATGCACTTACAATGACCAAAGTCAGTATGTTAATAGAAAGTATTCTGGAAGTGATTGAACATAGACACAGCCTAGTGGACCGTGGACCCTGGGGCAGATGCACTTACAATGACCAAAGTCAGTATGTTAATAGAAAGTATTCTGGAAGTGATTGAACATAGACATAGCCTAGTGGACCTTGGACCCTGGGACAGATGCACTTACAATGACCAAAGTCAGTATGTTAATAGAAAGTATTCTGGAAGTGATTGAACATAGACACAGCCAGAGTGGACCTTGGACCCTGGGACAGATGCACTTACAATGACCAAAGTCAGTAAGTTAATAGAAAGTATTCTGGAAGTGATTGAACATAGACACAGCCAGAGTGGACATTGGACCCTGGGACAGATGCACTTACAATGACCAAAGTCAGTAAGTTAATAGAAAGTATTCTGTTAGTTCTCCCATACCTCTCTAGCACAGTTTCTTCTTCCAGGAAGTAAAGCTGTTTATAGACATATTTTCAGTGAACCAGCCATGCAAATCAACCACATAAATGTTTGTGGCCTGTCTGACCAGCAATGGTCCACTCTCTTTGAACTAGTTCTAGAAAACATTCTGATCTCTACTTAGCCTTCTTTTACAATATAATCACACATTGCTGTGTCTTCAATTAAACCCTGCATCACAGTCTGCAGGGGGCCACAGCAGGTACACTGTCTGGGTCACGTCTGTCTCTCCATCCTCGATAGAAGATAGCCAGTGACAACAAGCTGTTGCAAGAAATCAACAAAGTCCATCAGCAGAAGATCAGTGACATGTTCATAACCACCTGTCACAGAGCACAGAGTAATCTCTGCAAACACATATTGACAAACTGGAACTAATTATACCCAGCCAGGCAGTGAGTGTTTGGTGGCATTGAATACTCCCCCAGCCGGCTGTCCACTAGTATGGGTGACTATCAAGTTCTGGTTGTGGCTCCTCGGCTCAGTTGTTGATATCTCTCTTGGGCCCACAGGGAGCTCTTGTTGTGGTTGTTTATGTGGAAGACTGGAGGATACAGTGATTTATGGCAGGTGGAAATATAGGCAAGTTCAAATCAATCAATCACAATAAGTCACACAAATGAATAAGACAAGAATGCCATGATATTATATTTATGTCACATATCATTATATTAATATAATATATAATAAAAAATAAAAAATTATGGCTCAAATAATGCCATGACATTGTGGGATTTATCAACAAACTACAGCAGCAACTCATACCTCCGGCTAAATCTGAATCATCGTCTTGTGTGTGAAACTAAAAAAACACCAACGTGACAGTGGCAACAGAAATAGTGGCCTGCCCTCACCATGACGTCACACAGACAGCACAACTGTTACATATTTCATTGGGACCTATGGAACTCTTCTAAACGCGTCTGTGAGCATGCGTCAGTGCGCCCAGGGCTGCCCTATGACATTCTACAGTCGAGTAGTGGCCGGGACAGGCAACTTTTTAACTGAATGACAATCATTAGAAGTGCATAATTGATGAGTGAGACGAGAAATTGAATAAGCAAACACAAACAGTCCCAGAAGCGCAGTGTACATACTGCTCAGATCAACATGTACATACTGCTCAAATCAACATGTACATACTGCTCAGATCAACATGTAAACATACTGCTCAGATCAACATGTACATACTGCTCAGATCAACATGTACATACTGCTCAAATCTACATGTACATACTGCTCAGATCAACATGTACATACTGTTCAAATCTACATGTACAAAAATTGTACATACTGCTCAGATCAACATGTAAACATACTGCTCAGATCAACATGTACATACTGTTCAAATCTACATGTACAAAAATTTTACATACTGCTCAGATCAACATGTACATACTGCTCAAATCTACATGTACAAAAATTGTACATACTGCTCAAATCAACATGTAAACATACTGCCCAAATCAACATGTACATACTGCTCAGAAAAAGGCCTGTTGTGCAAATATCTGATGGTGCAAATGGCTGATGATACAAATCTCTGACAGTGCAGAATTCTGATGGTACAAAGGTCTAATGGTACATAGCTCTGATGGTGCATAGCTTTGATGGTGCATAGCTCTGATGGTGCATAGCTCTGATGGTGCATAGGTCTAATGATATAACTGTCTGATGGTGCATAGGTCTAACGGTACAACTGTCTGATGATGCATAGGTCTAACGGTACAACTGTCTGATGGTGCATAGGTCTAACGGTACAACTGTCTGATGGTGCATAGGTCTAATGGTACAACTGTCTGATGATGCATAGGTCTAACGGTACAACTGTCTGATGATGCATAGGTCTAATGGTACAACTTTCTGATGGTGCATAGGTCTAATGGTACAACTTTCTGATGATGCATAGGTCTAGCGGTACAACTGTCTGATGGTGCATAGGTCTAATGGTACAACTTTCTGATGGTGCATAGGTCTAACGGTACAACTGTCTGATGATGCATAGGTCTAGCGGTGCAATTGTCTGATGGTGCATAGGTCTAACGGTACAGCTGTCTGATGGTGCATAGGTCTAACAGTACAGCTGTCTGATGGTGCATAGGTGTAACGGTACAACTGTCTGATGGTGCATAGGTCTAACGGTACAACTGTCTGATGGTGACTAGGTATAATGGTACATCTGTCTGATGGTGCATAGGTCTAATGGTACAACTGTCTGATGGTGCATAGGTCTAATGGTACAACTGTCTGATGGTGCATAGGTCTAATGGTACAACTTTCTGATGGTGCATAGGTCTAACGGTACAACTGTCTGATGGTGCATAGGTCTAACGATACAACTGTCTGATGGTGCATAGGTCTAATGGTACAACTGTCTGATGATGCATAGGTCTAAAGGTACAACTTTCTGATGGTGCATAAGTCTAACGGTACAACTGTCTGATGATGCATAGGTGTAACGGTACTATTGTTTGATGGTGCATAGGTCTAATGGTACAACTTTCTGATGGTGCATAGGTCTAACGATACAACTGTCTGATGGTGCATAGGTATAATGGTACAACTGTCTGATGATGCATAGGTCTTATGGTACAACTGTCTGATGATGCATAGGTCTAACGGTATTACTGTCTGATGGTGCATAGGTCTAATGGTACAACTGTCTGATGATGCATATGTCTAACGATACAACTGCCTCATGGTGCATAGGTCTAATGGTACAATTGTCTGATGATGCATAGGTCTAACAGTACAACTGCCTGATGGTGCATAGGTCTAATGGTACAACTGTCTGATGGTGCATAGGTCTAATGGTACAATTGTCTGATGATGCATAGGTCTAATGGTACAATTGTCTGATGATGCATAGGTCTAACGATACAATGTGATGTTGTCTAAGTACAATGTCTGATGGTGCATAGGTCTAATGGTACAACTGTCTATGGTGCATTCTGATGTGCATAGGTCTGACGGTACAACTGTCTGATGGTGCATAGGTCTAACGGTACAACTGTCTGATGGTGCATAGGTCTAACGGTACAACTGTCTGATGGTGCAAAGTTCTGACAGTGCCTAGGTGTGACACAGGTCTAGAGTGACAACTGTCTGATGTGTGCAAAGTTTGACAGATGCCTAGCATGTGTGACACCTATATGGATGAACACCTGTCTATGTAGATGACACCTGTCTATGTAGATGACACCTGTCTATGTGGATGACACCTGTCTATGTAGATGACACCTGTCTATGTGGATGACACCTGTCTATGTGGATGAACACCTGTCTATGTGGATGAACACCTGTCTATGTGGATGACACCTGTCTATGTAGATGACACCTGTCTATGTGGATGACACCTGTCTATGTGGATGAACACCTGTCTATGTGGATGAACATCTGTCTATGTGGATGAACACCTGTCTATGTGGATGAACACCTGTCTATGTGGATGACCACCTGTCTATGTGGATGAACACCTGTCTATGTGGATGAACACCTGTCTATGTGGATGAACACCTGTCTATGTGGATGAACACCTGTCTATGTGGATGAACACCTGTCTATGTGGATAACCACCTGTCTATGTGGATGAACACCTGTCTATGTGGATGAACACCTGTCTATGTGGATGAACACCTGTCTATGTGGATGAACACCTATCTGTGTGGATGACACCTGTCTATGTGGATGACCACCTGTCTATGTGGATGACCACCTGTCTATGTGGATGAACACCTGTCTATGTGGATGAACACCTATCTATGTGGATGACCACCTGTCTATGTGGATGACCACCTGTCTATGTGGATGACCACCTGTCTGTGTGGATGATCACCTGTCTGGGTGGATGAACACCTGTCTATGTGGATGACCACATGTCTATGTGGATGAACACCTGTCTGTGTGGATGACCACCTGTCATTGTGGATGACCACCTGTCTATGTGGATGACCACCTGTCTGTGTGGATGACACCTGTCTATGTGGATGAGCACCTGTCTATGTGGATGAACACCTGTCTGTGTGGATGACCACCTGTCTATGTGGATGACCACCTGTCTATGTGGATGAACACCTGTCTATGTGGATGAACACCTGTCTGTGTGGATGACCACCTGTCTATGTGGATGACCACCTATATACACCTGTCTGCTGCATACAGTCATAGGTAGTAGACACACACAGTGTCTGTGTGTATTGTGAATCTTTGCGGTCCCCTCAAGTAACACTGGTCTAGTAAACAACGTGTCTGTTCTACAATTAGCAAACCCAATGAATTCACCTTACAGGTGGCAGCACTGACCATAATACTTCCATAGCACCCTGCCCTCTATCGGGGAACGACAGGGTATTTCGAGTTGCCCCGACATGGTTTTGTGGTTTCAGTCAATTCCAGAATCTGTTTTGCTAATTTCAGGTTTAATAGAGTAGTCGTTTTGGTTTGATGGCAGGTTAAATGCTATGCGCCGAGTCATCCAATGCAGAACTGGCAAAAATCCTTTCAAGCTGCACCATTTGTACCGTGCTCAGTATAGGTGAACGGACATTTCAAGGGATACTCACATCGTAGGTCACCAGATACACCCATACTGTACATCAAACTCATTTGGCCAGTTAGTGCTTCTCCGCAGCCCACTGTCAAATCTACGACATCACTGGATGTGCTCAAAGTGACCAGTAATCTGTCTTTAGCCCTTAGGCAATTGTAAACTGTAGAAACATTGCAGACAAAAACTGTAAAGTAGACAGTGAAATATGACAAAGAGCCATGATCAAATACAGCTTTGTTTGTGATTTTTTTATATTACGTATAATATCCTGTCAACATGAGTTCTTAGCCTCACCTGTTCGGAGTTCGCAGGCTGCAGTGACGCATCTACAGCCATCAAGTTTGAGTCGGCAATCTGCGAGCAACATCAAGAACATTGTACACTTCTAATTACTTGGTGCAGTTTGTGGTAGTATTCTGAGAAGTGATGGGGAAAAAGTATGTTTTAATCACAGTTACAACGGGTTAATTTTGTGGTGGCAATTGATCATGGTGAAGCACCATGGTCCTATTCTCAGTCGACTCCAGTTTGACGCTGAGATAGCATCATCGCAGTCAAGTGTCGTTTTCAGCGAATTGATTTTGCCGCGAATTGCCACCGTGTGACCTTTAGACTGAAGTAGCGACAGGGCGGAAAAAAGGCAAGATGGCTGAAGACAAGGATTAGTTTATGAACTGTTACACTGGGGGAGATTTGATGAGAAGCTGATAGTGTAAGAACACTCTTAGAGTTCGGTCACGTTGTTGTCACTTGTTAGATTGCATGCACACCTCTTGTCAGTTCTGTTGCCAATCTGCTCTTGTTTATGTGTATGGTGTGTTTATGCATGCATGCATGCATGCATGCATGCATGCCTACATGCATGGATGTACATGCATCCACATGTTTTGCTGCACAATCATGGAACATTAATTACACATAAATTATTCTTAAACAATGCCAGTGATAAATTTTATTCACAAAAATACCATTTTCCTTGACTTTCTACCATTGTTCAGGCAGAGGGGTGAACCACACAGTCCCCTGTGGTTTGCAGCAGGGTTGACTTAAGTGGCTGACCTCCCTTGGCCTCTCTGGCTCCAGAGTGATTAGTGATTCCACCCTGGGAATAATGTGCTGTGTATTCAGGGTGCTCTGGTGCATGTATTACAGCAGTGGCCCAGGACAGGCCTGTTAACGGCTCACCAAGACTTGTGGCTGTCTCTTATCTCAGTCCTACTTCAGGGGTGATCACAGCTGATTGAGATCAATTAGTCTGATCACAGATACACAAGTGTGACTGGCTGTTGTGGTATGTAATGGACTTCTCTAGTCAGTTATGACAAAGTGGGTGTGATGTTATTAATAATATTAAGGCTGCTTAATGTATCAAACTTGCACACAGACCTACATGCGTAGTGGTAGAGGTCAGTAGTAAATGATATCTACCTTTGACAAATGTAATAGTGATGTGTAAACTAACAAGTTTGGGATACCTATTTTCTTACTCCACCCAGTTAATCATTTTATGGATGGGGGCTACTTCAGGTATTCTTTCCACCCTCACTGTTAGGATACTCTGCCATTCTCACTGTTTACCCCACTCTTTTGAGATCTGCCGTAACACTGTTTCTACCATAGTGATGTTGATCAACTTCTTCCACCACTCTCTATAGCCATCTACAGGACACTGGACAGTCCACTAGTTCAAGTTACTTTGTTATTTACAACAAATACAGAAGATTGTTGGATGGCTGTGATTAGTGTCAGTGGTTCAGTACCAGTCTTTCACAGGCTCCAGATAAAAGAGATCTTAAAGGATGATGTATTGGCAGTGACACGTGCCTACACCATGCCCTTCAGTGGGTAGGGGAAGATGGGTCTGAAGACTCACCCTAACCAAGGAACCAGGAGGTTTATTTTGGGCCATCATATTGCTTACATTTAATTTTGGCCCAGGGGACAGTTTCAGTAACTTAATGAGCTAAACAAAATCCATCATTAAATTAAATAGGTTGAATGAATGGCTATATACAGTAAAGACTGTTAACGTTACTATTTTATCTCCAATGCTACCATTATCAGGGAAGACAGTATTTCCATGACAAACATGAGCATCTGAGTGTCGCATCCTGATGTTTTTCAGTATAGTAGATCTCCTTTAAGAAGCAAAATCTATTTTAAAGAAAAACATTGCGTTTATTAGAATGTTAGTGAAACAATTTCCTGTCTTTCAGGAGGATGTCTTAACTTGTTAGTGTTAATGAGCAACCAGTTGCCCCGAGGAAACCAAAGAGTTCTCTCAGCCGTCTTGAAGGCGGATATGTTTACGTGCGCAAATAAGAGTGTTGTGGATGGCTCACGGGAGGAAATGTTTGTTGGTTGTGAGAAGGGTCTTGTCTCTAGGTGAAAATACCTTTGATCTGAACAACAACATTCTCAGGTGGCATAGTTTTCAAGTGTGATGTGCGTGCGTGCGTGCGTGCGTGCGTGCGTGCGTGCGTGCGTGCGTACGTGCGTGCGTGCGTGCATGCATACGGGTGGGTGTGTGCAAGAGCACGTTTGAGTGTGTGTGTGTGTGTGTGTGTGTGTGTGTGTGTGTGTGTGTGTGTGTGTGTGTGTGTGTGTGTCTGTGTGTCTGTGTGTCTGTGTTTTGTATACTAGAACTGCACATGACAATGCTACGACAGAGATTATAGTTTCTCAAGGTCAGTGTAACATGGTGTTCATAGATTGACCAGGCACTATGCATTATTGGATTGCTCTCAAAAGTTTGCAAAGTAAAACAATGCATTTATTAGTAATTAATCTCAATGAATATATGGTATGGGAGATGAATTTTTGTTATCCGAAACTACTTGCATTAATGTATCTACCAGTAACAACACAAGGTGACATGATGAAGCAATATATTTTCTCATGATACATCTTAACAACCAAACCCCACTACAAACCTGCGAGAAAGTGTCTTGAAGAATGTTAAGCGGGCATGAAACAAGGATGTTGGTGGGAGCATGTTGAACTAGTACAAGTCACGAGAACATGGCACCAGTGTAATGTGAACTGTTTGTGGCTGTGGATGGAATACGACTGCTGTGCTATGCCAATAAACATGTAGCACATGAATAGGAAAGCCTGGTTTCCAAAAAGTCTGCGTATTATGTGTAATTCATCTTTCTAAGTTTCATTTGTTTAAGTCACATTCTTTTAAGCAAAACTAAGATTTCAAATTCTGGAATTAGTTTAAATGTTCTGAATGAATGAATGAATATGAATATTTATTTTTTGGAATCGTACAAACAAACAGTATGTATAAACAACAAATGTAACAATCAATTATATCATGTACGATTCCGGGCAGACAGTGGAGCTGTATCCTTCCTATCATGTGTATTGAATTAAGGTGGATCACGATGATATTTTTTTCAGTTTATCTGTAAGCGTAACTCACCAGGAATAACAATCGTTCAAAGAGATATTGATATAATAATTATACTATTCACTGTATGTATTGTTAAAGGAAACATCAATATTAACAGCACCATATGTTATGAGTTATTGATAAATACAAAATGTGTGTTAATTATCCATACGTTAATCCTCATATCATGTTTCATTTACGTGTATCCATTAGCAGTACAATACACACGTGAAAGATAAACTTTTGAAATGTGGTAACAATATAACCACTTGGACACAAACATGTTCAATCAGAAGGTATATGTGTAGAAGTGCCAGTCAGACCCACAGAAACACGTCGTTCAACTCCCACCCCCACGGGTCTAAGTAATCTCTCAGCAGAAAACTCATTCTTGATTGCCAACAAGATATTTGTCTACAGCGACAACCAGAGCGCCAGTTCAATAATGTATGGCCCGTGTAGCAATTCGTGTTTGAACACCAGCTCATGAGAACTTGGACGTGCGGAGAATAAGTGTTGACAGTTATTGTATTAGTGTGATTGTCGGAGATCATATACTACTTGTGGCATTTAGCTATAACAGTACTTACTGAAGTTGACCGTTACTGATTGATCAGCCAAAAAAGAGTAACTAACAAATTACTTGCTGATGTTGTGGTTATTGCATTATTAGAGCTGTAGTTTGATAATCGTGTAAACAGAATGAGTGAGAAAATGTTGACAAAATTCTATGAGGAATTGTGATGTTTTCAAACATTTCTTAAATTAATTTGTTGGCAGTTAGTGGAGCTGTGATTTGATTATATTTGTCGTGTTTGAATTAACACCTGATCTCGCCTGGTGATCTTTACATTCACATTAAAGCCAGTGTTGCCATCTGTTTCCCTTGAGCAAATTCCAATTTTCAAGTTGCATTGGGTTTTATTGTGCAGTATTCGTTGTAAATGAGTAACGTCAAGAATTATCCACTAGCAATGGATTAACACTTCATCACAATTTTGATTAGCTCTTATTCACCCCTGATTATAATAAGTTAAACATAGCAACAATATCACCACCTACATACCTTGAGAATATTAAAAATTGTCCAGTGTATATTGGTTTAATTATTGTTTAGTTAAAATACTGGCTGTTGTAATCGGCTGTCTCCAGTGGTTCAGTTCTGACTGTAAGATGGATTACAGGTGGGATTTTTTAGGGAACCTCATGACATGAATTAATCATTATTGTCTAGCGTGGATTACAATGACTTTCATGGATACGTATGATCTGTCCCTGTCAGCTGTTGTGACAGGTTGAGTAGTTGAAGTGTTAAAAACATGCTTTTATTTATTAATGACAGTTTGACTGCTGTAGTTATGCAAACATGAAGGTCAGACGTATGAAAAATAAATTATTTATCAGAAAATTACGGTTCTGTCTATGAACATCAAGACAGACTGTTGTTTTTGTCAGTTTGTTCACTTTGACATCATTACATGTTCCTAGAAGGTATGGTGATATGGTCAAGATGATTGTTTATTTAGCCGTAAAACATGCGCAAAGTCGCATTCAAAGAAAGTGGAACAAAAGTCCTTTCCATGACAAATGTGTTTCAGGAATACACTGCATGTGCAAAGTTTTTAACACAATCATCTGAGGCATCCGAGCCTTAAAGGCAGCTGCATTGGGTCTGTGTTATTGCAATTCAGCGTCATCATGTGTCATCATAAATTGGTTGTCAGTTTTCTTTAGCATGACACGTTGTGTTTCCTGGAGGACTCTGAAGGTGACTTCCGTTGTGTCTCCTCTTGATGTCCTTGTAGTATATCGTGACATCTCATCTGGCTCTCTCTGATAACCAATAAGTCTGTGACAATCAGACTAGTCTGGCACAATGTGGAAGTGGGGACTGGGAGATCTGTGTGTCCTAGAGGCAGCTTGCTCAGGTAGAGCAACTGCAAGAAATGTGGCATGATTTAGTTTGACAGGGGATTTCCGTAGGGATGAGGTATTTTATGTTGGTCTTGTTTAATAATTCACTCGCTCTTATAAGCATGTGTCCGTGTGCGACGTGGCTGTCACTGGGCTGTCATGTGGGGGCATGTGACAGGGTTGGAGTAACAATTGACAGACGGACTGGCTTGCATACACATGCACACACACAATTACACATACAATCACACGCATGCATGCACGCACGCACACACACACACACACAAGTATTTCTCTGCGTGGTGTAGGTGTGTAACATGTGTTTGGTTGGTGGGAGTGGTCTGTCGTATTTGTGTGGTCCATACGTGCATGTCCGTGGTGCGCACACATGTATGTGCGTGTGTGTGTGTGGGTGTCACTAACATGGAGCATCCATTAGTTGACATGTCTTCAAATGTAGGCCTTTGAATAATGTAACATCTGCCCTGCGTTCTGAGGCAGCCATTGTGTGTGGCACCCACTACAGATGGTTGTTGACACACCATGACCCCAGTACACAGTACGCAGGAGAGTACACGGCCAGTTTTCTCCACAGAAGAAGGAACCAAGAACACAGCTGGTGCGTTCACAAGATCACCGGCCTGCCAAGTTGGAACCAAACCACAGCCCTTGAATGAATTCATCCGCTAAACAGGTTGACACTAACTTGCAGTGTCACTGTCAAAGTCAAGGCACTGTTCTACATAAATGGACCCAGGAAGGCTGAAATAAAAACGGATAATAAGCTACTGATGCGATAAAGAAAACGGAACAAAAATTATCCATCTATATGACCTGGTCTGGTAGATTGGCTTACTGGGAAACAAGAGGTCTAGGTCTGTTTATTTGGACGGGTTAAACGGGCATGCTCATGTTGACACGGATGCACCTGTAGTCCATGTTAATAATACTACATCCATGAAATATGTAGTCATGTTTCTGACACGGAGACACAGCAGGAATATAGGTTACTGTGCTAAGTTTGAGGACCGTTACAGAGGCTGGTCTGTTAGACTCCCTCTAACCACAGGCACAGGTTTTTCCCCCGTAAAATGTGGCACACCTGAAAGGAACTTGAACCACATGCAAGCCACATGTTCATGTCTCACGTTGCAGCATTTGGCTTTGTTGTTGAAGAAGAAAAACAGAATAGTCCCACAGTACTGCTTACTAATATGGAAAATCAGTTACTAAATTGCTTTCTGCATAGCTGTGTGATCAAAGATACAAACACCAATGGCACAATGATACCACATAATTGTGCAGCTGGTTTTAGTTGAGGTCTAATTCAGGTCGAAACAGTCAACAACCATTAAGAAGAATACCTGATTATTTTTGGTCATGCAAGCTTACTACCGAATCAGAAGAAACGTCAAGACATTCTTAGTAAACAAAACACAGACTTTGATTGACAGGTCATCAATCATCATTAATTGGCAAATGAGTTGAGATTATGCACCAAATAACAATCCTGTGACTGTTAGTGTTATTGTCTGGTCAGTTGTTTCAACTATCTGGACAATTGCAATTCTTCCCTGAGACCTGTTGTGGAGCTTAACACCTTCCCCTGGGTGAATTCAATTGGCCAGAACTAATTAATCATCTCCTCCAGTACACAGGGGGCTCAGTACTAATCATCACCACACTCTAGTACTAGAGTATTCAGTGGGGACATGGCAGAGTCCTAATTACCCCCAGTCACACCCCCCTCCCCACTCCCCATTCCACCTCAATCAACAACAATGCTGCAGCAAGGCCAACATTTGGTTGCAGTGTGTGCCACAAGGTGTCGCCACTATAGCTGTGTTATTCCATGTTACTAGAGTAGGCGCAGCTACAGCAAAGGAACCTGTCATTATTTCACAGTTTTCTTCATGCACAATACAGTAAATACATAGAATATTTATGTGAGGTTTGTAGAAGTTTATCATATACACACACATATGTATATATATATATATATATATATATATATATATATATATATATATACTTATATACATATATATACTATACATATACATATATATATATATGTGTGTGTGTGTGTGTGTGTTATAAATATTATATATATATATTATATATTAAAATTACTTCACTTTTGTAAGTATTTATTTATGATGTTGTTTTGTTTGTCAGTTTAACAATGCTTATTATTATTACTACTACAGTAATTCTGTGTGTGATTAATATCTTCATTTTATTGTATCCAGCTTAGTTATTTCAATTAGTGTAGATATCATTTTATTATTTTATACCCGAGTGTTTTTGATTTTAGTTAAATTAAGGTTGATTTTTATCATCTAAAAATGTTGGCTTATTATTGTCAATTAACTTTGCTTCATGAAAAGTTATTATAGGTATTATTAGTCAGTATTTAATTATAATAATAATTACTTAGTAGTTTATTTGTACACAAGTCACTAATTGTCTTCATCTCCATGATGTTTTCCTGTCCGTTATTTCTACATATTCACGTCAGTCTAGACGGCTGTCTTGCAACTACTTACAATTACGATGATTAACTTAAAAGATGATTTTGTTTTTTCTTTATGCCACAATAAATATTTCCACTGCTGCCTGAGTTAAAGACAGGCCAAGTCAACGATTCAAATAAACAATGTCATGCTTGGAAGGTATTAAATATTAACACAACAGATCGATACTTGTAGCATTTGTATGACAGTGGATCATTAGAGTTGTGTCAATAGTTAATCAGTACTGAGGACACTGGTTTACCTGAGGTCAAGCCTGATTAATGTAGGAGTCAATGGACCCAGCGAATTAGTTTGGAACATTTTCCCGTTGATAAGGTCAATAAAACGTGTACTTGAGTCGTGAGAAAATATGTAAATAAAAAAGCGCGTTAATGGGTATTACTTTTGTGAGGTTTTGCGGTTCAGCATTGATTGGCATTGACACGCTATGGGGGTTCAAAGATTCAAATATAAGTGCAAAGTTGGTGTGAAATCCAACACGAAAAGGTGTTCTGGTGCACAGGTTCAGTTTTATCTTTCAAAGAGTGCGATAAATGTGATGCAAATAAATGTCCAAAATCTCTTGTTGTAGCCTTACTTTTTATTATGGTATGTATCAGTATCAAATATCAATCAGTTTATTTCAAAACACACAACATTGAAAAACAAACAACACAAATCAAGGAAATAACAAGTCACATGGTACGAATGATATACAATGGAAAAATAGGTTTTGGAAAGAAGTAGACTTGAAGTTAAACACTTATAAGTGTCTACCCCTTTGAACACTTTGATAAAAATAGTAAGTGTCAATGGTTAGTATTAATTACAATTGTGCAGTTATACCATAAATAAACATGAGATTTACTTGCCGTGATATCGTTGTATGTTTACATTATATATTTACTTACGAGTGTATTAACGTAATGATGTTTAAATATATATTTTGACATATGCAAGTTTAATCTAAGTTATTACAGGCACTAAAATAAATTATAGATCAAATTTATTGACATAATAAAATAACAAAAGTATAGTAATAATAGAATGCTGAATTTAAACATAGCTATGTAAGAAAGTCACATATGTAAATTAAAGCAGAGTCTAAATACAGTAGGAAAAACCTACCGAATCAAAGAGATGTAGGACTGAATGCAGTCTTAATCAGGATACTTGTTATCCGAGGATGGTTTTAATGATTGGTTTCATGAAGGTCAAATGACAAATATAGCTCGTGCACAGAAGGTCTGTCTTCTGTCTCATAAAATGTTTCATTTTGTTAACGCCAAAAAACTGATCATTGTCATTAGGAGACAATCACTCATGTTAGTTGACGTTCGCAAGGTTTGAAACCAAGCAACACTCCTACAAGTCAGATGTGGTTTTAAAATAATTAAAATGTCATTTCTCATTCATGCACTATTAACTCATTGTCATACGTCATGTAAAGAAACTGACAGCTTATATATCAATATAAATAATCAGATGTGAACGTGTGTGTGTGTGTGTGTGTGTGTGTGGGTGTGGGTGTGTGTGTGTGTGTGTGTGTGTATTAGTATTATATATATATATATATATATTATTTTATAGAATCTATCAATGCACCTGACAGTAAAAACCCAAGATGATGGAGAACGCTTTGATGGTCCTTGACTAGTGGTCTGCCCACTCATTTGGCTGCCTCCAAACCCTCTCTCCTCCCACCCAATTATAAACTAGTAAGTAAGTCTGCCACAAGGAGAAATGTAGTCTGGTGGCTTTGGCTGTTGGGTCTCCGGAATATCGAGAGAGAGGGAGGAGAGAGAGAGAGAGAGGGAGGGAGGGAGGGAGGGAGGGAGGGAGGGAGGGAGGAGGGAGGAGGGAGGGAGGGAGGGAGAGGGAGGAGAGCGGGAGGGAGGGAGGGAGGGAGGGAAGAGAGAGAGAGAGAGGGAGGGAGGGGGAGGGAGGGGGAGGGAGAGAGAGAGAGAGGGAGAGAGAGAGGGAGAGAGGGAGAGAGGGAGAGAGAGAGAGAGTGCATCATCACTGGAATCATTACAAATTTAACTTACTGATAACTAACAATCCAGTAATTAGCCCTCTTACATCTATCAAATATACATTTCCATTTTATATGCAAGGCAGCATAGAACATTCTGTAAGTATGACACCAGATATATTTTTTATTATTGTTATGAAAGTGTTCAGCCAAAAATAGCAATAGTTTATCCAATGATTTTGCTTATGCAGAACACAATTTGTTATAAATGAATCAGCATACTATATTAAATTTAATATCAGTATAATTCCACTCAATGCATGTATGTGTTGACAGTGTTTTGTCCCATTTGTGACACCTCAAAATGATTATCTCATGGGGAGGGGTTGAAATGATAGGAGGTTGAAATGTCTGTCCAGGGCCCAGATGGGCACTGTGGGTGGGTGGGGCCTCAGGGCCTGTCTGTCAGTGTAAGTAGGGCCCGGCTTCTCCTGCATGGCCCCCTGCCACTGGCTGATGTTATAGTCGAAGTGGTTGGTATTGGTCCCCACTTTTGGGTCATAATTTTGGTCCTATAATGGTAGTGGTTTTTCATATTACATGTATATTGGTCCTCTCTTGTCTCGATGGTCCCATGGTCTTGGTCCTCTAGGGTGGATGGTCCTGCTGTTATGATCCTATAGATGTGTCAGTCGCCCTGTGTGGCTGGGTGCGTTGTCTTCGTCATTCTCTGGTGGTAGTATTTCCATAAATTGCCATTTCATAATTACAGTTTTCCCACTATTGACTGGGAGCACAACCTGTGAAGGACAGGGTCCTATATATAAATGCCTCTCTGTCATCTACTGGCACTTGAGAGTGTTTTTACAAGGTGCGCCAAGGTTACTTTGGTGCATGTCAGATGATGGATGGCTACTATTTCTAACTTGTTGCCCTTGGTCAAGGGTCATGGGCAAGTATAGTACACACAGTGTATTGTATGTCAGGCCATTCAGTTTCCCCGTCAGTTCACTTCTGTGGCAGAGAGACGTTTGTTTGGGAAGAGGATACATTGGGGACTGAATGAAACATTAGGATAGTGCCACACTATTTGTGTTGTAGGTCATCCTTGTCATCCTTAATTCACCTCATGTCAGCGCTGGTAACCCTTGTGGCAACCCTGGATACCCTTCCTCTGCTCCTGGGAACCCTCTCCCGTGTAATGGTTCATTTCAACTCATCTCTTCAGCAAATTCAACTTTTTCATTAAGATTTTAGTTTGTATATAATATATATATATATTATTATTATTAAAAAATATAATTATATATATATATATATATATATATATATATATATATATATATATATATATATATATATATATATATATATATATATATCCAGTATGTCCAGTCCTATCACCAAGTATTCCCTGACAAATACATTATATACCAATGATATGTTATAATTGCCTTCTGAATATATAAATTAATCTTAAAAGAAATTCAACCAAATGTTTTAGTCCTTTTTATTAGTTACACTCTTCAACAAGAAATGTTTGGTCTTAATAAAGCTCTATATAGTGTTTAAGTGTCAGTTTAATAAATCAGTATCCAAACTCCCAAACATTACCCTGAATATGAGTGTATAAAATGTGTCATTTTCTGTTAAAATGTGTAAAGATTTGCCCACTTGCAACTCAGTTCCAAGATCTGTGTTAAATTGAAGTCAGACAATGGGGCTAATGACGGCATAAATGACAGAGGAGATTAAACCCACTGACACACCAGATTGATAAATTATTTCAGACATGTCCACATTGCTGAAATTTAAATTGTTTTATTGATAACAAATTTATCTTTCGCGTATTGCATGTAATATTTCTAGATTGAAGATGTCGGGGATCAAGTCCATCATTATGCAAGATTCATAAGTCACGTTGCTCTTCAATTGCGCATTTGTTTCCATTAATAGTTTGCAAAAATCAATGCCTGTCTATCTACAGCCTTGACCACACAATGCACGTGATAAATGTCATACTTAAGTTTACCGATAATTTACCAAATGTGTGACAGGTTTTTAATCTAGTCAGAATTACTATAGCTATTTTAACGAGTACCTGTCAGTGGGATATAACAAACAGGTTGACCTTGGCATCCATTTTTACCAGGTTGTTGATTGATTACTGTGAAAATGGAGAAACCGATATTTTATTGGCAAGTAATCTGCTGCAATAAAGCAAGTCTGAATGGGCAAACTCAATCAGTCAAACGGGTGACAGAAAACAAATTAGATTTCCAGATATGTGACTTATGTTGCTGACATAAGATAACTAGATGAATGTTAATGAAAACGTGTATATATGTTTCCAACTTGCAACAGTCCATTTCTCAATAATAAAATCATTAGCAAGGCTCCACCTGGTGTGGAATAATTCGTAGGTGGTGCCATCTGGTGTAAACCGGGTTCTTTAACATCTTGTGAAACGATCTGATATTTGCGTATAGGAGCAGATTTTTGATATCAAAACATGTTTTTGCAAGGTTGAAGATCGTGCTTTATCGTTATTATTATGACTACTCTTTGGGAACAAATGGTGTCATGTTTGCAGGGAATTTTAATCCACTAAATATATATAAAATGTTGTCATATCTCAGTTTTGTACTAGATTATTCGCTGTAGTTTTAACCGCATACTTAAAGAATTTCTGCTTGTTTCAGGTATTCTACTAGGCACATCGTCATCATTCGAAACAATCACAGAAGTTGTGAATAAATCGACACGTAAGTTAACACATTGTTTTCATATTTCTCAAAAGCATGCCATTAAACAAAGCGTCTGTCTCCATCTCTGTGCGCATGTAGTGTTCTTAACCATCATGCCAATATGTGCTGTAAAATTGAATTTATGTCCAGTTGTTCTGATGTATATAACTGTTCCTAATACTACACTAAATGTGCTGAAAATGTACTGCCTGCCAAATCATGCTTAATAAGCCTGAACATTTGTTTGCGGTTTGAATGTTACACACTGTTCTTGCCAGACAAAACAGTATCTCTTTGTAGACAAATATTCCTCTCATAGACAAACTGCCAGCAGTATTTGGTGCAGGTTTGGTGAAATGAAAAGCATTTAGGTGTTCAACACATGTGTGGTTCCTACGTATAGACAGTCCATTGCTGATTCACCCACTTTGTGTTAATAATTACTCCCCCCAAAGACTCCCAGTGATAGGGCAGACAATTGCATTTAAAAAACCTGCCTGGTATTATTATGGTCTCATCCTAGTACTTAGGTGTATTAATTAATCTATTTCCTTCTCATCATGACAAGTTGTAGACATTGTTGTAATCTGTCCACTACTACATGGCTGATGCATAAAAACCAACCTTCATTTCAGAATTATATTTACAAAAACCTACAAATTAGAATCTAGTAACTTCAATCTGCATAATGATATGTCCTACAGCTCTGCGTACTGTTACCCATACACTGTATGTTTTGGTAATAATTAATTTAATTTATATTTATTTGTGTGTAAAATTCTAACAAACCATCTGTACATCATTTTTTTTTATTATAAATAAATATTTATCTGCAAGTTAATGAATTTCTGTCAATTTATCTTCTGATTATGAAATGATAGCAAACAGGAAACTATACTATGATATAAAGATTATGTTTATCTTATTTTTTGCTTTTGTTTAAAAGTCCAACTGTTAATTGGGTAGGAAAAACAGCATTTACCCTGGGAAATGTCTGCCCCAATAGCCTTAGCTTCTAGAATTTCATTTATTTGACCTTATAGCTTTTTTCCTCTTTTGGGCCTGTGAGTTGCCAGATCAAGGAAAAGTACACTTTGTAACCCCACATTTTCTGGGCCTTCTTATTTCTTCCCATCCACAGCTGCGTGGTAAATTCCACTGGTACCCTAGTGAGAAATCTGGTCCTGTTATCCAGGGTTCGGTTTCTTATATGGAGATTTTGGTGGGTGACAACTTAACTCATAGCTCGGTAGAACAAACAAAGTTAATTGACACATTTCAGCTGCAAAAATATTTGGAAGGTGATTCTTAGGTTGCATTTGTGTAGGTTTGCAAAAACAATGCTGCAAATTTACCTCAAAAATTTCATCTAGTTTATGTAAATTGCAAATTACAGGATCAAAAAAGTGTATGCAGTAATTAGTGCATGGTTGATATTATGCAATAAACTCAATTTTAAATGCAGGCATTTGTCTTTGCATTTTGCAAAGTTAGGTTGTTGAATAATTGCACTGCAGTAACTTTTTTGTCATGTTTATGCTCTGTGCACCTGCTAATAATAATAAAGCTTTATTGCCATATTCAACATACATTATATGATGAATTGGAATGTAGTCTTTGATTTAAATTGACTTGGTTATGAATGAAGCAAAATTATTAATTGTTAATAGCGTCATTATAGCAGCCCAATTATTTATTAATGAGTTACAGTAAATCACAAGGTCACAGGAAATTAGATGATTATCCTAATATAGTTTCTCTCTAATGTTTGCGTTTAATGGTATTTTCTTACACCTATTTGTGTAATGTGCTATGATATGGATTGTAAAACAGTAAAACCTGTCTTGCTATCTGTAAATAAAAAACCGTGGAAATATTTCTAATTCCACCAGTCTGCAACAGTTGGATTGAGACTAAGCGAAACTGACAGAAATGTAGCTGTATAGTTTGTTTCAATTATAATCATCAACACAGGTACCTGGATGTAGGGGTCAGAGTTATCTCGAAAGTACCCAGCAACAAATTCTTTCGGCGATAAGATGTGTTAAGTAGAAGCCCTAATTAGAGCCAGCCATGTTTGTTTTTCCGTCTCTTCGGGCCTGGTCTGCCTCCAGTCTCACATTTCAACGCAAAGACATATCAGGGAAAAAACCTAAAGTAAACCAAATTGACATGTATGCATATGTTTTGCAGTGCAGCAAACAGTTGCGGGTATGGTGATATAAAAATACTGTTACTATTGTAGGGAAATCTCACAGAACAAACATAGGTTTTTTTGTGGTGACTCAATTGATGCACAACGCAGTTATTTTTTGATATTGATGTTGTAGTCGTGATGGTGTAAAATGAATGGTTACATACACATCAGAGATGTACCATTTGGAGTACGACAGATCAGAGAAGAACAGTTGTGTGATATGTTTAGTTATTAAAAAAAAGAGTTGCATAAAATGTGATCATTTACTGCACATGAAGGGGATTAATGTGCAGTAAATATGTGGATTACTGAATATACAATATATTGAAGGAGTTGAATTACACAGTGAATGTTTGTTATTTGGTGCTCGGGATATCAAAATACATTAAAAAAAAGAAATGGAATTTTTAGTTGGGTTGATTTAATCTATACATTTTCATCTTCCTTAATTAATATTTTATTGTATGCAAAAATGGTTTGTTTTAGTATGATAGAATGCATTCTCTAAGCATAACACAGTTCACTGCACCTTTTTATGGCATCTTCCAAAAATACGACCCTAAACTGTCGCCACATCTGAGTTTATCAAATGTAGCAACTCTGGCAATCGTGGCTCAATGATACTTATTTTTTACTCGACTCTAATAAGATATCTTTAAAAGCCGAGTGGATTCGATGGGGACCGATGCGTGATTTAGTTGGTGATGCATTCACAAGGTGTCACTAATGTAGGCCAGTCGCAGCCACAGGCCATCCGTCTACTTGCAGTCTTGCACCAGCTGTTATTGGTCTCCGTGTTTTCTACCGGGATGAATGCCCGCTCTCCCTTGTTCCTGCTGTAGGAGCATTCCCTGTTTTTGTTGGTCCCTCGTGTTTGGGATTGAACACGGGCCTGTGCGGGCCTGTGCGACTGTTCCCCTCTGACCATTCACCTTACATAGGGAGGTGTTTGTGGCAGGCCATGATAACAGCATGCTCCGTGAACTGTGACCTACTCTCTACATCCTACATTGTACAGCCTCGCATATTATTTCATCCTTTTGTTGGCAACGTTTATGCATAGACCCTATGCATTGGTCATATTTAAAATAACTATAAAATTACTGTAGAATTCTGTGAAATATCTTGCAATTTTTCATAGTGTATTTTATTAAATTATTGCGAATTACAGGAGTATTTACTGAAGGGAGGGCTACATTATGTTGTAGCCACTCGTAAATGCAAGCAGTATGTCTGCGTCTAGACACGGAATTGATGAATGTATGAGGACAGTTTTCCGATGAATGTATATGGGACTCTATAAATCAATCAGTTCAGCCTTTGCAGTCTGGGTTTTCTGCTTTGGGTGGAGATCTTGTAAAAAAAAATTGAAACTCAAGAGAAAAACCAATGTCCAACTATATTTATCAGAAGCATCGTTTTCACCATTGACCACTCGCAGTTACTTTTATAATGACATGTATTTTATTACAATACATAGGTAGAGTTTCCATAATTGCTGTTAGTCAGACAGAATTATCAGTGTCTTTTTTGCACAGTGATTCTGACCGACAGCATTTCCATTTCTCTGCTAGTCCTTTGCAAATTTTTCCCCAGAGGTATACCTGGATTGAAAATGGGGCAATTGAGGGAGGAATGGACCACATCAGGGCTGATTACAGACACCCTGGAAGTCTGGGGTTATGGCTGCTCCAAACCCTCGATGGCAAACAGGAACCCAACCTGAGGCAATCACGTTGCCTCATTTACAGGAATGTGGCAGTTTGTGTGCAGTAAACGAAGCTGTAACTTTGACACCAGATCGCATGTGAACACAACGTTCCTTCCCACTTGACCTTTCATGGTTATCAGTGTTGTCATGCAAAAATATAATAGCATGAAATGTTACCTAGCTAGTGTCTTAACTAAGGCTTCACACTAAGAGCTCCACGTATGTTTACGGGTCAGAATAAATTGACGCTCGCAGCAACAGTAAATGGATTAGTCCCCTTCGTCAGATTTTGACATTTCAAAATGTATCACATTGCAAATATTACAAAAACGCCTGTGCTTTTTATTTACTGGTGTAAATCAGCTTACCCACACACCAAATACAGCTAAAACAAATTTATATTTGGCATTTAGGGCAGATATAAAGTGTACATCTAGGCACATTAAATAGTGGCTTATGTGCACATGGCATGTGTGTGGTGTAAAGCTAGACCCAGCATGGCACAGTTAGTTCAGTTAATTTAGCCCAAGTTCATAAGTCATGGATATGACTTGTCGCCTGTGTCAGATACTACAAATTATGAAGTTTGCTGTAAACACAGACACACTATGTTCTTCTATGTGCCCCAGACTGACCATCATGGTACTCCAGACCTCTCAGTTTTTTATTTTTGTAATAAATTCACTTTCTTTGGAGCATACAAAATAACCGCACCCTGGAGCCATGAGCAATACATTTCACATCTGATCTCTCAGTTGTTTGTTGTATAAGAGCTCTGTCTGTGGTGCTCCATCCAAACCACATAGCCAGTCCAACCAGTACGTCAGTTCACTGATGTTGTGGACTCTTTCATATTTTCCCTTAACACATTTTCTCACAAGGTGTTTCAAATTAATTAGTAAATGTTTTACCTGTCAAGAAACTTTTCTCCCTCTATTTTGGCTGTCTTTCATTATATTCGAATGTTTCAAATTGTGCATTGTCAGTATACTGAACTATATTTCCTGCTTGTTCTTCATAACTTGAACCGTGAACTTGAGTTCTAACTGTTCTATATAACAATTGTATTTGTCGTCTACACATGATGCTCTCAGCATTAATCTCAGGAACCATGTTTCCGTTGCACATTATAGAAAATACCTGACAAAGTGTACACACCAGGTCTACCTGTTGTGACTAGAAGTATCCCTTATCGAAGTAGCGAAGGCACCAGCTTCTGCTGTCTGCTGCAGGTTCCCGTGAGGTGTGTAGATGTTCACACATCAGTGCCAGTTTTTGCAGATCACTTGTCACCTCGCCATCGACAATTAACACACTCCCAGCAGCAAGTCTGGCTGGAATTCTGTTTACTGTTTACACAACACAGGCAGGCGTGTCAGTTCTTCCCAGGATTCACACTTTGTTCATTAGCTGGCTGCGAACCAGGTCAATGCTCAACCAATACACACACAGCTGGGTGGATTATCCATGGAAGCTGGAGTTAGATCACTTTGTTAATGTAGTTGAACGTAGTGATGTTGTTAAGTTTGGTCAGTGAAATACTTGTTGTGCAGTGTAGTGTTTTTGCAACATTCTCAAAGACAACAGTTTGTTTCTTGAGTTTATCAATGTTGGTGGCGTGCCCCTCCCGACCTAAATTATGCCGTTAGATTTGTCATATGTAGACGATGCGGTCAAGAGCCTCCAGGATCTGTCCAGCATAACTTGTGTAGCCTTCAGATATTTCTGTTTTCTTCCTTATAGCTTGTTTTGCCACACTGGACATCTTTGAAATCACTAGTGCTTTTTTCATCAGTTGTGAGGACAAAATTGCAATTTCTCAATGTTGGGATTAGTATACATTGTAGTATATTGTTATGGTATGGAATGCAGTCAACTCAAAGAAAGACATTGGAAAATTAAGTTTTTGTCATGTCAATTGTAGAGAGATGGTCCTGCGTTTTTACTGAGCACGGTGTAGCGTTTACATTTGTTTCAGCATTATAAATGTTACGATTAACGTTTCTGCGCATGCGTAATAAATGTAAAATTATCAATGTGCCACGAAACGACAAAGCATTTATGGTATAAATATTATGGGTTGTTCGATAGGATGTATATAACCTCTCAAGCAAAGTTATTTGTTGCAAATTAACACGGGGCAAAGAAGTTTTGAGGCACGTTTTAAAAGCAAGCATAAATCACATGACTGTAGTGCGCCATAATCCGTGACTATGATTTAAACAAACATAATATTTTAATGTATAGAATGACATTTTAAGCAACTCAGCACAGTAATCATCACAGGAGAGTTAACGAACAGCCCCTGGCATTTATACCATAAATGCTTTGTCGTTTCGCTGCACATTGATGATTTAACATTTATCACGCATGCGCAGAAACGTTCGGAAAGTTCATAACAGCCAAAGAAAATGTAAGCGCTACAACATCACACAGTCTTGCACTGTAAAAACGTCCTTGCATGTGGGGTTAGGGGGGCAGCAAGGTGCTTTCACTAGTGCAGGTGCACTCTCCATCGTGCATGGTGCTGCAGTGCCAGTTCAAAGGTCATGTTGGTTGTTTTTATGTAACTAGGGAGTTTGTCTACTGTGTTTTGCCCAGCATTCTGCACTGTAGTCACCTTGTAGACCGTGTACTGCCTTCACTTTGTGTCTGATCTCACAGGCAGTGCCTGTTTGACGACATGTAACTTAATTGCGATGATCATGTTGAAAACATACCGATATACTACAGAAGGAATACTGTAATTTATTTAGGTGTGAATTTCTTGGTGTGAAATGTGAAGGAAATGTCTAGACTGCAATAACTACAGACTTGTTAATGCAAATATACCTTAGTGTTATAAAATATGGTCAAAAACAATTTGTGTGTGTATAGAAATGTGTGATGTCATGACAACAGCTTGTTTTTGTGTTTAATTTGTGATATCAGATGATGAAATATTGTTTATATTACATAAACCTTTTTGCAACACATGCAATTCTAATGTGGTACTGCATTCCTAGGCCAGACAAACCTTTCTGTTACCAGCAGGCAAGACTACGAATAGCAACAGACACACGATCCTGCATTTAAAACGTAGACTTTCAAAGAGAACGTGAAATATTTCATGTGCACCATTAGCCGGCCAGTTTTTATTTGATGCATTTCAGTTGAATCGTAAAAACGCGAAACATAGATCTGTAATGAATTGTGATTTACGCGTGCAAGTCAGATGAAGGCTGTGCATTTCGTTATGCATTCCCGATTGATTCCTTGATGGCTGTCAATGTGGTCGCGAGTAGATTGAACCTATTAATTAGGGTGTCCTAATGAAGACTGATGAGATCGGGGGGGAGGGGGAACTTACTTTGTGGTGATTGATTAAGTGCCGTAATTCACTCTAAGTCTCAAAGATCAATGTGTGTTTAAGTAAATAGCTGCCGGCTCTTTTATCAAACGTTTTACCTGTACAAAATACCTGTTGAACGGCTGTTGAAAACACCACATAGACTCGGTTAGAGGGTAGAATTATTATTTGATGGTCCATTTTATTTTATGACAATTTGTCACTTATGTTCCCAAGACCCAATTCTTGGATCACGTGCCACATTTTTTATTTTGTGTTTGTTTATCTAACAATGTTATATTTCATCTTTGCCTCTGAATTTTTCTTGGCATTTAAAGTAGAACTATATATTCATACATTAGACTTTTTTGTTATTTCCTGCATCTGTTGTTTTGCAATAGAGTTTTTATCAATTCAGAATAGCATGCTAATCATTATAATGTCATAACGTATATTGGTGCTATGTCTAAATGAAATTGCAGATAATTTTGTGTCCACAAAATGTTTAATTTTAGGTAACATGGTTTGCAAAGCATACAAAGCCATGGCCAGGTAAAATTCATCTAAAATAATTAATGAGCTAGATACCAGGTGGCACCACTGAACATCCACTCGCATAATAATAGGCTTTGTAGATATTTATGAAAGCAACTTGTCATAACGTTGGGATAAATAATCTGACCTGTAAGCAACAAATGAATTCACAAGTTTTGATTTCCGTGTGATTGTTCTGGCCTGTTGTAAAATTACATTGGCCATGTTGAAGTTTACATAAAATCATTACATTACGCCTTTTGTTAAATTATGTTTACATTTGTGTAATAATTGTTTTATAAATATAGATTGCTGTTGCCGTGATTAGTTTGTATTCAGACCACCTCACACAATTAACCAGTGAACGTTTGCATTATATACTTATTTAGGCAAGTAACATGTTCGCCAATTGGCTAGTTGTTTTACCAGCTGTGAACTGTTCAATAAAATTTGCCCTTCCTGCTGTGTTACCAAAACTGACAGGTGAAACCCTAGTGATTTGTAGAGCTCGGTTGGGGATTTGCAGTCTTTAATGCGTGCTGTCAGATGGTGATAATGTAATATAATAATAAAACACCACAAGCTGAGAAGCATCCCTTGGGCAGATCACGTGACTAAAGATGTAGGTCGGGCGTCCGATATTGAGGTCAATGTTAAATATGCAGTGTTTCCAATTACCTTTTTGTTGTTGTTTTTATATGCCCTCCAGGGAGGTGCACCTTTGACCTCTCCAGGCACAGACTTCAGTGGAATGAGTCATCTCACTGCTTCCAAAGAAACTACAGACAAATCTTAGTGAAAAGGCAAAAGTTGAGATTATGGAAGTTGTTAGGCTTGAACCCAGGACACATTTCAATACCATCTTATTTGGTCATAAGTCCGATGTTGCTCTTGAAAATCGATTTTGCTCCATGTTACCGCATCTTGAAACCTGTCGACGACACTATGCAACACTGAGACACCTTCACAGGTGTGGCACGGAAATAATATCCTCTATGATATATGACGGATTATAATTATTGCATTTGCTGTCAAATATGCATAAATTTAACAACAGATTATGTTTTCCGGTGGATTTTCCTTGTCAGCTCCTTATCCTAATGAAACAGTCGTCTCGTCCTCTCCTGCCACTCCCTTCTTCCTTCTGTCCATCATGAGTATGATACAGCCAGTGGACAGTTGATGACCACTTCTGTGGCACTTATGCTGTTCGTTCAGTGTTGGCACCACTACTGGGACATGTAGACTGCTGAACGACTGCCTGGGTGATTACCTGCCATTACACTATCTCTCTCTCAAGTGCCCTCCCCCAGCACCCGATCATTACAATCCACTCAGGCCACTTGTTCCAGTGGCAAAAATTGGATTCTGCTATTCTTTTTCATCATCATCATCCACACGTCTTGATTCACAGAATCGCTGACTGCACATACAGAAGAACTATCTGGGGCGCCATCTTAAAACGCTGACGTCAACGATCATTCCTACGGTCGCAGCAAACAGTTATTTCACGGAAACATTTCTGGCAACTGGTTTTTCGATTACCAACAGCAGCACATTTCATTGTGTATGTGTCGTTATTTTTACGCCAACTGGAAAGCACCTAAAGGTATGCAAGCGTTGCGCAACTAAATTACCTTGTAATCTAGGCACGGATGCATTTTCTTTCTGGCAGCTGGATTCGTGTGAATATTCTTGTTATAATTTGTAAGTTGGTACAGAGATTATTCTTCTTTTAAAGACTAAAAGTTGCATTTCAATTGTTTTAACTTGTTTTGGCTTCTGTACATATTGTTCTGTAACAAATTCGAAAGAGTTTGAAAATGTCTGAATACTTGCATGAAATTCCCACTCAGAAATACAGTCAAAAGGTGATTTAGGTGCTGAGTGATTGATGTCACCAGAAAGAGGCTCAGTGATGTAGCATTCAGCCAGCAGCAATCAGGGTGATTACTCTTTGGGCGAGAGCAGTTTTTTGCATCAAGTCACAAAATTTTACATATGGAAGTAATTAATATACCATAAAGTCATGAAATAACAGCAACAGTTAGCAAACTGTCACTCGACTCATTTAGTAGGCACATTCACGCGATGTCTGCCTAAAGTAATGAATCTATAAAATAATAACAGAAAACACAGACACACACGCACACAGACACATGTATTTACAGACACGTGTACATACAGACACACACGCACACACGCACACACGCACACACGCACATAGACACATGTACATGCACACACATGTACATACAGACACACGCGCACGCACACACACACAGACACGTGTACATACACACACACACGTGCACCACACACACACACACACACGCACCACACACACACACGCGCACCACACACACACACACACACACACACACACACACCAGACACATGCTCGCACGCGCACACACAATTTAAACCGACTTCCATATGAATAAAGTTCAATTAAATAAAATGTTAAGCGATAACAATTCATTTGTGTAATATCTAGTTCCGTCCAGTTCACTCAGTTTAGAAGCCCACTTAACTCTGTTCACGCACCAATTTAATCTACATGCATGAATTCTTATTTTGTTTTGATATGTGTTAATCGGTTTGGAGAAACAGTATATTTTTAGTGTAGTCTGGGACGCGGTGAAAGCAACGCGTTGTCGTTGTGAGCTTTTGAGTAAGCTGCACTTGGCAGTTGCAATCTGTGGTAGCTTAGATGCCAGGAACTGTGGAGAGAAAAAAGTGCGGGACTTATGTGTCATTTACACCTCATTTACACGGTGGTTTCTGCGCGACCGCTGCGTGCAGTTGTTTGTCGTTTCTGTGTGAATGCTTTGATGTCATCCTGCGTTACCCTGCCATATGCCAGTGCTGCGTTTTAGAACTGGAATGCAGTTAATGTGCATGGAAATAGATGTCATGCGACATGGTGTAAGATAGCTAGCTACCTGTGCACCAAACGACCCCACATCCTCCTGAAGTCTGTCTCGTGTGTTCTTGCATATCATGCACAAATTTATGTTGGTGTGTGTTACCAAATTTTTCTACCCAAGGCGAGACGGTAATTAAATACTGATTACGTTCATAGACATGGTGCATCTGAATAACAGATCTGCATTTGCAGTGCACGCTATACACAAGATCTAGTCTCAGACTATAAAATTGTTTTTATAAATACCTACAATTTTTTTCTTCAAAATGTTAGCCAATGTAATAGATGAGTTTTTCACCTGTATTTTAGCAGGTCCACCTTTTAGCATACCATAATAGTAGTTAGCAGCTTAATTAAGTAAGTAATAGAAAGTGCCTGGTTGATTTGATGAGCGTCAGTCAACTATCTTTGTGTGAATCCTGCTAAGTGTTGTCCATCTAACCATCTAATCCAGGCATCTCTGTGTACCTTTACATTGATCAGCATCTGATCAGATGTTTCTATCATGTTAACCACAATACAGTGTCCTTCGTTGCATAATTAATTGGCCCCGTAATTAATTACCTGTGGGTAACGAGCAGTGAATTTCGCAGTACACTTGTAATGGATACACGGTGACCTACAACTAAACACCAGGTCAAGTCTACACTTTTGCCACTGGGAGAGCATTTATGAACACTTCCTGGCCACACAAAGCCAGGTAGAATCAAAGTAATTTAAACACATCAACGTTATATCAACAGTAACTTATTGTGCCAATGTAAAGCTACAACAACATTCTAATGTGTAGTGACAAAGATGTATACAATACATACATCCATCATTTGTGTGACGTTCGGATAGACAGGCGAGTACCGTAGCCTAAATACCTGTGTGTAGGGTCTAGACCAGAGTGAGGCAGGCTGGTGTGAAACCAGGGTGGCAGAAGGGCTTCTGGTTGGCCTAGAATCCCCGCCATACCAGCCACATTTAGCAGCCGCCGGCCAGCCGGCACCACTACCGTGCCGCCCACTTAGACGCCATCAACGCACCGCGCGGTGCACAGCTACCACTGCAGCTACCGCCGTTACTGCTGCTGCAGGAACTGCATTGATTTGTCTGTCCTGGTTCTGCGTAGTGCATTTGTCTGGCCGTGGTGTGGCACTCACAGGCTGCTGTCACTGCCGCAGCCTGTCCCGACGAGCAGGCTTTCTTACATTCTCACCACCAGCCAGATGCTGAATAGCGTGCACGCATGCACGCACACATGCACACGCGTACGTGTTGAACCATGCCAGTCTCCGTGCGTGAGCCGACGAATGCATTGCTCCTGCAGAAGCCTGTGTCGTTGTTGGAATTATCCATTGTCGAGGACGTTTTGTTGATGTTCCGGATTAGCGGTTGACGTCCTGGATTACCGTTGACACTGTTGGAGTTACCCACCTGCTGACGTGGGCGGATCATTCTGTTGACATTGTGAAGTTGACAGTTGATTGCGGATTACGTTTTGTTCATTCACAAAAGAGGAACTGTTGACACTGTTAGTGTTACCAGTTGACACTCACTGGACCAGTTGACACTGTCACAGCTGAATGTTGACACTGACGGAAGTACTAGATGACACAGTCAAACTACAGATTGACACAGTTGGATGAACAGAATGACACTGTCATATATTCCTGTTGACACTCTCAGAGCTACTAGCTGATACTTCAGGAGCTTACTGTTGATACTGTCAAGATCACTTGTTGATACTGCCACAACTACCTGTTGACACTGTCAATGCTGGCTGTTGACACTACCAGAGCTACATGTCAACACCATAAGAGTTACCTGTTAACGCTATTGGAGTCAGCAGTTGACAATTTTACAGCCACCTGTTGACACTAGTGGAGTCACTTGTTGACGTAATCGCTATAACTTGTTGACACTGTCAGAGCTAACGGATCTACCGTCACACCTGGAGTCAAAAACAGATGATTACCACTTGCCTGCTAATACCCAGCATTACGCAGGTAGACAGCTAATTACAGGTGACACAGCCAGTGTCCAGCTGTGCCTGTGTGAGTGCTGCTCACACACTGCTTCATTCCACATCTGTGACTGAAATCTCTTGTCAACTGCCAAGGTGACAACCTCTGGATGCCAACCGCACATTTACACCTGGATAACACGCTCACAGTCCGTATCATAAGCACCAACTCCAGTCTGTCTGTCACGCACAACTGGTCGTGATAGCGAACATTTCGCCAGATGTTTTGAGTTGGTCGCAGTTGTTTTGATTCAGGAGGATGTACAGCAGAATGGATTGCGTGCCAGGAAGTGATAAAAGTTGCTCCGAAACAGGGCGGTCTCGGCGAAAATTTGCTTTCGACAATGTCGTGTGGGGCGAATGTTTGCTGTGAAACAATCGGAAGGCTCCGGAAGTGTTTGTCGCAAGTGAAGCGGCGGTCGTTCGGTGGAGTTATTGCGGTGGAGGCGCGGCAATATGGCTGCCGGGAGTATCGGATTGGTGTGTTATGTTGCCATCATAAGTTTCATTGGCATGAGCAGTTGTAAAGAGAAGTTTAACCAGAACATGGGCAAAGGTGAGTCGCGCTGTCACGTCATGTCGTTTATGCCACACACATTTATAAGGTGTAAGAAAAACGTATTCAGCGTTCAGTTTTTCTACCATTTTCTTTATAATATATATATAAGATGGTGTGGGCAATTGTTTGTGTATGCATACATATGCTTATACACAGTACACATGCACAGCTTCACATGCACAAATGTGCGCATTGTCACATGTGCACATGTGTGCGCACACAAACACAAATAAAGTTTACTTACACACATAAACACATGCATACTAGCATGCACACATGCATGCATGAATACAAGAGAAACAAATAGGCCTAAAATTGTGTGTCTACTGATTTCACGATTCATTTTCCTAATTTCACGGTTATTTTCCTAATTTTACGGTTCATCTGCTAATTTGACGATTCATCTCCTAATTTTGTGATTCATCTCCCAGCTCCAAATAATCCATTAGTCCCGAGCTATAACAATACTTTTCCACAAATAAAATTTGCTTGGTACAGAAAGAGCTTTGCACTGACAGAGATGCAGTCGGGAAATTAAAATTATTGTTGGCTACGTTCAACTATCGCGCCTGACGCAGTCGCTGTACTATATATAGGATATCGATCTGCCATGTGCAGTGATTGGATGTGTTTTCTGCAGCAAGAAGTTGAGCACATTACTCTAATTATTGGTGTCTGTGAAGAGAAAGTGCTCTCTCTCAGTTCCAAATCTCCATCTCTATAAATGGCAAACTGCATTAAGGGTGCTGGCTATGAGAAATGATCTCGTACAAAATGTAAGCACAAAGTCGTAGCAGTTCAGCGAAGAAGATAAAACGATGTCTGTTCATGCAAGCATCACTCAATGATCCTTTTCATCTTCCCGAATGACAGGTTTAAGAATGTACTCAAAGCATGTCCATAGCTATTTTGGTAATGCATTTATGAAGTAGTACGTGTTGTAATGTTTCATGTGATGTAACGTATTTGCATGCAGACTCTGTCACGTTTGTTTCGAACGTTAACATACACTGTACGTTGTTGTGCAACTAGCCTAGCATCCTGTAAGTACAGTTATTGGTGTTATGTTTAGCACAAGTGCGGAATACTCAACGAGAGTAACAATAACATAAGCACGACCAGTTTCAACCTTGATCACAACAAGTTCGAGACGGCTTGTCACACCAGTAACTGATATCGAATTACACGTAGGCTTCAAAATAATGACTGTACCACAGTGTATTCGCCTTTGGGCATTAACCGACAATGTTGCATGTCCTTAGTTCCCCCTGTAGTCTGTCACAACATGGCTTTAGGTAATTACTGGGTATAGTTACTGGTGGCTTGGCTGTCTTAATTGCATAGCTTTAATTAATGAGCATCAGCTGATAACCATCCTGTCTTCTGGAGAACGGCCTATACTGATCTGGCAACAGTTGCTGTTGGCAAGAATCCGCTCTCAGTTCTCTCTACTCTCAGTCATAATATTGTTGTGCCAGGGGTGATTTCACAGGGCATTTAAATTGGATCTCATGGTCTGTAAACTTGATCCCAGGCACCGACGTTTATGACTTTCCTTACATGTTGTTAGGTTTATTAGACTGGTTGATTCTAGCGATTTCTCTACAAGTGGCATGTATGTAAATGTAACAGATGAAAAATAGTACTTTGACTGTGAAATCCATTAAACGATATTATTGTAGCAACTTTCCTGCAAACTTTGCAGCTTGTAGGCATTAGAACAATTGCTGCTGATAGACGGGCAGACTTGTCAGTCTCCCGTGCATTTAAAATGACATGCTTCATTAAGGATGAAAACTGTGAAATTTGTCGCCATGGATGCATGCACACGAATACACAAGCACCACGGTGTGGTGGGTACTGATGTCGATGACATCAAAGGGTCCTTGCGTCAACAGCTGTCAAGTCTGGCACACTTACTTGCCACAAGAGAACTTGGAGACACTGGCTGGTGACATGAATCATTAATCAGCATGCATAAATCATGCTAGGGCCATGTCGTCTCCACTGGAAACTCACCGAGAGGTTTCATGTTTGCCTGCATGTGCAAGGTGACGCTATTTAATAATGCATTCGTGGTATGCGGTATTCTTGAGAAGTTGATTTTTTTGCAAGTTGGTGTAAATCATTAAGCGCTAATTCCTCTAGAAGTCGGTCAAAGTGTCTGACAACTCGTTCTATTAAGTACCACCTGTGACACGCTCATTTTTTCCCCTAATCTTCTTCGCTTTTTATGTAATCCTACTTTTCGACACTTTCTTATGTCGTTGTTTTCATAAGATCATACTCAGATATGCCTGTTTCATATATTTATTAACATTTTTATTTATGATGTAGTATTTCTAAAAAATTTATTCTAATTTGTTTTATAAATTTAAGCACTGATTTTATTTCAGTTTAATATGGTAGTTTCCTTAATTTAATCTTTATGTTTGATGTATTTCACTTTTTTCACATTGTATTTAATTTAATTTTTTTTATTTTAAAGTATGTGCTTCTGATAAGTTGTTTTATAAATTCATTGTAACCAGTTTTCGTGTATTTTTTACATGAAAGGGTATCATTGTTAGCCCCTCTGAGCAGGTGTTTTAGCCAGAGGCTTCAAATATTTAATGACAATATTTTCACCCTTTTTCTGAATCCTCACCTTCATTTCCCCACTAATCCCACTCTTCTAACTCCATATTTTCTCTTCCCAGCTCATCTTCCCACATTTCCCAGTCTCAGTACACTTCCTCCACCAGTTGTGAAGTCATGGTGGAAACGATTCAACTCAGTCCATGTTTGCCATCAAATCAGCAGGGCCAGATCGTGTTAAAAACATATGTCCATTAATCAATACTGTGCATGCTAATTAACTTTACACTGGCCAAGCTCGGTGTTGTTTTCTGAGAACTGCACGTTTTTGTCACGCCGAGCTGTCGCAGACAATAGCCACACCGAAAAACTACTCAAGGTTTAATTATCTGCCCGTTTGGCTACACAAATGCCAATCGTGGTATGAACTTGGTTTTCAATTCGCGGTTTACATGCAAGTTTCTTGCATAAGCGGAGTGGAAGGCAGAAGGTGTAAGTAGTCGACCCGTCAGTAGACGCTGATAAGATAAGAGATAAGTGCTTTATTTGCAGCTGGAATTTTTTTCGCTATATCACGTAATCGTGAGCTAGAAAATAAGATTAAAGTGCCAGCCATGGGGTTGTCTTAAAACCCTGGGGCACAAGAATATGATTACACCAGTAAGAAAGTAGAACTTGTGTATCATTAGACCAAAGCTACATACAAACACATTTTTTATATCTTAAAACGTCGGTATGTGTGCTCCTAGGTAGTTAATATTTAATATTATAGTCTTGGGACTATAATGCAACTGTGCTAAAGGCACGCTGCTAGCCAAATTGTATTTAGCTGTTTTATTAAGCTCACAGTAACGTCCATGATTTGAAAGTATCCACGCGCATCGACTGTTCAAATCGTAAACAAAACATCCAGTTTCAAAACGAATGTTATTGGCAATGCAAGCCAGATTTACCACAATACCCCTTCGTGTTTAACATCCTCTGGTCTAGGCACAATTCCACATACATAAGGAGACATCCACCTGCAAGTCAGGGCAACGTGAAGAGAATGTTGGGACATTGCTGAATAAAAAAGTTATTAAAAAATAAACTGGATATCACCATTTCTGCGATCACTTAGATGCATTTGTATGTGAATAATACTCAGCTTTGCTTACTTTATATGAGTTTATTCACAGTCTCACCAATGTAGCATACAAGCTAATTGTGTATGACTGTTGGCTGTTAACTATGATGCATCACTTTGGGAAGGTTGTACACTGTATGTATTTATGACATCTGATAGATAGGGACGGTGTCATTTTCTAAATGTTACAGTCTTGGTGAGTCACCTACACCCTATTTATGTCACCAACTCAGACTATAATTATATGTGTGCACATTATCAATCACAGATGACACTAATTGAAGAACAGGTTGCACCTTGTGTGGTGCATTTCAAGGGCAATGTAACAGTGAGAATTAGCATAGAGTGTGTTGATGTGTTGTATCCTGCAGGAACACTTCCCACATGAAATGGACCATGAACTATGATGGACCATGAACTATGATGGACCATGAACTACCATGGACCGTGAACTAACCATGGACCATGAACTGTGATGGACCATGAACTACCATGGACCGTGAACTAACCATGGACCATGAACTATGATGGACCATGAACTACCATGGACCGTGAACTAACCATGGACCATGAACTATGATGGACCATGAACTACCATGGACCATGAACTACCATGGACCATGAACTATGATGGACCATGAACTACCATGGACCATGAACTATGATGGACCATGAACTACCATGGACCGTGAACTAACCATGGACCATGAACTATGATGGACCATGAACTACCATGGACCGTGAACTAACCATGGACCATGAACTATGATGGACCATGAACTACCATGGACCGTGAACTAACCATGGACCATGAACTATGATGGACCATGAACTACCATGGACCATGAACTATGATGGACCATGAACTACCATGGACCATGAACTACCATGGACCATGAACTACGATGGACCATGAACTACCATGGACCATGAACTACCATGCACCGTGAACTAACCATGGACCGTGAACTACCATGGACCGTGAACTACCATGGACCATGAACTACCATGGACCGTGAACTAACCATGGACCATGAACTACCACAAATTGGACCGTGAACTACCATGGACCATGAACTACCATGGACCATGAACTAACCATGGACCGTGAACTACCAAAAATTGGACCGTGTACTACCATGGACCATGAACTACCATGGAACATGAACTACCATGGAACATGAGCTACCATGGACCATGAACTACCATGGACCATGAACTAACCATGGTCCGTGAACTAACCATGGACCGTGAACTACCATGGAACATGAACTACCATTGACCATGAACTACCATGGAACATGAGCTACCATGGACCATGAACTACCATTGACCATGAACTACCATGGACCATGAACTAACCATGGACCGTGAACTACCCATGGACCGTGAACTACCATGGACCGTGAACTACCATGGACCGTGAACTACCATGGACCATGAACACCATGGACCATGAACTACCATGGAACGTGAACTACCATGGACTATGAACTACCATGGAACATCACCATGGACCATGAAGTACCATGGACCATGAACTACCATGGAACATGAACTACCATGGAACATGAGCTACCATGGACCATGAACTACCATTGACCATGAACTACCAAGGAACGTGAACTACCATAGACTATGAACTACCATGGAACATCACCATGGACCATGAAGTACCATGGACCATGAACTACCATGGACCATGAACTACCATGGAACGTGAACTACCATGGACCATGAACTACCATGGAACGTGAACTACCATGGACTATGAACTACCATGGAACATCACCATGGACCATGAAGTACCATGGACCATGAACTACCATGGTCATGACCACAGTAGACCATGTTTTGATAAATGGCACCATGGTCAGTGAACAAATGGCTTCCCTGGCTGACCTTGTGAAATGACACAGCTTCAATTTCTTGTAACTAAGCACATGATAGTTCTTGTTTCACCATCGTCCATTTCATGTGTGCCATCGTGGTATGGCCCGTGGGGATCCTATGTTTTACCAGTTTTTTTATCAGGATCGTTGCTTTCGATACATGATGAACGAATTCCTTGACGCAAACACAGTTTTGACCACATACCAATTATCGGACTCAAATAAGCCAAAGGCATTCTTGTCCACCCGTCACGTTGGATGAGTAAAACCCATTTTGGAGAGGTAAAAAATTATGATCAAAAAAGGTCTTAAAGAATCATAGGTATTGTCAGTCATGCTTTGAAAATGGGTGTCACACGTGTGTGTTCGTAGTTTATTTAAGGTCATAACACATATCGACTGGCTTGTGTGAGCTACATGCACGTATCCAGACTTGTGACTGGTGAAGCTCTGTGTTACCTTAGAAATAGGCTTTGTACTGGAAAAGTGGTGTTTATTTTTTAAACAAGCCAAATTTGTACGAGTCACTGCAGTGAATAAACATCTACAATGTTGACGACGAATACTTTTAAAATGTATCCACAACATTCATCAAATTCTTTCCATAACTCTCTCTGTCCACTGCACAAATAGTGCTACGCTGCAGAGTGAATGTACTCAGGTGTGGCCTCCCTGCCACATTACGGCGAGACGTTTGGCAAATCAGACCAGCGGAAGGATTCCGACAAAGTGAAAAACAACCAGCGCTGTTGGCTTCAAGCTCAGATTTATCTCGCTGTTACACCTGCAATTTGTCGGCAGCGTTCTCCTAATTGGTTTCGGCCATGTTATGCTGAGGTGAGAGAGAGGTGATGCCATTGTAAGAATGACTGTATGACATCATTGAAATGTTCTAGATAGCCGTGAGACACCATTGATTTTTACTGTGTCGTTCTTTAATCTTTGCTAATTGCCCATCACGGCATTATAAGTGAGTGTCCGCAGAGTTGGAGTGACGGTGACTCTGACCGTCTTTGCACCTCTCTTCGGGGACCGTCGCAAGAAGATTGTGGTTGCGTCAATGTTTTGTCGGATCTGGTGTATCAGGGATGGCAAAGATTTTGTATGTGACGTAATTCGTGGTGAGATTTTATGTTAATTTATCTGCATCGAGCGTGTGCAAGAGAGGCCAATGTCACTGTGGTGCAATATCCCACTTTCAGCCAATGTCATGCCAATGCCAATTCTCTGACAGTTCAATCACCACTGGCAGTTTCAGTCTGTCTCACACTTACAGCTCAATAGCCACTGTTTGGTGTTGTGTATTTTTATGTCAAAACATTGCATTTTTTGTGTTTAATTCTTGTAATTCAAAAATTATTGTTTGGTTTTGTCTCATTCTTATAACCGATGCAATAACAAACCATTGTTTGGAACATTTGTCACCACTTACTTCGTTAAGTAAAAACACAGAACAGGCCAGAACATGTAAATATTGAACTAAGTAATTACTGGTGTCTTTTCATAATTATGTAACAGGCCAATTTGTAGAAAACTAATTAGAAATAGGCATATGGACATGGTGCCTGAGAGGATTGGTTGATTGACATAACAATTTACTGACAATACAAAAGTCAGCAAATTAATATTTAGGTTAAAGTGATTGATTGACGTTGCCTGGTGACAGTTCTTATAATTAATTAATCATATTGTGCTATCACTGTCTTCATCATTACAATGATAACAGTATTAACGTTATCTTTGTATCATTAATTTTACATGATGTTACATCGGAGCATTCATTTGTAGTTTCACAAATGCTAATCCTGGAGATAATAAATTGAAGAATTACACGTAAATCAGTATATTTCACATCCACTATATTACGCCTTTACTACATCAAGGGAACCTGTAATTTATTTTTGCTACAAAATTAAAAGCCAGAGCACTTCGTAAAAGACACCTTTTGCAAGTGCTACAATGCTAATCTAATCAGTCTGGGTGTCCTGTTATTAAATTTTGTCCTTCACAGAAATGTAAAAATAGATGGTGTTTTTGTGTGTGCCATATGTCTGTGCACATGTACATGCCGTCTGTCTCTCATGTCTGCCCACGCGTCTTAAAAGGATATTAATGAATTTGGCAGAACAGCCATTTTGTTACATGTTCGTTCGGGTGCTATGTAAAAGTACGCATATTTGTTAGGTTACCAATGAAAGGAATATTCCGAGTCGGTATCATCGATGCCTTATGGATACAGTGGGTATCACCTTGAAAGTGCTTGAATGCCTGTTTCGGATTGAACAGTGTATTGTTTGAAAAATGTCATAACAGCTGTATCTGTTTTGGCAATATCAGCTTTTAAACAATGTACCGAAATTTTTATTTTAAGCACCATGTTTTGGAACATCTGTTATTGTTTGGAGTCCAAATACAAAATGTCCATTATGACTGCATGTTTTCAGATATACACACAAAGAATTGTTTTCCATACCTTTTTTGTCAGCTAACAATTAGACTATTGTTACATGTCGAAATGCTTCCAGTCATTACCATCAAAACTAGTTTTTACGTTGTCTGTATCAAAATGTTTAATCTTCCGTTGGGATAGTTGAAACATAATAATAAAAACCTTTATGAAGTGCCATAAGTCTGTAGATGAAACATCCATTCGGAGGCGCTATTTGATCAAATCTGGCTGGGTAATAGTAATACCAAATTTAAATTAAACCATAAAAATAAATAATTATAAAAATGATTGAAGTTGGCTAAAACTTGGCACAAATGCATGTGTACACAACAATTATAAACACAATAGATACATAGCAAGAAATGTAATAAATGGTGAAACATTTATTAGAAGGTTTCAAGCATCCATAACTTCCCTTGATCTAGAGAAGTGGTTTACATGATAGGAACTGATGTCGTTGAAAAGCTGAAATGCCCCTTTAACACTGTGTTCATTATGTCCATGTCACCGAATGGGCCTAAATATAACCTAGCTGTCATGTTTTCTCAGATGTTTACGATACCATCCTGTTTTGCTCCTTGCCATAACTCATTGGCTAATATTAGCAAATCTACACTACCTGGAATGCGTAATCAAATTTATTGATTCAAGTCTGACGAATTCAGAAATGACAGCATGACATCGATGTTGAGGTTTTGGTCTGGAGAAGAGCAAAAAATGGCCCAGAATACCAGATTAAACACCAGCGAGACACGTATAGATGCAATTACTCGCCATTGCTCACCTGAACCTCACTAAAGGTCATCAAGAGGTATCACTTACAGTTACCTACACCACATGACTTCTGATGGCTCAACTTCCAGTGCGTCATGTAACGCCAGGTGATGTTAACTGTCTCCATAGTCCTGCCATTCACAAACCAGACCCTTTTTGAGTCAGTTGCTTGCGTTAGCTTTTTAATAAAGATTGAAAATTGAAATCGTGATGAATGGTGGCAGTTTTGTAATGAATAGTTTCTAGATTGCATCATCTGTAATAAAGGCAGAAAAAAGTGGGTACCACGTGGAGGTAAATGGGTAAATATGTTTAGGTGGTCTTTGCTGCTATGTTATGTATATCAGCGTGTACATTTGTACGAGCCCGAGTGCACTTATGTGAGTCAGGCAGTGTCAAGGGTTTCAAAGAATGAGAATGCATGAAATTCCCACGACTAAAACAGCTTCTTGTGAAAGCATCAACTGAATGAAATGACTGTCGTCATGTGTTCGATCCTGAGGGAAATTAAGTAAATATTATCTGCATGCATTTCTGTATCAGTTGTGTATTTTCGTCATCAGCTCAAATGCACGAAGCTGAAACTAGGTTAATTCATGTCGCATCCAGTCCCGTTGTGTTTTAGATGAAATAAGCAGTAGCAGGTGCACTGGCCGTGAGACTTGGGCATCATTAGTTTAACTTCCACTGACCGAGGCGCAGTAATTTAATATTTACTTGTCTTTTAGTGTTAAAATTACCAGCTTCCCTGCAGTTGGGTGTTAACTACCCTGTGATTGTTTCATGTAATATAATTTCATCAGCGTTGATAGGTTAATCTCCGTGATCAAGATGTGTTTATGGGTTCAACACGTACAACGCAGTCTCTAATGATGGGATGTACATCATTATTGTTCTTATTTCCCCAGAGACTATCATCCTTCCATCAAATTCAACCTTGTCATTATAAACATGTCAGATTTCCAGATTTTCCAGCACATGACCTGTTGCCTAGCAAACATGTTTCAGATTGTTTGTCAAAACATCAAAAATGGTCGTCAGACACATGGAGCGATTGTGTGTTTTATCGCGTATGTTGTTGACATCCTGGTCTGAAGTGTTTTTCTACGTGACGGAAACACAAGCAAAGCTGTTCAAATGAACTCTGCACATGGGATTTGTTAATTTAGTAGACGTCATGTGATGTAGTGTATTACGTGGTACACCGATGATGAAATAATACCTTACAGTGGTCTCATGGATACTTTGATAGTGACAAGGGAAGCCACATCTGTTCGACATCGACTTTCGACATAATTCCTGTCTCTCCAATGTTAATTTTTGTCTTCTAGGAATAATGTACCTTCGATGCTTCTGTGAAGTTCTTTCAGTGCTGTAGATGTAGGTTAATTTGACTGTCGTTTTAATCACAAAGCCATGTGCCATGGTTATACAGAGCAAAACAACAATATTAATACGATTTCTCAGAACTGCCTCGATGTATTCCGGACAATTACATATCTCTGATTGTGGTGTGTGCGTCGTATTTCTAGCGTGCGTAGGAATCATTAAACTGGACGGTGTGTCCATCAGCATGTGATCAGAGACTGACCACCAGCATTGGTGGACTGATTCTGCTGGTCAAGCCTCACGGTGAAGTGTAGATGACAATCCAATTATGGCTGTCCTGATGGGGCGGTACTGAAGGGGTCCTCCTTGACTAAGAACGGATATTGTAACAACACGCGAGGACTTCACAGCCTGTTGTTGTTGCCTCCAGCCTGGGTCTCTGCGAGCAGATATTGATCTTGCATTTGCCTCATAACGACAGACAAATTAACTCGCTAATTCTGTCACAATTAAGCCCACTATGAGATCCGCAGATTTGTGGTTTATGCAGAATGCGACACTGGTAGATGGGACAATGTTTACAAGAAACAGTGTCACCAAGTCAGAAAATGTTCCTTCCAAGTTTCCATGCCACAGGTTCTACAGATTGCCATGAGTGACTTGGAATGCCAAGATTGGGCCAATACACTGTGCCACAGTGGATTGCAATCATTGGGCCAATATTGGCCTTGGTGATATCCCAATCTTTGGCCACTGTTGACATGCTGCCTTTGGGCCAACATGTAGCAACATAGCTTGAG